>CM060968.1:92367462-92732462 GCA_030765045.1 Tenodera sinensis | reverse complement strand
TTAATGGACCAGGGACTTACTTGGAAACCACATATTACACGAACACGACAGAAAGCACGAGCCCAACTACGTAATCTCTATCCCCTCATTAACCTTAATAGCTCTCTAAGCCCTAAACTTGGACTCACACTATACAAAACTCTAATTCGTCCCATACTTACTTATGCCTCCCCTGTTTGGGGATACGCTGCCACTACACACATAAAAACACTGATACGATTCCAGAACAGAATTCTCCGAGTCATTGCAAAGGTTCCTGCCTTTGCTCCGGCTCGGAAACTACATGATGAACTCAAGATACTTAATCTTGAGGAATTCATTAAAAAGCTTGCCGCTGACTTATATGACAGAGCCAAAACTAACCCCAACGTACTTGTACAATCCATGGGCAACTACGAAACAGACCCCCTTGGACACAAACGACCACTCTATCTCTTCGACAGATCTATTACTAACCCCAATCCAGCCATTGACGTAGCAATACACCTTTTCAATACTTTTAAACCTCCATAACTTCTCTGTTTCAGCTCTACAGCTGCCACTTCTAAAAAGGATCACCATCTTCTCGCCAATTAACCACCCTTCCAATCCTCCTTATCTCCATGCAACCCTCAAAGTCCCTGTGTTTCAGGGCGGACCGGGGGGGATGAGGGCCCCCCCACCTGTAAGGAATCTGACCTGGCTATGGACCCGGGCATGAGTTGGAAATTGCTTCACCATACACTACTGCTTAACACAGCTTGCATGAATATCAGCTTACTACATTGCATGGCATGTATAACTTCACCACACACCCGCCCAACCACTGAATCGCGTAATACAATCTATTATTGTCTATATCCTTCAGTGTCCGTCTGTCTGTCTCATGGCTTCGGTAGCCATCTCACAATGTCCAGTCTGTCAAGTATCCCCTATACAAACGTAACACTGTCAGTCTGTTAGTCCTACTAACAACTTAATACATTAATTCCCGTTGGTGCTACTCAGACCTCGGTATGAGTATCACCCGGCACAACATATACACGATGCATGTATTGCATGCTAGTACATACGCCACACTGCCGGGGTGCTACGCGGAACCCGACAACATACTTACACTACTCTAGCACCCTGTTCCCCTGCTTGTGCATGCGCATGTGCATGGGGAGGCGATGTAGCTCCTCTGGATGATCGCCACCGAGGACGGCGGGTTGGGGCCATCCTCATAAAAAAAATAATAAATAAATAAAAATAAAAAATAAAAAAAAAAAAAAAAATAGCAGTTAAAATATTAAGTTTCACCGGAATGGACACTTCACTGGCCTTGTACTAACATTTAGTTACAGTATGTTACAAATAAAATGCCGTCATTAATATTTATATCATGATTTGTAGCACAATATTTTACTCAGCGACATGCCTCCGCGGTAACGTGTGAGGCTTCGGGAGGTCTCGGATTCGATTCCTGTGGCTATCCATTCTGACCAAGGGTTTTGCCCGTGTATTTTCCATAGTCAGCAAGGCGAATGCTGGGCTGGTGTCTTCTATCATGGCTCTCCTTCTGCCATTCCTTCTTATTTCACCTCCTTTCATGTTACACGACGACTCCGGGGATATCACGGTCGACGGCGGGCAGATGGCACAAGGGTTTGCACCTTGACAGTTTTCCTCGGCTCCCCCGGGTAGTCTCCGAGCCTCCACTATCTAGACGAGCTTCCCTAGTTCCCGCTGGAAAAACAGCCGGTTACCAAATTTGCTGCCAGATTGTTTATATTCTATTTATTTATGTATGAGTAGTTGAGATTATCTTAAAAAGTGATGCATTTATAAATTGATTGTTTTAAAATGTAAATATATGAGAAATGTAGATATATGCCCCACTATAGTAACCTAGATGCTTGCTTTCTTCTTCCTCTTCTTCTTCTATTCCCGTAATGCCTTTTCAAGCGTGGGAGTCTCCAACCAGTTCTTTCCATTGCGAGATTCGACTTGTGAGTCCGTCCGGTAAGAGGCGGCTTGTCTCTGAATCATCGATACCCTGCATGAGTCATTAACCAAATGCAAGGTTTCCCCAATCTGGAGGATCAGGTCATTTTTTAAGATTTCCACTCCCTAGATCAGCCACTTTCTCTACAGCTCAGCTAAGGAATCTGGTCAATCCCTTTAAGGTGTCTCTTCCGTTGGGATCATTTCTCTTTCGTCATTGGGACCGTTGGGCATCCTGCAACCTGGAGAACAGGTCCCATTTTTATAATCCCTGAGACAGAGTGACGCAGTTATATCCCCAGGCACCGGGTATCCATTACGTCGCCTTTTACGACCCGTGTGAACTATGGGGACTGTTCTATTTCTGGTCACCGCACGGGGGAATATTCAGATTTAATTTCGTTTAGTTCTCGCTGGAGGGGAACCTCTGAGACAATTTCGAGCGGATTGGGCAGATCATCGTTGAGCGCCTCCCGGCAAGGTGGTCGGGCCAGTAACTGTTAGCAAAGTCTGTGTGTCTCTGTCGCTTGCGCCGATCAGTCCTCCAGCCCATAGTCTCCTGCGGTTGCTTCATCTCATTCGGTCCTCCCGAGGCCTACGCACAAAAGATACAATGACGCGGTCTAGGTGCTAGATATCCTCTCCTTTGTTAATCTACCTACCTCTACCTTTACCATAATAGGTATTTGAGAAACTTTGAAGCTGCGATTTCTATCATCTATTCCAAGATGTACTAGAATAGCAAATATTTTCATTGTACTTTAACGTCCCACATATCTCAGATCTACAAAGAGAATTAATGAAATAGAGATAACGGTTCAGTACTCAAATGAGCCCGGAGTTCGAAGAATTACGATTTTCTCGTATTTGTGTTGTAAGGATAATGGAAGCTCACGGGAACAAATACCTTGATCAGACAACCTACCGTGACCAAGATTCGAGGCGTAGCCTCAAGATTAATCAGACATATGTATTGGCTCTGAGGTAGGTGCACACATATACACCCACAATACAGGGTACAACTGAAATTATGTTCCCTCTTTAGATTGGCAATTAATATGCATTCTTAACACTTTCGTTCAGTTTTAAATGTAACACATACTTACATAGTAGAGCGGCATTAGTCGTCCCAAAGTCAGCAAGAGCCCTTCCATGGTTTGACTCTGTGCTTAACCTCCTTCTGATCCAAGGGAATACCCTTAACTCATCGCATGCCTCATCATTTAACACGAGCAATCGCACTTTGAGTCGGTCCACTGCTGAAAACCGCTACCACTAAAACACAGAAGAAAAGTTTTGTTTTACAATCTTCTAAACTGCTGAGAACAAAACTGTGGAATTTAGATAATGTGGTTAGAATTGTCTGTTTTGTTGGCGGTGAAAGGTGGCAATTTATGTTTATAATATTGACATTGGGTTCGAGGTGGAAAAACACAAAGACATTCCAGGTAGTTCTAGAGTTCTAGAGTTGAGGCTGAGACGTGTGGAAGGGAAAGCTGGCTGCCCCACCCCATTGGTAGTGCGCCTATCATAAGGGCGCACGGTTAAACTTTCCGTCACCGCCCACGCAAGCGAACACGTGACAGTAACAATATAGCGCGGCATAAAACAAAGGGACTTGCCTAGCAGATTCTCAAAGCTTCTAGTTACGCTATTCCCCGTGCGTGTGTGTATGCGGAATCTCGAAAGGTCGGCGTGACGTCATCCACAGTATAAAAAGGACCCGAGGCAGCAGCAGTGATGTGCCCTGGTTTAGGTCATACACATCGCCTCGAACCTTCGAGTTAGTAGGAGTTTCTCCCCAACATGAGGAGGAGACACCAGAAGAAGCATTCACCGGCTGCCGATGAAGCGACCCGTTCAGAAGCTGAGTCGACAACCATCAACATCGCAGAGGTTGAAGTTCATTGCCCAGCCCCTGCTCCATCTACTTCGCAGCTGGAAGGCTCTACACCGGTCTCAAGCGAAACCGCAATGCCATCCACCGCAGTCTCTTCTGCTGATGCACGGGACCCACACCATGCTGAACACAGTGCCTTGTGGGAGTACATACGCAGCTACCAACGTAGATGCTCCAAGACAACGTAAAACAACAGTGGCCTTCAGTCATGAAGGTAATCAGGATTCACACCCGGAAAGGTCCAACTCCTCTTGTGCGGCTTGTCTTTATGGACAAGTCACACTACGACGCCGCTCTTACCTCCGGTTTGGACCTCCTAGGCAACTCCTGAGAATAGAGCCCAACCGGACATCCTGGACGCCGTCCTGCCGCCTCTGCTGCCTTTACGAGCTAACCGCGGACAAGTGTGCTTCATCGCCGAGATGCCACTACTGTGGTGCACCGAACTAAACATCTACTGCCAACAGCATGACTTTGAACGACGACGCTGTTTCTACGCAACCTGCTGTAGGTACTACCACTTCACCGGGCGCCCGATTCGTCTACGCCGTCACGAAACACCGCCGCAGCCGAGAGCCATGGTCGACACGCGTCAGCAGCAGGCTCGCCTGCCGCGAGTAAACCCAGCTACACCCCAGGATATGGCGACAACTGCCGGTACCATACCTGAGGCTATGATCCTGGAGAAGCTGGAGGATGCACAGGTTGAGATAGTCAATCTCTCCACCAAGATTGCTGCGCTCGGAGGCAGTGAGTCAACTCAGTCTTGATCTTGCTATCCACTACGCAAAGTTCAAGGTATTCCCAACAATGCTGGACTTCGAACGCCTAGCTACGCATGAAGACGTCTGTACGCGGCTGGATGAACATCTTCTCTCCACCGAAGGCTCATCGTGGAGGAGGTGGCAGCTGTTCAGACAACGGTGGACGAACTACTCCCATACAGGGTCACCCCCCTCGGGGACACACTTCTGAAGCTCCGGCGGCTAACGACCCTGGACATCCCTCACCCGACTCCCTTCAAATCCTCACCATGAATTCCTAAGGCAGTAATCAGAGCTTCGGTCATGATTGTGTCCTAGCAACCTTCATTCACCTGGCTTTGGTCCCCTGCGTCCGGCCAATCGCCAATCCGCAGGTGCAATAGCGATACTACCTCACTTTAACCCTGAATTACTTCTTTACTTCTCCTTTCCCTTCTACCTCTACATCTTTTGTGTACGGTGGAGGTTTTTAGTGGGTAGTGCCTTCGGGCAAAGTTCACACTCCCCACTATGCGTCCAACACAGTGGAAGTCCATAAATGGATCTTTCCTCCGCTCGGGGGAAAAAAAACAGTGAGTCAGTCTTTAGTTAGTCTTCGCGTAGTTGGTACAGTTAGCTTTTAGTTACGAGAATGAGTCGGTCAGCCTGTCAGTGAGTGCGTGTGTGTTGTCGAGTGATTGAATCGTGATAGTTAAAGTACAAGAGACAGTGAAAGTGAAGAAAGACTGAAAAGGACAGTGAAGAGCAGTTGTGAGTTGTGACGAGAAGACATGAACAGTGTTAACAAGTAGAAAAAACTGCATTTGTAGTACTATTTTAGAGGACAATAAAGTGATAAAAAAGTAACCGGATTTGGATTTTGCCGTTTTGTTACAATATTTTAAACCACCGAGAGAAAGGAACATGCTTTGAGATGCGATTAGAATGACATCTGTTATCAGTAAAAAGGAGGAATTTTATTTAAATGACCTTAGAGAGTTATATAAATATTTATATATTTGTGTGTGCTCGTGTAAGGGCATTGTATAGAAATGCGGATCATTCTGAATATATAAATTAGTAGACACAAAATTTAATGGCGGGTGGCAGGAGTTGGTCAACGCAGTATTCAATTAGAGGCTTGCCACACTTGGCGGTGTTGTATAGTGAAACACGCTGTAAAGCATATACATGTTAAATCATGCAGAATTTAAGGGCTCATTCTTTCCCCCCGTTCTCTCTCTCTCGCTTCCTCCGTTTCCTATGTTTTGTTTTTAACTAAGTCACTGAGGTTAATGAATATGAAACGAACAAGTAAAACAAAACTTAGAACTCAGGTTAAGAATAGGTCATATAAAATGAACTCATTCTCAGCTTCTTTCTAAGCAATCAAATCCTGAATGTGACACATTTAACACTACATTAAATATCAGCCATATTTTCACTGAATGCACAAAATACGCTAAAGCAAGAAGAAAGTATAACATTCCTACAGTCATTTCTGAAGCTCTTAACAACCCCGCTTGCTGCACCAAGTTATACTTTTCTTAACATCCACTCAACTCTACAGCTGTGTATGGTGATTCATTAGTACTGGACTGCAACAACTCATTTCATTCAGCACATGATTTTACAGTGTATGCTCTGCTTAATTTGTGAATTATTTGTATAAGGCATTATGCACCTGAACTATTCTGTTTTCTTGTTACATTATTATCAACTTGTGAATATCTTGTAGTAATGTAACCTCATTGTATGTAACCCCAAGATGTCGCGATAAGACTAGTTGTTAAAGCGACAGTAAATAAGCCATTTAAAAAACTTGAAAATTGCTGGCATTGACCGTTTTCGTCTGAAATGTATTTATTATTGTTTTGGAAACGGTTCTTAAATCGTATTCATACCTGTCTTATATTCTCAAACTTGCTCCAGAAATGGCCCGTACAAGTGATGATATTTTCATTTATGTCTGAGATTAATGAGTTGTGTAGAAAAGAAAAGAAAGATAGATTAGTCTCATGAAGCTTGGCTTAAGCTAAGGTGAACTGAATGTGGACAACTCCAAGCTCTCTGTCAAAAGTCTACCCACGTTTCTGTTGATTAACCCAATCTCTACCAATCAATTTCCGAGCAGCCCGCATATGGCAAATCATTATTTCTGTTGTTTAGCTGTTAACCGGATATTCACAATGTAGTCGCCTTCCCCATGTTACCAACAGCTGCTGCTCGCATTCCATACTTCCAGGTGCAGGGTAGACATAAGCCCGCATTACACCAACAGGAAGAAGTACAGGAAGCACAGGCGTCCTTGTTTATAAACAACTTGCACCTTCTTCAACCTCTTAGGATGATGTCGAATTCAAACATCTAGCTCAAAAAATCTTCATATTATTTTGTTTCAGAAGAGCCACTTAAATTGGCCTCTGTACACCACGTCCCCTCCTGGTCTCCGCTTTGACTGGGCGGAGTACGAAGCAATCACTGGTGTACTTTTCAACAAAGAGCAAAATGCCAGAGCAAATCTTACATCATGCAATCAAAAACAGTGTCGGATTGTCGGCTTGCTTTAGGAATTCACGTTATAGTAAATCCATCACTACGTATCATTTTTACTTACTCTACTAGCCTATATATAGTAAGCAAAATTTCGATGTCGAGATTTAATCAGAAAAATGTTTTGCCCCTCCCCCCTTAAATCCCAAAAAAGCTTTTTTAGAAAAAGTTTGTGTGAATGAGTGAGAGAGAGAGAGAGAGAGAGTGTGTGTGTGTGTGTGTGTGTGTGTGTGTGTGTGTGTGTGTGTGTGTGTGTGTGTGTGTGTGTGTGTGAATAGCAGAACTTAAAAAGAAAAATCTGTTAAAACCAAAGTTGGATTTTATATTAATATGCTTCAAGGATGCGACACAAAGATTTTGAAGAAAATTCCTCCACCCTAAACTACCCTTTAAATGGAAAATTTTTCGGAAACTTTTATTTCCTCAAAAATGGGTCCAACGATTTTGATTAGAAAGCCATATGTTTAAGATATTTTTATGGCAAATTAAATGTCTATTTTGAATTTTCTGGCCATAGCCCATGTAGTCCTGTTTACTCTTGATGACTGTATAACTGGCAAACTGTAGATCCTGTTAAAACACACAAGCTATGTCCAATTTTTTTTTTTTTTTTTTTTTTTTTTTTTTTTTTTTTTTTTTTTTTTTTTTTTTTGGTGGAGTGAACCATTTCGGAGATATTCCTTATTATTTGTGTGAGGTTTGCAATCTTTAAACTTTCTCAAATGGGAAGTCATTATTCGCTATTTATCGCTTGGTCGTCCAAAGAGAATGGAATTTCAAAGACTTCATATAGGAACCAGCTTTAAAAGATTTGACTATCGCTTAGAGCCTACTTATTTCCATATTCCCCTTGCATCTACAAGAAAATTAGCAATAAGATAATTTCTGCAAATGCTTATCTGGACTAACATGAAGAAGATAAGGGAATAAGAGTTTGTAAGAATGGTTAGTACAGAAGTATAGAAAGCCATGTGAGTGCAACACATCAGATTTTTATTGTTGTACTGTGAACGAACTAGAAGTGATTTAATCTTACACAAGGGAATGTAAGTTTCCTTCAGTTGGCAATTTACAGAAGTTTGTCAGTCTCCTATAATTTATTGCCCCCTTCATAGGTGCAAAACATGAATTAAGCATTTTCCAAGTAAAGCGTAGTTTGAGATGGGAGCATCTTCTTGAAGCTCTTCAAGGAACACCCTTGGAAGATGCAGACCTTAATACCAAGCTTGGTATTTAACCCACTTTTCGTGTTTGAGTTATGCTATTTACAGACAGAGGCGCGCGCACGCACACACACACACACACACACACACACACACACACACACACACACACACACACACACACACACACAAATATAGGCGTACATACATTTTTTCTGAAGAAAAAAACTTTTTTCGCTTATTGAGGGAGTCTCAAAACATGTGTTTCCAGTGAAATCTTGGTACGGAGTTTTTTTATTAAAGTACATGTTAAGTAGTTAGAGAAAGTAATTATATAAATCCTAATTGTAGCACCATTATTTCTGGTAATGTAATATAAGAAATTTCAGGTTTTGCTGTTCTCTAATCCATCATGAAAGATGTTAAAATGGTTTAAAGGAAATAAAATGAAGATGATATATGGCTTGGTTTGTTCAGTTGGACTCCCAATCATGTAGTTTAATAATTGAAGCAAAAAGAATGATGAAAAATAAGCAAATAGCTGGAGATGTGTGAGCCGAGGTCGCGTGCCTTCAATAGCGACCGCCCCCCAAACCAGCTGCCGTTTGCATTCCATCAAGCCAGGTGTTTGCCGATCAACTGCATCACCTGTCCCACATCCAAAGCTTCTGTTTGTCTGTTACTCAAGAGCGGCTTAAGGGTGCCGTTCCTCCTCCTCCTCCTTCTCCTCCTTCTCCTCCTCCTCCAACGTTGCGTTTGTTAAATAACAATGCATAGTATGATACAGTTTAAATCCCTGTATCTGATTAAATGTTGTTGGTATGATGAGAATTAGATTAGATACTAAATTCTAAATGAAAACTTTCAATTTGCAAGAATCCATTGGCATTCCATGTTGCGGTTTACTTTTTCTTGCTTTGTTTACTATTTTCCAACTTATTCTCTAGTTTATGCAGCAGTTGTTCTTGAACACTGAAACGTATGTAAATGAAAGTTTGCATTACTATAGCCTTTGAGAAAACTTCTGAGGAGTGTTCTGCACTCTGGAGGGGAAAGGAGAGACAGTAGCGGCGGCGCCGTGGCCGAGCGGTTAGCGCGCTCGCCTACCACCTAGGCGGCCCGGGTTCGATCCCAGGGACCCGCATGTGGTATTCGTGGTGGACGAAGCGGCGTCAGGGCGGGTTTTCTCCGGGTACTCCGGTTTCCCCCGCCATCTCATTCCACCGGTGCTCCATCTTCATGTATCATCAGTGTCACCGCCTGCGGTGCCGTAGTAGTAAAAGCGGGCGTTAAACACTACAACAACAGAGACAGTAGCATGTGGTAGCTCACGATAATATCATAGATCTATTATTCACATTGATTACCGTGTTACCCTCACGAGAATGTAACTGTAAAGGGTACAGGTGGAGAGGGGGGGACACCTCGCTCACTGCGACCTGCACAGGTTTATTGTGGCTACCACCCCCAGGAGGCAGGGATGAATGAGGGAACCGAAAGGGTGCTACCAGACCCGCAGCTAGACAGGCCCACCAGAGACGCGTGGAAGTCCCTAAGATGTCTTCATCCCGGTGCAAGGTCCCGCCAAGCAGCCAGCATCACACCGCGGGTCCAGGGCGGTATCGCACGAAGCGTGACAAATAAAATGTGTGATTGTATGTCTTGATTTTTGTGGTAGTAGCTTCCGAACTTCTCTTCATTATGGATGAATTTTGCATAACTGGTAAATCGTAAAAGAAAGACGAAATCTTACTACAAAAATGCGGATCTGGTTAAAGTACACAATCTACGAGTATGTGGCAAGCTTTTTTTTTTATTGGGTTCACCTTTTCTCTTGTTATTGGTTCTCAAATGGGAAGTTGTTATTCGTGCCCCCTTTTGGATCATACAAAGAGAGAGGAAATTCAAAACTATTATACAGAATGGAAGGGAAGTCATTGCATTAATTTAAATCAGTAACAGATCTCGGTATTTGTAACACATTTTGTATGTTACGTTTTAGTCTCTGACCATTTCCTATGGAGATATTTTAGTTTTGTCGAAAACAAGCTGGCAACACTGCAGATTGTGTGGGTGTCACGTTCACTAGGTCAGTACATAAACAACCACGCAGCGTGGTGTCTCGTGAAGTAAACAAATACCATGCTGTGGCCTTCCATGTTTACTGTGCGAGTGTAGGACAATCAGAATCGTTAGCTTCCAGAACATTACACCGCCCTGTAAGCGACTGACCTGTTTACATCCAGAAAACGGTTCAGTTCCCTGACCAACCTCAACGCAACGTTGTTGAGTTACTTCACGTCTGAAAAAGTTGCTCAGGGTTTTCCTTCAATTCTTTTAAGTGATTAATCATTTCGAAACTCTGTGTGATATCCCATAGTTACTGCCGAAGCTATATCAGAAATAAATTACTCTGCGCAGCTTACAAGTAACGAGCTTATTATCTTTGCACATTCTTGTGGAATTACGCATCTAGTTTGGGACAAAAACAATTTAGTTTTTCAAAATTGGCTGATCAAAGAACAAAATAACATTAGATTTTTGTTTGTTTGTAATGCTTCTATGAAGCACATATTAGAAGGAATGTAATAAGTTTCCTTCCACTCTGTATATCGGCCAGCTGTTAAAATATTTGACTACGCATAAGCTTACTGTATTCCCCTATCGCTATTGCACTTACAAGGATATATTATGTAACTAAAATATTTCTAAAAATGTTTATTTCCATTAACATGAATTAGATAACAGAAAAATACGCTTTTTAAACAATAATTTGTTGGAGAATTGGTAGAGAAAGTCACGTGAATTTAACACATCAGATTTTTTCTGCATAAAAGATTACCACATGTTGCAAGTGAGACAGTAATGTCAGGTCGTACCCCATTGTCGACGCGGAGGAGTTTAAAGGAACACATCTGCCGGCCATATGGTGCTTCCCCTTCGCACAAACGTTTGGAATTACGTGACCCCAGCCAGACAGTTTGGCCTTGAAGGGTCTGCTACTTACACAGGAGTACTTTTCAAATCACGTTCCTAGGGTAGAAATTTCAATGCTGTCGTTCTTAAATACAAAACTGCCATATGACGCATCCTTACCATACAGCTGAAATCGGAAAAAAATATTTTTGCTTTAAAAATAAGTATTGACATTCCTTATTTTAAATATTATAACATTTTCGTTTAAGCGTTCTGATTTTCGTGGTTTTAATGCAGGAGCAGGGACCTATTTCCAAAAGTTTAATGACTGCAAATTCACAAGCGCTTGAATTCAATTTTTACCAATTTTTGGTTTCATATAAGTTTACATTTGTTACATTCGTCATACTTAGATATCTGGATAACAAGTCGTTACAAGATACCTGGGTAACATGGTTCTTGCAAATTGTATACACAACTTTACGTTTTATGTAGTTGACAGAGTAGGATAGAAGAAATGTATGCATATTCTGACCGAGCGAAATGGCTCAGCCGTATGGAAATAGGCTCACTCTCTTCCCGTCGGGCCACCCACTCTGGCCTTGAGTTTTTTTCGTAGCTTTCCCAGGTCGGTAGGCGAATACTACTGTGGTTCCTCTTCTATCATAAATCTCCCGTCCAACATTCATTTCCCGTCCCTTTCATCTGTTACAAAATTGTAGGACCAGGCGACGACGATTGGTGCGTTGTGGCGGCACGGTGTTGCGACGGTACTGTGTACGATGATGCATGGCTCACGGGTTCGGAAAGACTCGTTTCGTACCGGGACTACCAAGTTGGAGATGGCAGAGGCGGGTCATATCAGCCACAAGATAGCTAGCTATCCGTCATTCTGGAATTGTTAGGGCCCAAGTCTTTGCTAGCGTGTATCGTCCTCTCGTTGTGGTACCCCTTCGGGTCTATCAGATTTTTAAGTAATATAAATTATGTGTTTTAACGAGATCTACATTTTCTGTGTAGTATGATTTCGTCTGTTCCTAAAGGATTACCAATTACGCACAGCACCCATTCAGAATGAAGCGCACTTCACCGACTAAAAGGTATGATGTATTATATTCATATGCCTTTCTCTACACTGTATCTTTTATCAGTGGGTATACAACTGTTCCTATGAAAGCTCTTTCCTCCTATCTACTTCACTGTAATCGAGATATTTAGCAACCTTACACAAGGGATAGTTAAATATTTAAGAACTGTAGGCTATATATGGTCTTAAATTTCCATAATCTTTCCATGCAATCGCGAGAAACAGCTGAATATCGACAGAACTTTAAAAGAATGACAAAGTATTTGAACAATTCGAACCAATAATAACAGATATTCGGAAATGACTTATATTATACAAGACTATCCAAAATTCCTACCGAATGAAGAGTTGTAAATCCGTTATTCCCTTTGCTAGGGCTAAGCCGTGTGTTTCCGCCTGTTATGTGTAAGAAATCTCTTAGAACGTTCATGCACGGAAAGCTGTGACGTGCGACAGATGCTATTCGCGTGGCGCTCTATTGTGTTATATCCCAGCACATCCTCTACATTGGCTCTCAGCTTCACGCAACATTTGTCCGACCTGCAGTCTAGGAGGAAATTAGCGGTAACCATCGACTCGACGTGCATAAGCTCTCTCTTGGAGCTTTGGAGTGAGTGAGTGAGTGAGTGAGTGAGTGAGTGAGTGAGTGAGTGAGTGAGTGAGTGAGTGAGTGAGTGAGTGAGTGAGTGAGTGAGTGAGTGAGTGAGTGAGTGAGTGAGTGAGTGAGTGAGTGAGTGAGTGAGTGAGTGAGTGAGTGAGTGAGTGAGTGAGTGAGTGAGTGAGTGAGTGAGTGAGTGAGTGAGTGAGTGAGTGAGTGAGTGAGTGAGTGAGTGAGTGAGTGAGTGAGTGAGTGAGTGAGTGAGTGAGTGAGTGAGTGAGTGAGTGAGTGAGTGAGTGAGTGAGTGAGTGAGTGAGTGAGTGAGTGAGTGAGTGAGTGAGTGAGTGAGTGAGTGAGTGAGTGAGTGAGTGAGTGAGTGAGTGAGTGAGTGAGTGAGTGAGTGAGTGAGTGAGTGAGTGAGTGAGTGAGTGAGTGAGTGAGTGAGTGAGTGAGTGAGTGAGTGAGTGAGTGAGTGAGTGAATGAGTGAGTGAGTGAGTGAGTGAGTGAGTGAGTGAGTGAGTGAGTGATTAAGGTTTAAGGGCCCGTCGATAGCTAGGTCATTAGAGCCCCTCTTTGAAGCTTTGGAACAAGACTAAATAAATTAAGAAATGAGAGAGAGTAACAGTTTTCATTACTGTTAGCATCAAATGACAGAGCGAGACGGATAGGATGGTACATAGTAACTGGGCCTCACTTTCTGACACTTTCGTAAGAAAATATCTCCATATTTTCTTAAAAAATCATGTGTTACACTCACATCACTTTCTCTACTCACGTTCTCTATATATTTTGCTTACAAAAGTTTAATCTTTCTTGTTAATACAGATAAACCCTCATTGCAACTTTACACGTTAAATAATGGCTTTACAATCTTCACGGAGCGGGAGGGCTCAGACGGTCATGGGTTCAATGCCCGAAACAGGCCTGACCTATGGGCGATATTTCGGGGATTTCTCCGGGTCGCTAGCAGAATGCTGGGAGGATTAATTACATCCCCTGAATTTCCTGTCCCTCATTTCACCTCAATTCTCCTTCCATTTTCTTGGTTGTGTACATAAGTGTTCGCGGAGTATCGGTGTTGCATGGCAGGGCAAAAGAATGCTCTCTGTAAATTCCGTTCTCCAGAGCCCCGCGTTTCTCCAGTGAGATGGGCAAGTATGTAGGGGGGAGAGGAGCGGGTTTTACTAGACGCCGCCGGGGAAGTTCAAACTGTAATTCGTAGGGATCCTGCCTTCTGCTCTGTCGTGACTCCTGATTCAGGTTGAGGTACTAAAGGCTGACCCACACTCGCCTGTCACGACGGAACGGAATGAAGCAGAAAATTATCGTGACGGTCGGATTCGTGTTATTTAATGATTAAACGCAACTGGCCCGACTGGAAGTATTTGACTTCCGTTCCTTCCGAGAGGGACGCCTTAACACACAACTCTCGCGGAAGCTTCCGCTGGTGTCGGGTGGCATTCGTAAACACTCGTTAGATTACGAATGTATTCGTCACCCTCAACATATTGCTTATCGTTACCACACGCACATAAGCACTCAGGCACCTGCGACAGTGCATGGTGAATTATTAATTCTGGCTGCAAAATTGTAAAGAATTGTTTGATGTTGCAGACGCCAGCTACCACAACTATAATATAGTTATGCTGTAAAAAAGTTTTCTAGGGTCTTCTCGCAAGTCTGGAAAAAGATTACGACTAATAAATTCACCACACGGGTATCCTTTCATCATTGTGATGGGCATCGGCGTAAGTAGATAACCTTCGTGCATTAAAACAGTTGCAGAACTCCATGGCGGAATGGACGGTGGTTAGCATTCGGCCGGCCGCCGACCCAGGAGGACTGATTCTCAGCCAGAACTGGGTTGTATCGGGCTCTCTGTGGCGACCTGCAACTCCGTCGGGCTAAGGAACTTGCCAGCGCCTATTAAGGAATCACCGCAGTTGTAGTTCCACATATGACGTTTTATATCTGCCTGCAGGGTACTTTCATATCATCCTTCCTCCCAAGATTTGACGCACAATAAACCATCGGCTGGTGTGTCGGAGTCCCTTCCGTGACGTACAGACAGATTTACTACATTTTGTTGGAAGGAAAATACTTTACTAGGACCAAAACAAGTAGCTTGAGCACTATAGCATTTTTATGTTAACATCTGTTATGGTTCCTGAAGGAACGGGTCTTAATTTTGACTGTTTTAAAGGATATGTGGAGAAGGTTTTCAACCAATTTCTACCATTCCAAACAAACCTTTATATATAATGTTTCATTCTTTTGTTTTATTATTTGTTTTTCCTACAATAACTAATGATTATAATTATTATACTAAATATTTAAGGTATTGGCTCTTTTTGTAGTGTTTAACGCCCGCTTTTGCTACATATGGCATCACAGGCGGTGACACTGATGATACATGGAATGAAGATGGAGCACCGGTGGAATGGGATGGCGGGGGAAAGAGGAGAACCCGGAGGAAACCCGCCCTAGCGCCGCTTCGTCCACCACGAATCTCACATGCGGTTGCCTAGGATCGAACCCGGGCCGCTTTGGTGAGAAGTGAATGGTCTAACCACTCGGCTACGACGCGGCTGCAAAGATGTTGTGATGTCTAATAAAGTGTTTTCGGGAAATAGCCTGCTAAGTCCTCTTCATTCTTGCTAAATTTTCGATAAATAGAACCATTAAGATACCCAAAAACTATACTGAGGGGAAAATTCAGAACTCATTAAATTACGCAATTTATGTTAAGTTACTTTTCTCGTGGCAATACTTGTTCGTTATTGTTCATCTGAAGTTTTCAATATTTTTAATATATTTCTTCTATATATTTAACGTTATGGAATAGTCCCGCTTATTTTTCTTCTTCTTCTTTTTACTTAGACACTTGAGGACTTGCACTTTGAACATTACAGGTTTTGATTAAAGAAAAGAGGGAAAAAAAGTTTTCTCTTGAATGAAAAATCCTTTGAACTCTCATCATCACAAAATCCCTGCAAATCCGTTTAACTATTGCAGCAATTGTGTTGCATAACAAGGACTAACACGTTGGCTGTTCGCTAAGTTTTCTTAGCTCTCTGATAAAAATCGCAGGTTCTCTCCTAGTAGGAACACTTTTTAATGATATCTTAAAAACACATTATGGCAAGTTTTCCTAGTACCGCATTTCACACACAATCGTCTGTAACAGTGCATTGAGGGGAAACACGGCGGTTATTTTTTACCCTTTCCTAGTTACCCTTCGCTGGTGATGTAATAGATATGAGGGTAAAGAAGTGTGCCGGGAGCATTCCCGTAGGAATTTGTAACGGGACATGTGCCCGATACTGACTGTCTTATTTTGTGAAACTCAAAGGAATACAGACGTATCGCATTGCCCATGCCACTCTCCTTTACCCTGAACGGCCACGCCACTAAGCCTAAACTAGTGGAGGATGACCCATGGCGTCACTTTTTGTCACCTCTGGTTGAAATTTTATGATACGTTTTCATTAGACTGTAATATACTGCAGGTGCATTCTCTATAGTGCACAAAATTCTACGCAAACGCAGCAACCTCTAAACAGTTTTGTTTTAAATAAATTATAACGAGTTTAAGCGTGGCACAATGCGCTCACTAAGGCATAAACAAAAGGCAATTTCATCTTGTAATGTTGAATGATCGTGAGACTGCAAGGCGTAAAGGAATCCTTGTACCTGATGTGGACATAGCTTAAAACCTTTAGGAAGTATTTTTAGAAAAAGTCCTTGTGTATATATGTCTGCGTGTGTGTGTGCGAGAGAGAGAGAGTGTGTGTGTGTGTGTTTGTTTGTGTGTGTGTGTGTGTGTGTGTGTGTGTGTGTGTGTGTGTGTGTGTGTGTGTGTGTCATATCTGTGTCTGTGAACAGCATAACTCAAAAACTAAAGTTCATTTAATACGAAATTTGATGTTTAATTTCAGGACCTTTCAATGAAACGAGACGAAGATTTTGAAGAAAATCCCTCCATATTACTCCTCACGTTTCACATTTCTTAGAACTTTTGATTTTCTGAAAAATAGCTCTAACGATTTTGATCAAACCACATGTTTAAGACACTTTTACGACAAACGTAGGTATATCTTGGGTTTTCTGGAGAATTTCTCTTTATTCCGAATGACTTTTGACTTTGAATGACTTTTGTTATAATAAGATCTAAGCCCTAAGGGATAGAAGGTTCTTACTGCACAAAAATCTACCTATTTATATCCAGTAACAGTTTTAGCAACTTAACCATTTCTGAGATATTCTTTATTAGTTTGAATTTTCAAATACTTAATACTTCTTTCTAACTGCAAATCGAAATTTTCCTTTTTATTTTATTTATTTATTTATTTTTTATTTATTTATTTTTTTTTATTTATTTTTTTTTTTCCTTGGCGCTTCTTTGATTGTCGTATTCATGCAATGTGAATAGAACTTCGAAGCCATTACATAGGGATAAATGTTTTTAAATGTTTCTGTTTATTTATTTTTATAGCTTGCTGTATTATTCTTACACCTACAAGGAATTGTGTAAACGAGTAATGAAGTATGTTTATTAACAATAAGTAGGTAGAATAATAATATGTTTCCATAAAAATATTTGTAGGAGAGTGAGTACAGAAAGTCATGTAAATGTGGTCCATCAGATTAATTGTTTCTATAGGAATACAATAAGATATATACGTATATACTATTTCAACATTGCTGTTTATGATGCCTAGACTGTAGTAGTATTACTTTTCGTAATTGAAAAGAACATTTCTGGAGAATTAAACTAGGACCAAGCTTTTTTGTCCATAATTTGTTGATTAGTATGACAATAAATTATACTAAATAAAGACCCATGACTATTATACAAAACATTTCGATTTATTTGTTTATTTCTATACTTATGTTTTAACGTTCTTACCGCTTTTATGTCCCCAAGTATCTAGCACGTTTCAAAACTGTGCAACTGAGTAAGAAATTCCACACAATAGTTGTTACTAAATATCAAAACTACCAGAAAACAAAAAAATATTCTCCAGATTTATGGAGTTGTCGCGGACTTGACAACGCCAGTAGATGGGGAATAGCAGCTGAGGACATCTACTGAGCAATCTCGTAATCATTTCTAGTGACCAGGGGAGTGTCTTCATTGAGCAGTGGTGGTTTGTCGGGTGGGGCAATTGAAGACTTCTTGTTTATCTCAACTCCATTTTTTCAGAAACAGCCAATTTTGACATCCCCTTCGCCATTGTTAAGAATTGTACCATACGCTTGGTGACCCCATGGGCCAGGAAATTCGGTCGCGGGAATCACACCCACCTCAGAATGCGTGCCCCACAATTACCGTGAAGCTACCGCACTTGGTGGTATTTTAGGTACTAGCTGAGTTTTCCTAAATTTAAATAAAATAAATAAAAATAAACATGGAGGTGTCAATTAGATATATCACATGGGAATTACATCATGTATGTTAATCATATAATGTCTTCGGTACCTCCTGGTTCCTTCTGTGATTGAGATCCAAGTGTTCCTATCCATAGGAGTGGTCTAAGACCTCTAGTTTCAGCTCCACTGTCATCGTTTGTTGTCATACATGACAACTGCTGTTTCATGTCTACAGATCAAGAGTAGGACTGCCATATTAAACTTTAAAATACTTTTTGATGTACTTACATTTTTCTTTAAGCGCTTGTAGTATCCATATGAAATACTGGAGTATAAGATTCACATAATCCGTAGTAATATCGCAATATTCCTGGCTCGTTTTGGGTCGTGAAGTTATCGCAAAGATGAAATTAAATAATTGAAACTGTGTATGGAGCAAGTTTAGCAATGCATTTTGTATAATGATAGTAATAATAATAATAATAATAATAATAATAATAATAATAATAATAATAATAATAATAATAATAATAATAATAATAATAATAATAATAATAATAATAATAATAATAATAATAATAATAATAATAATAATAATTTATAATAATATATTTTGGATTATTATTGTCTATATTATTAATTACAAACAACAGGAACACCTGCATATTCCTTTTTTGACTACCTCTGATTTTTAAGCGTAACTAAAGCTGTAATTATTTCATAATTATGAGGTATATGCATATCCCCAGTCTTGGCACATTGTGAGTTGTATAACCAAGAGAGTGGACTCTTCAACGTTTCTCCTTTAAAATTACTTTCCACGCACCCTAAACGCAAAGTCATTTCCGCTGATTGTCTGTGGTTTCGAAAGGTCACGTAAAATTCAGATGGTGCTGGTGCTTTCCACAGGGTGGTTTGACTTCTCTCTCGCTCTCTCCTCTCTCTCACGCTCTCTCTCTCTCTCTCTCTCTCTCTCTGAGTTGATTTCTTCTTTTTTCCTTCTTTAAGCTTTCTGACGTACTATTTCCTTTATTGCTTCAGTTGTTTCGCTGTTTTGCTACGCGCGATTAAAAGGCACAGTGACGAGGTTTATCCATCTTATGTACACACGTAGACAAAAAAGTGAGTCATGTCTGCAACGCCAGGCTAAGTTAACGGCAGAGAACAACTCCACGAGTACCAAATAACTTGTAGGTTTCAACAAGTCGGTATGTGTGACTATCTGTCATGTGTATGTATGTATGTCTGTGTGCATGTATGCACGTATGAAAATATGTATGCATTCCAGACATGACTTTTTTGTCCACAGGGGTACATTCGGGCTCATTTTTCACAAGGACTAGTTCATACACATACAATCTTAGTGACCTTATATTGTATGCGTAATAATACTACACTAAATACTGTTCTTTATAGCACTATAGTTGTATGCACTTATTACTAATAGTAGGCGCCAATGCCTGAGTATTTATAATATTGTTGCAAACGGCAAAAATCCAGTCCGTTATTTTTCTATCACTTTATTATTTTCTAAAATTTTACCACAGATACACAGTTTTCTTCTCGTCGTTAACACAGTCTACAGTCTTTCGTGCTATCACAACTCGCAACTGTTCGTCTCATAACCTTGCTCAGGGCTTTTGGTGTCTTTTTCCACTTCCTCTGTCTCTCATACCCTAATTACGACGTTATAATCACTCGCGCCGCTCGTTGAATCTTCTTATGACGTACCAATATGACACACACACGCACAGCTGTCTCACACTCACTGACATACTGACCGACTCATGTCCGTAAGGATCACTAAAAGCTTCTGACCTACAGAAACCTCAATACTAAAGATGGAACAATTCCTTCGTAACCAATATATCAGCGTAAGGTCAACGCACACAATATAAACATTGTATTGTCTTGTGCACCTGGACCCTACTCTTGTTGACCTCTGACCGGGTGTAAAGTTCAGAGTCAGCTACAGTGTATGGTTTATGCGTAGCCAACCTCGCGTCCATTGAAGGAATTGTTTCATCGTTACTCAGCACACATGCGCTTCTGCAGAATTTGAATGAAGTTTACTGACAAATTTTTATATTGACTTCGCTGCAAACTCTAAAGATTTAATAAAATGCCGATTATACGAATAAATATGTATAATAGGATTCGCACCGTTAATAGCACAATCGACTTACGTTTGTTTTGATAAATCCATTGTTCTCTGATTGTCTAACATTCCTTTATGGCACAGCCGCTATATCGTACCCATATACGAACATGTACGTTGATTGCTTGGTATAAATTATAATTAGTTTTAAATTTAACTGCATTTTCTGCGAAGCAAAAAAGTACGACTATATGAGGTAGGTATGAGGCATAGCAAGATTCGGAGGGGGGACTTGGCGTCTTGACCGACGAAATCTGTTGTGCCGATGCCCCTGACAGGGCGCCCCACA
Organism: Tenodera sinensis; assembly: GCA_030765045.1. Lineage (NCBI taxonomy): Eukaryota > Metazoa > Arthropoda > Insecta > Mantodea > Mantidae > Tenodera > Tenodera sinensis. The sequence goes on along the minus strand of CM060968.1, from coordinate 92,711,716 downwards.
GGAGAGAGGGATAAGGTGAGAGGATACTAAAGGTGACCGGACTGGGAGAGACGACGAAAAGGACAGGGTCCCTAACAGGTACGGGCTTAACTCCCCGGTGGCGGTTCGTTCAACCACTCTTGCAGGCTTACATAAACCAATGAGCGGGGCCCGGCACTTGAAGACCTAGAACACTACACTTGCCCTGAACGCTGAAAGTGGTTATTTCAGGATTATTCAGGATGAAGATGAAGTGAAAGGAAATGAGAAGTGAGATGAAATGGAGGGATAGGACTTTCGGAGGATGTAATTAACCTTACCAACATTCGCCTAGTGATCCAGGGAAACTCCCAAAACACCCATGGGTCAGAGGTCGAACCCACGACCTCCCTAATGCGAGTCGCACACGTTACCGCGGCGCCTCTTCATTTAGTGAGTCATCTCAGAAAATATATTTTTTTACTTATAACAATTATAAACAGTATTTATTACTGTGTGTGTGTGTGTGTGTGTGTGTGTGTGTATGTGTGTGTGTGTTGTGGTGACTGGGGTGAGTGGGGTGTGTGGAGGGGGGTGTGGGGAGGGGTGTGCGTGTGTGTGCATGTTAGTCCCTAAAACCGCTTAACTGACTTAGATAATACTTTCACCGTTGAAAAGCCCTATTCTTACAGATGGTCACAGGATATATAATGTTTCCAAAAATGTAAAACCTGAGGGCTAGGTGTATTTTTTGCATACCCATGTCACCAAATTTCAACCCTGTCTCGTTGAATGTGGATATCAGAAGCTACTTTTGGTACTTTATTACAAATACAGCAGGTTTTTCATGACGTAGAACTGAAAGGAGTTAACGAGGAGGCTTAAAATATTTTAAAATTGAGTTATATCAGGGAGTACAGGGGTGCTTTATATTATGCATATCATCACATTTCCCCCATATTTCAGTGAATAGTTATCAAGTAATATTTTCAGTATGGTTTTGACAAGAATGGGTAAATTTAGATTATTCTAGAAACTGAAAAAAATGTTAAGCTACCCTGACATTCAATCCCTATTTTGAACCCTTAACATACAAATCAACTGTCTTTGAGTTATCTAAATGAAACTTTGTGTGCTTATACTATAGGACCCAATAAAAATTATAAACTACCTTACAACTTTAATAAACAACCTACCATATGCTTAACCCCATTTAAAAAAATATGTTCTGGTTAAACCAAAAAGATAGTGCAATTATAAGCACAATAGGAGTTAGCAAAAAATCATAGGTTACAACTTCCACAAACCACCAAATCATTATTTTGCATTATACAGAACTCAAAAATGTGAAAAGCTACCCTTTCTTTATTTTTAATGCTTAGAGATAAAATTATACTGCTTGCTCAACCAGGGCACAAATGTGTGTAATTGGACTATAGGACTTGTGAAAATTATAGGATGCTGTACAACTTCAAAAAGCTACACATATGCATGTGTTTTAACCCCTTATGTACAATTGTAACTATGTGATGAACTGATGATCAATGTGGACAAAACTTTGGACACACAAATACAAGTTACACATTGCTTACAACATTTAAAAATCATCTCTGTCCTTATTTTCAACCCCCACTTATAAAATCTACCAATCTGATTCTGTGTAAAACAGCTAAAAGTGGTAAAGGGAAGGATTCGCCATGAAATCTTATGCATAACTGCACAATTTGTGAAAGAACGGGGGAGGTAAATGGAATTAATTCAACATTTGAGTTCAAAAAACTACCCATGCAATGTCATGCAGCCAACTAATTGTTAATAATTTGTAAAAATTAAAATTGAGTTTTTATTTATGGATGCTCTTTACTACTGTGGTTCTCAACGTCCCATTCTACATATATAGGGCATGAAAGATGTTTAATTTTGCTCAGAGGTCTCTTTATCAGGCTTGAGGTCTTTTACTGGTGTAAATCTATGATATGGTACCTTCCAAGGCTAGTATGTCATCCCTAGATCATGGAGAATGACAAATAATAATTTGTAAAATTATGTGATAAGTTTAATAAAATTGCCATAGTAATAATTAGGTACATCATAAAATAGTTAAGTTACAAGATAGGAATATTGTTTATTAACATCTACATGTATATGTTCATTAACATGTTTTGAAATACAGATCTTTCCAGAATAAGAAATAATATGACAAACTAAAATTAATTAACTTGCACATGTCAAATTTAATATCTTGAAAGAAAAATATTGCAAAAAGGAAACAAAATTTTCAGTCATTGTATGCTATATGAACAGATCTCTCTACACTTGATTACTTGTTATGTGGATAATTTAAATGTTGATTCATTGTTATGCTTGTTAATATGGAAGAACTAAAAATGAGGTTCAAGAAATAACGCAGAAATTTACCACCAGCACGTTCAACAAGAATTCACACTTGGGCTTAGTCACAGCCAAATTGTAAATGGGAAGAATTTTGATTACCTTATTAAATATTTAGAATTTCATTTGAAGAGAAAATTGTTAATTGTGCCAACAATTAAACTGTTCCAATAACAACCAAACCTTTTATTTGAAACAAACGAAACTGTTCACATAATTCAACCTTGCAGATAAAAATTGAAAAATAATTTGTTGTCCTTTAAAAATGTTGTAGATGACATCACAATCTATACAATAATGGCTCAAAATATGGAGAGACAGAATCCATGGGTAATAATAGACAAAGAAGTGCTCTACAAGGATTTGGGAATGTTGGAAAGCAGGTGTGTATTGATGAACATAACAAAGATTAAAGAGAGGGTATTGTATGCTTTAAATTGAGAATATGCAAATTAAAATGTTGGAATCGAAGGAGTGATCTCTCTACTGATATAGGGAGAAAAGTTGAAATATTTGTTAAAATGTAAAGTTACAGATGTCTGGAGAAAATAAATAGTTCACAGGAAACAGCTCTGATGGCAAAACAGCAGCAATATCTTTTTATCAGCAATTCCAAATTAATAACTTCAAGAGAATCTGTTTAGAGCAAAATATAAATGAATGTGGTCCTTGCATTAATTTTTTAAATGTGTGTGCTTAGTTGTTTGTAAAATTTATAGGTTGTAATTAGGAAACATTAAAACAAAGATCTGTGACAGTGGTTAAATAGAGGAGAGAAGTATTTTATTTACTCTTTTGAATGGCTTGGGATAGAACTAAGTTATGTGAAATAGCTATTGCAATCTCCCTGTCAATGACTTTGTGGGAAAATGCTCTAATATTTGGATTTTTACTCATTTAAGCCATTGTTTAAATCCCAATTAACAGAGTTGTACTGCAAAATAATATGTATGTAGCATGCACACACCTAATGATATAGAGTTTTAATCATTCAATAATGATTAGGAAGTTTTTTTGGACAAGTGAGGTTAAACACTTTGAACCAGCTGAAGATGGAAACAATTGTTTTCTTAAACGTATGTCCTAATTTTCTAAAGTGAAGATAGTGTAAATAAAACTTATCTTTAATATTAAAATGTTTTAATTCTGCTTGTTCTTAGATTATTGTGTGATATATGATTATATAAGAATTACGTATATATATATAATTTTTATGATAGTTGAGAACATGCTAAAAACTAAACAATAGCAGATTTTAAAATTCATTAATGTACTAAATTTTCCATATTTTGAATGAAGCTTTATTAGCAATTTATCACACTTAATACTGTTGACTATATTCTATTCTTTTTGTCATAAACTGAACCTGTTCTTCAAGCACCATACTATTTCACATAGTAATCATTTATAATGATAATTAATGGCTCTTATTAACAAAGGAAACATTTAAAATTAAAAGCTCTGAACCACATGAAATCATACTTATAGTATAAATCATTTATCATCTGGATCTTTCTCATGTAAAACTTTAATTTTACCTCAAGAAATATTTGAATGATCAGCTGAAGTCCTAAGGAACTATGAGCAAGAAAGCAAAATATGAATATAATAGGGACAAAAACATACATATTGCAGCAAAATTACTCAATTATCTTTTGATTTACTTCTTTATTATTTCTTTACTTATTTCCCATCCGTGATGGCCTCACTTACACAAATTATCAGACAAATACACTTAAAAAGTCTTTTTATTACATAAACTTATAACTAGCATTCACAACTGTTCAAAGTTACTCCACCTCCTAGCAATGCGACATCAGCCACGGAACATCATTATACAGGATGCATCCCACTCAGATGCCGAGATATGTACTCTGTGTCAACACCACAATATCTTGATGTTTTGACTTATGATTATTTTGTAACTTTTTCCATCAATACTGTCACAAAATCTTTGTTTAAAATGATTACAATACCGGAACAACAGACATATTTCTATTTATCTCATAATGCTGCTATTAGTCTTCAAAGTGCAAGTGAGGAGCATCACTGAAGTGATCAAATAAAAATGCAAAGTTTAGAATGTAATAAATTCAGAGCACTGTTCTTATGATGAAGTATTTACATCCTAAGCTCCTATTTACACTGTTCTGAGTGCCCAAGCTAATTATATTCCCTGTAAACTGAGTGATTTTGCAAAGTGCAGTAATTTCCTTCCTTTCCGAGTATCAAAGGCAATGTCATAGTTACTCTGTAGGTTTTGTGAAGCTACAAGTTTATTATAAGTTAATAAATTTAGCATATTTAGGCTAAATGGCTGTTGTGGTACATTATTACCTATCACAAGTGAACATGCAGCATTTTCATGGGGGAATCCATTGTGAAATGCTTAGAAGAGAACAAAATATAATACATACTCATATTATCTATGTTGATCTTATATTTCTTTACAATAAAGAATATATTGAAAGCTGAGGTGTTGGAAATACTATTGTGCAGGTAAATACGTTGAATGCACATAGTATTCAAGTGTATAATGGAAACAAAGAATTCTTATGTACTGTACCAATAACTGAAGGACAGAGTATAAATATATTACAACTTTGCCTTCTAAGTTAGAATATGGCAAAGAAATATTAAACTAGCCATGGAAGTTATATAATTTAGTGTAATTGTATAGGTGACAAAATACTAAAAAAGAGACTCAGGCCAAGGTTATTCCTCTTCCTTTTTTAAAAGTTGGCTCCTAGGTTAGTAAAGACAAAGTCTTCAACTATTTAAAGCTAAATATTGTGTAAATACCATACATACCAGTTATCAATGAAATATCTTATCACCATGTTCATAATAAAATTAATTCTGGAATCTGAAAACTTGTTTTGTTTTTATATTCCTAGCCACGCGTTCAATGTCACCAAGCTCCACACATTGTGAACCTCACGTAGAAAATCAAACAAAAACAAACCAACATGCAGCGAAAACACTTCAAATTAAGCGCCAGGAAACATACCTCATGAGGTCATCACCTTGACTTAACAATGTGGTCGACGGCGTGCCAATCGATTCAACATGGTGTGCAGGTAAATGTAATTTTATTTTCAAAATAAATAAGATCAGTAGCTAAAATAGCCGATACATATTAATACCTAAACATTTTGGATACAGTTTCTGTTTTTGGATTTAAGTGTACGTACTAAATAACGAAAAATTCATACATGCGGTTCATGAAATTGAGGTTATGGTAAACCTTGTAGAAAACAAATATTTTTGTTTTTGATTGTGCAGTAGCATTTACTAACGTTTAATGATTGTGTACTCCCAAAAACAATTCAGTTTTGTGATAAATGTGATAATAATAGGTGTACTCAAAATAGCTCACTACTTTTTCAAGAACCTACAACAATAGCAGACCATGGCCTCCTGCGAATAAACCTTTTTTTTATGTACAGAAAAGACGAAGGCCAGAACATGCTGATCAGAAGCACCTATGCCTTTGTATCAGGGGCCGTGGCATCCGTATAACCAAACTTGTTCAAATAACGTGCATGTGCATTCCCAGATGGTGGTTTCTTATGCATATTAGTTTAATGTAACGTAATGGCACGCTGCATCATTTATGTCATAAAGGCGATTTTTTTATTGTTGCAGGTTATTTTTAGCTAAAAGGTATGTCTAACTCTGAGCTACAGGAGGAAGAACGAGAGGTCTTGCTGTCAATTTATGATGGAGACCCTTCTTTCAAACAACTTTCACCAGTTACATTTCAGTATAAAGTGAGTACAACATTCATATATAGTTTGGCTTGAAACTAATGTTGTTAAGAAGACAGAAAGAAAACGAATAATTGCTTGCAAATTTCTTGTAAAGAGCAACAGAGGGACTGAAGGAAACTGCTCGGATTTGACTCTGCTGACATTTAGGTTTACTTATTGAAATCAATCCAAGCCAAAAGTTAATAAATATAACTGTCTTTTCAGTATGGAGATGAAGAAGGTCCAAAGTCATTCTTGCTGGAAATATCATGGAGGGAGACATACCCAGCAGAAAAACCTACAATTAACATGGATACCTTTTATAACAAACACATGTAAGTTTTCTCCAGTAGTCTTGCATAACATGCATAAAGCAGTATTTTCATATCTTTAGGATGTGCTAAACTAAAAATACTCTGCAGTTTATACAAAATATGGAAGATAAAAAAATTTAGTTTGATTAAACTATTTAAAAAAATCTTATTTATAGTATGTTATCAGGAATACAGAATTATAAAATTATTTTTCATTAGATATACATACCAAATATTAAGTATACTGTCTCCAAAACTTAAGGGATGATCTTTACTTAAAATGGGTGAACACATTTTGCACTGTGCAAGTACAGACTTAGGTAAATAACTCACTTGTGTTTTACAAGAGAAGAGAACAGTAGCCTTTGCCTTTTTCACGGTAATAAAATATTTTCAAGGTAACAGAGGTCAGTTGACTGTAACTTCAGAAAATAGTTTTATGACCACTGGATATTGAACAAATTTGAAATAATTATAATTTGTCAAGCATTGTAACCAAGAATTTTCCAAAGATGACTTATGTGCATTGTGCTTTAATAACAAGGTGAGAAAGTGTTAGGGAAATGATTTTATTACTTTACTTGCTAAAATAAATTATTATTATTTCTAAAGGCACACGTGAGAGATAAGGATCTTTTCACAAACCCTCCTTCCAAAAGGATTCCTTACATGGAACATTTGGCTCTTCTTTACCTTACGTCTCACAAAAAATTTTTCTTAGTTTTGACATCAGTTGCTATATTGCATGCTATATGAAGTCACCAACATGATCCATATATACTAAAATAATTTTAAATATCCTCTAAATGGTCAAAAATATGCAAATTCATTTGGAGTAAAACAAATAAAGTAAGTTTAAATGTTCTTACCGTGCTTGTGCTGACATTGGTAACAGCAAGCTGCCTTGCTGCCAACAACGCTCCCGTAATCACCATAGTTGGTTGCCAATGTTAAAAAACACAATACACTGTCATGTATCTTCATTGGTGACTGCGCCAATCATCCCGAGGATCCAATTCTCTTCCACAATGCAGCTGTGAATAATATTTGCTCCTTCCAACTTTGCACACACCCACATACCTACTCCTAGACATTTTTCTAAAAATGCTGTCCTTGGATTCAAGTCTCTAAACATATATTTTCAGTGAAATCTTGAAATCAAATTTTTGGATGGAATACAATACTTCTCCAACTTGGTCTCTGTAGTGGAGAAAATTAAAAGGGTCCAAGAGCTAGCAAAAAAAAAAAAGATTATATTCCTATGAATCAATAAAAGTGATCATAATCCACAAATTTTACCAAAAATATCATTTAAATTTAATAGAGTCTAATGAAAGCTATCAAATACTTAGGAAGACTCTACCTTAGTTCCTTAGTTTTGACTAATTATTGCATATGATAATTTGAGAAACAACTCACAAAATTGGAATATTAACATTACCATTATAATCCTGATCTTCTGATGGTGTCATCTGACATAATTGACAATACAAAAAGAAAAATAATAGAAGACCCAGGTTCAGGCCACAGAATCACCATAAACTGCTACGATCACCCAAGGATCCCCGAGAAGCTTTGTCATCGGCTGGAGTATACAGTATTCCTTGTGGTTGTGGCTCAGTTTACATTGGAACTACTCAGCGCAGTGTTAAGACCAGACTCACAGAACACAAAAGAAGCTGCCACCTGGGCCAAACTGATAAGTCTGCGGTCGCTGAACATGCCATTAATGCAGTCGGTGAACACAGTATTAAGTTCCAGGATATGCGCATCCTTGCATCTACCATACATTACCATGCCCAACTACAGCGAGAGGCTATTGAAATTTACAAGCACCGTAACAACTTTAATAAGAAGGAGGAGGCCTTAAGATTAAACAGCAACTGGCATCCGCTCATAGAACATCATAAGAAGCAGGATAGCAAGGTAAGCCAATCAGAAGAGACCAGCAGCATAAGAGAGATAGAACCCCCTCCACCAGCCACCACGCCTCTGGACGCCCCGGGCCAATCAGCGCATGATGCGCATGGTATAAATGGAGCCCCACAGACAGTCGATGCATCAGTTGCAGTGATACCTTCCACGAGGAGACTTCGACAATGCCACTGAGGATGTTTACCGCAGTTGTAAACGAAACATCTAGAAGACAGATCTCCAGCAGACCACGGCATAACAGCCCGGAAGATACTTCATTCTACAATTTAGACGCCGGCCGTGAAAGCCTACGTAGCTTTATCAAGAGTTAATACTTGCTTATTTATATAAAGGTGAGTCCACACTGTTCAGCATATCACCAGTTAACATTCGTCAAATTAACAAAACGTTTTATTCAACATGTTGCAGCAGTGAACTTTTAGCATTCCATCCATGCTGGTTGACTTGCAGGATAACAAAATCTTCCAGTGAAAAGCAAAATGATCTTCAGCAATGAGAATTAGGCCACTGCTATTTGTGTGTGTGGTGCTCAGTATGCAATTAAAAAGAAAAGAAGAAGAATGTGGATGAGGCTCTAGCTGGTTAATCACCTTAGAAGTGAAAATATTTTGAATAAGTTTAAAATTGAGGACAGGTTTGGGTTCAACATTTACTTGAGAATGAGTGAAAGTGACTTCACTTTTATTTTGAGCAAGGTAGAATCTATGATTCACAAAAAGTACGCACACTTAAGAGTAATTATTCCAGCAGCCAGACTTGAGCCTTCTTTTTCTTTTTACCTGAGTGGAGTGAGGCTATATTTTATTCATATTTCCTCTGAAATAACAGTAAGTTGTACATAGATATAACTGCTCTGTCCTTTTTGTCTTGTTCCTTTACTCTTTGCGCACATCATCCCATAATGACAGCCTCTACATATGACAGGTTAAAAAAATACAGAATGATTATCTGGGCTTGTGCGCCATTAGTCTAGTGGAAAATCTCCTTCCAGACGTTTTGTTCGAAGCTGTATCAAACATCATCAATGGTGTGACCGCAGAACTCTGCTACTCTCTGCGACTGATACGGAGCTGTTTGGTTTCACAGGTTTTATATGCTTAGCATGTGTGGGCATATGACAGTTGGTCTGGTCTTTGTTTATTGGTTTGGCTGCTACACATAATAAAGACCAGACCAACCACTATATGCCCACACATGCTAAGCGCATAAAACCTGTGAAACCAAATGGTTCCATATCAGTCGCCGAGAGTAGCAGAGTACTGCGGTCACACCTCTGATGATGTTTGACGCAGCTTCGAATGAAACGTCTGGAAGGAGGTTTTCCGCTAGACCATGGCCCACAAGCCTAGATAATCATCCTGTATTTTATGATACCAGCCGTGTAAGCTTACAAAATTTGATATCACAGGTTAATAAAAGCTTTTTTTTTCCCTGTCTAATCCACAATGTTATGTAGAGCAAACCAATCAAGGATATGAGCACACAACAATGCAAGTGAAAGCGCAAGTACCAAGCATGTGAATTCACATGCAGGAATTGGAAACACTACTTGCACACTGTTGAGCTCTTAGATGGCATTTTTGTTGAAGACAGCAACAGAATTTTTCATGTGTTTTATGCAGTTATAGTTTAAATTATTATCATAGAAGGCCGTAAGTTGTAGTTTGCACAATTGTGTTTTCCTGGTTTAGCTACTAGCCAAACTAAAGGCTAAACACAGGCTCCTTCTTTTATTATTTACAGAAATTTGTGGTGCATAACTGGTAAACCATAAGGGATAGACCATATCTTACTATACAAAAATTCTGATGTGTTACACTCGCACGACTTTCTCCACTCTTGTAACCATTCTTACAAACTCTTATTCTTCCACCTTCTTCGTGTTAGTTGTGTTAAACATTTGCAGATATTAAATAAGGAAAATTGAAGCTATTAACAGTGAAGCAACAAGATTCTAAAGTAAGAACAAATTAGAAACTAAAAACTTCACTTATCTTAGTAATGTTGCAAGTTATTTTTGCACAAACCGACTCGAGTTTCAAGTTGTTTCCAACTCATTTTCAAAGCTATGCAAACAAATTTGAAATTGTTGGATACAACTTGAAACTTGAGTCAGTTTGTGCAAAAATAACTTGCAACATTACTAAGATAAGTGAAGTTTTTAGTTTCTAATTTGTTCTTACTTTAGAATTTGCAGATATTATCTTATTGCTCGTTTCTTGCACGTGCAACAGGAATATGGGAATACAGTAGGTTTTGAGCGATAGTCAAATCTTTTAAAGCTTTCAAATTCTGCTCTCTTTGCATGAGTAACATATAAAAAATGAATAACAATGTTCCATTTGACAGAAGTATGTTCTCCAAAACTTACACAAATAACAAGGAATATCTCCAAAATGGTTCACTCCAAAAACATCTATTCAGACATAAATTGTGTGTTTTAGCAAGATCAACATTTTTTGTATAGTAAGATTTGGTCTATCTCTTATGGTTTACCAGTTATGTAAAAGTCATCCAGAGTAAGTAGGACTTCATGGGCTATAGCCAGAAAATTCAAGATATACATTTAACTTATCATAAAAATACCTCAAACATATGGCATTTTAATCAAAATAGAGCCATTTTCAAGAAAATCAAAATTTTCAAAAAAATTTTCCATGTAAAGGGTAGTTTAAGGTGGAGCAATTTTCTTCAAAATCTTTGTGTCGCATCCTTGAAAGCCATTAAACTTAAATACCAACTTTGGTTTTTAACTGACTTTTCGTTTTTGAGTTATGCTGTCCACAGACTGACTGACACACACACACACACACACACACACACACACACAGAGACGCTTTTCTAAAAATGCTTTTTCTGGATTCATCGGCCTCAAAACATATATTTCCGGTGAAATCTCAACATCAAAGTTTTGGTTGGAATACAAAACTTCCTCTACTTTACTATACATAGTAGAGAAAGTAAAAATGTTGTTGTTAGCTAATGCTGGATTTCTGACAATGAAGTCATTAATCCTCTTGCTCTCCAAAATTTAATATATTGATAGAGCAATAGCAGTATAGTAACCGATTTTTAGAGAGCACCATATTTTTATGTTTTGGCGGTTACATAGCTCTCTCACAACCCCCAGAATGTCCGGAGGACCACACCTGTAGATCTCATTAAAACAAGAAAATTATATCCAAAAGCATTTTTTTTGAGTGAACCATTTCAGAGATATTCCTGGTTATTTGTGTGAGTTTTGCAGTACTTACACTTTTCTCAAATGTAAGGTTGTTATTCACTTTCTCTTGGCCTTGCAAAGAGAACGACATTTCAAAGTCTTCATATAGCCTCCAGCTTTAAGAGATTTTACTATTGCTCAAAGCCTAGTATTCCCATATTCCCCTTGCACCTACCACCTACAAGAAAATTAGTAATAAGATAATTTCTGCAAAAGTTTATCTCGACTAACATGAAGAAAATAGAGGAACAAGAGTTTGTAAGAATAGTTAGTACAAGAGTAGAGAAGTCATGTGAGTGCAGCACATCAGATTTTTTACATATAAGCATATTTACAGGAACCTCGTGTCATGTGCAACCACCATTTATATGATAAAACTGTTTGAGTAGCTAATAGTTAATTACATCTGCAGAAACAACTTGAGTCACCATTTTGGTGTTCATAGAATCTTCTTATTTGACAACATAATAATGTTAATTTTCTTTCTCTCTTTTTTATACAGCCTCCTTTAATTTCTATGGTCATAATTGGGACTTCGACATAAGGAATATCTGAAGATATTTTTTAAATAGTAATTGTTAGGTGTTTCAAAATGTACTCAATAATTGTAAATGAACATTTGAGATTTATATCCCATTGAATGGTAGGTTCTTTTTTAATGTTGGTTATGTTAATTTATGTTGCCTTCCATAGTGTAGTGATTACCACATTAGCCTCTGGCACCCAAGGTCGTGGGTTCAAATTTAGTGGAGGGTGATGGAGTTTTTTAAGTTGCATTGTGGCTTCCTTTAGAAGGGAAATAAACCTGTTATCCCATTTAATGTTTGTTTACGCAAAAAGGAATCTTACACCTTGAAAATAGGTCATTGAGCAAAATTTGTTAGCCATTTCAGCGTCCATACGATGTGATTCCTTCCCTATGATCTATGAGCATCAAGTTAATCATCTGGCATTATGTGGTCATGGTGGTAGAAGGGCAGACAAGACATTAACCTGATTAAGAAAACAGTGAGGTGTATGGATATATGCCAACAAGATATGTAGAAGCCAGAATAGAAAGAAATATTAATTTTTGCCATGAAACATACATTTCCCATGTTCATACTCCCATACAATGCACAGGGTAAGGAATTATGCTATTTAAATTACCAACAGAAATAGAACCTGGGTCCTCTATTGAGAAGCCAGAATGCTGAGCACTTCATCACAGAGGCAATTTAATATTTAGTTTTGTTTGAGAGGTAGAACTGGAACTTAAAAATTCAGTGCCACAGCTGGGATTTGAACCATAGACCCTCAGGTTACTATGCAGGTGCTCTAACCATTAAGCTATTGTGACAACCTGCCAGAATGACATTGAATTCTCAAACCACTTGTGTGTTTAAAAACACCAACAGTAGGTTTGTTGGCATAAATAAATGATAATTACCATCTGAAGGTTATTTAATCCCGGGACATAAAGTACTTGCAATAGTAAGTCACCATTAGGGTAATTGTCTCTGATGTGAGACTGCCTTTGTGGTTTATCGGGAAAAATACAAACTGGTTTGAGAATTCAATGTCATTCTGGCAGGTTGTCACAGTAGCTTAATGGTTAGTGTACCTGCCTAGTAAGCAAAGGGTCTGTAGTTTAAATCCCAACTGTGACATTGAATTTTTAAGTTCCAGTCTACCTATCAAACATTGCCCACATATGGCTTGTGTATTTAAAAACACCAACAGTAGGTTTGTTGGCATAAATAAATAATAATTTAGTTTTGCCAAAGCTTCACTATGTACACAGTAAAATAATCATGATAAATATTTGAATATCACCTATCATTTCTAACTTGGTGGTATTTTTGTTTAGTATTCCAGCGGTGAAGCAGCATATTGTGCGTGTACTTAGTGAAGAGGCAGAGCAGTACCTAGGGACTGCCATGACGTACACACTTTTTGAATTTGTGAAGGAGAAGGCAGAAGAGTTAATGGCTTCACAGCCAGAATCACCCATTGAGCTGACTGAGAAAGTTGAAAGCATAACTATTTCCAGCCCTCAGGTAAGATCATTGCCCTAGGTCTTCATTTGGATGCATGGCCAGCTTATGCCGGTATTACGATGAACTGACAATGTGACAATGCGACAGGACGTAACATGAAGAAGCTATTGCAAGGCTAGTGGATCTCTGACTCTGACATTTCACAATTGTGATGAGTTGGAGAGGGAAGGTTCATGTTGCCAGCATATAGTACTGAGTTTCAGAAAATGGATTCTCAAAATTATCTTAACAATGAAAGTATATGATATTTATTTAGTTTAAAACATTGAAATAAGGTTTTGGTTTTATTTTCATGCAATATCTTCATTACACCACTATTCTGTTCAATATTACCTTTACATCTATTATGGGCAGTAGCTGTTACTTTTGGCAATAATGGAAGCGAGTAACGCACATTCTGCTAGCACCAATCAGCGGTCTCACTGCTAGGTGTGACTTCTAAATGTAGCACTGTGTTGCAAGCTCCGTTTTACAAAGATCACATGGTTTCAATTACTTTGGTGTTTTTGCAGGCTTTTTTCTGGTAAGTAAACAGTATAACAATTGTCTTTATATTCTGTTATTCTGTGATCATTTATATGCATACTGTCCATGTAGATTTACAAAGTAGTGATGAGATCTGCAGATGTATGAATTGTTTCAAATACCTGCTAAAAAACTGGCAACACTGCATCACGAGGCCTTGAGAAATGTCTGAGAGATCCACTGGCCATTCAATATCTATTAGGATGCACTTACGGTAATGGCAATGATTCTGATTAATAATAAATACTGGAAGTTGAGTGTTGTTGGATCTCATTAAAATAGGAATTTTGAGTCGATTAATAAGACTAACCAACTAAACTAAACCCCTAGCGCAACAGCCCATGAAGGGCCAAGGCTTGCCACCCAGCTGCTGTGTCCCCCACCTCTGCCCACTGCAGGCGTCATTGGTGGGGTGCAGTACTGGAGGGTGGGACGTGGTCAGCGCCCCAATCCCTCCCGGCCAGTTATACAGCTTTCTCGACCTGGGGCCGCTACTTCTCCATCAAGTAGCTCCTCAGTTGGTCCCCCTGGGAACTAACGAAGCTGAGTGCACCCCCATGCTGGTACCGGGGTGCCAGAGGCAAAACACTAATCAACACTCACTTTTAAAATTTCCCGGTACATGTTTCAGAGGCTAGCTTTCCTCCATTATCAACAGATATCGACTGAACTGTAGAGACTGGTTCACAGGGCTGGTAACTCCTGTAGACTGCTCTGGTGGTGGTTTTAAGAACTTGTATAACATATCGCCTTGTGGTATATCAAAATTGAAAATTAGGTCTTTGTTTTTCCTTATGAAGATTTGTTCCCATGTTGACAATTCTTGGTTTCCTGATATGTATTTTAATAATTTTGGATCTGGAGTAATGTCATGATTTTCTTTCCAGAAATGGGTGGCAACTGCTGATTTTTCTAAATGTTTGTGTTTTATACATCTGAAATGTTCTTTTGTTCTCGTTTCCAAATTCCTCTTAGTTTTTCCCTGTACACCTGGTTGCAGTTATTGCATTCTATTTGGTAGATTCCAGATTTTTTATTTGCTGCAATGCTGTCTTTAGTGTTTAAGCCAAGTTAAATTTTAATGCTATATCTGTTGACTGGAGCCAGTTGTATACTGTATTTTTTAAATATCTTTGGATAGTATGTGAATTTCTTTCAACAGTTTAATCCATAGACTAGAGAACATACCACTTTCAACACAGGAATATCAAACAAAAGTTAAAGAAATCATTAGAATTGCAGAAATTAATGGCTTCCAGAAATCTTGGATATGTAGAAAAATGAATATAGCAAAAAAGAAGAAACTAGTAAAAGAAACAACCACCCTAAGCAAACTGAAAGAAGAAATGTCATACAAAAAATTCACATACCATCATCATGTTAATGCTGCAGAATCGTTAAGGCGATGCCTATTTGCTGTGTTGTGTGGTTGGTCAAACAAGTACTTGGGAACCCATCTCGCACACAGTTTGTGGTACTGAAGTATCTCAGTCACGATGTATAGAGAGCTGACCTTGAAATTTCAGGAAACAAATGACAACACAGAAACTGTGAACCAACAATTTTCTTGAGTTGTCTGATCCACTCGTTGAACAAGATCATTGGCTGACACTCACTTCCTTCCCTGAACAGCTGCATCATGAATGTCTGTGTGTCCTTCTCCAAAGTCCCTGCACCTTTGACACACTTTGCTGTCACTCTTGACACATTAGTCATTTGTTGATGAATTTCAGCTGCAGTGCACCCCTCTGCATAAAGAAATCAAATTACAGCATGCACTGCACATTTGGCAGGAGACTGTTGTTTTAGGCATGTTTACATGCTTGCTGCACACTCAGAACTGACAAGTGTGATGGTGCAATCAACAGGCATACTAGAAACACTATGCTATGCATCTGCCCAAAGCTTCCACTGATTTTCACTGTGGTTTTTTGTGACTGATTTTAATGGAACAGTGGTTAAAGAAACTGGACATTAGAATGAAAAATAAACAGAAGGTCCTTTTTATGGATTGATGTGCAGCACGTCCACCTCAATTTTGGAAAATGTTTGGGAATTTTTCCCTCCTAACATACTAGTCATCTACAGCCAATTGATTTGGGCATCATTGCAAATTTCAAAGTTTGTTATAGAAAAATTCTGCTTTAACATTTAATAACACTCACTAATGCAAGAAATGAAAATCTTGTCATTAACTTACTACAAGCCATGGAATTTATTTTGGCTGCCTGGAAGCAGGTATCTTACAGGAGGAGGTGTCTCTGATGATGGTGATGGTAGTGGTGAAGATGTGCCTATAAATGAGCTAGCTCTACCGGAAAATGCAAATTTTGATACCTTTGTGCATTTTGATGATAATCTAGTTGTGTATGGGGAACAACAGGATGAGGAGATTATTGCTTATGTGAGCCAAAAACATGGTGGTGATCAAGAAAGTGGACCAGCTTCAAGCAACACTGACAATAACAGGAATGACAACTTGTATCTTGAAATACCTAAAGTGAGTGAAGTGTTAAGCGCAGTAAACGTGTATAGGCATTACATCAGTGTGAACAGTTATAGTAAAAAACCTCTAAGCTCAATAAGTTTGCAAAACGAGATGTATGCACTTAATAATGTAAGAAAAGTGAATCAAGCCAAATTAACTGATTTCTTTAAAGCAGGACTAAGTTCAAATAATGTTTTCTTTGTACATATCTTGGTTGTCTGTAAAATTTCACACATGTAAGCCCACTGTATTGCTTTTTTTTAAAAAAAAAAAAAAAAAAGGAAATTGATGCATTATCAAAATCTCATTTGTAAGTAATTTTAACTTACAAGTAATCTTCCTCCTTCCCCTTGATATATGCATAAATAAGGTTCAACTGTGATTACTATTTTTTATGATCATTATTATTGTTAATCTTAGCTTTCATTGTAGAGAATTCTATCTTTTAAGGATGTGCAGAATAAATTTTGCATGCTGTATCTGCTTAATTATGCTAGAATGATTTTATGTTTTCTAAATATTTTCTCAAATCTTTGGTTTTCCCAAAGATTGTATGTAAATTTTTTATATTGGAGGATTTCTTTTTGGGGTTTTAATGTGGTAGTCTCATCGAGTTTTTGTGTTTGTTAATATTTTGTTGTATAGGGTTAGGACTGGAACCATTGACTGACTCTATGTGGAGTACATGTGTGTATTCCTTATTATGATCTTTTCTGACAGGAGTGTTAAGAAGCCTGCCAATTGCAGTCTTCAACACTGCATATAATTTCCATGTGTGTATGAGAACATTTGTTCCTGAAACATTCATAATTTTCTAAAGTAAATGAAAGTGTAAATAAAATTTACCTTAATATTAAAGAGAGTTCACATTTGAATTATGAATGGAGCATTCCTTTATGATCAAATTTCCTCCATTGAGCATTAAAAGTTGTGCTTTTGTTTGTTCTATCAGGATTCAGAAGTATCATTAAAGAAACCTGCCAAAAAGGAACAGCTTAGTAAAGCACAGAAAAGGAAACAATGGGATCGACTGGATAATAAAGGAGAGAAGCCACGTGGTTGGGACTGGGTAGATGTGGTAAAGCATCTGTCTCAAACAGGCTCAAAACCCTCACCCAGCAGAGAAGTTCCACCAGCATCCAGCTCATAATAATGTAATGAACATTCTGCGATATAATGAAGCTAAATTATATATAAGGTTTGGGAAGGTTTGTAATGCACTCTACGTATGAAACAATCAATATGAATAAGTTTCAAAACTATCATTTTTTACTATGTAAAATAAGCATACCTAAGCTTAAGCTTCAAATTCTCACTATATAAAAATGATAACTGGAGAAAGAAGGGATGGCAATAATGAAAACTATTGCACAAATAAAAAGTATGATATATGAGCTTTCATGGGAGATTTGCAGCTTGTTCTCAGTTAGGGAAAGCTTTAAACAGGGTGTTTAACAATTGTGAAAGTAATGAAAATGTAACAAAATTATCCTTTCTGTCATCATTTGAGTTCACAGATGTTATAACATCAGTGGTAGAAGTTTTTATTTACCCTGATAAATTCCGTTCAACAGAATATTTACCTGTCTGAAGATATTCTTATACTGAAGTGTTATGTAATATCATTAATGGTGAACCTTTAGATCTTAAAATTAATAAAACAGTAAGCTTAGTGAATACTGTAATGGCTGCTATATTAATTCTGTATACAAGTATATTGATTTAATGCTAAAAGTTCCAGCATATATTGGTGCTGCATATTCAATAGCTATATCATTTTTTGCCAGCCTGTGGAATTCCTCAGATCTTTCTCTGAATCAAGAAATAACTTATGACCACTGTGTTACATTTTTAAGAAGAAGAGGAAGAAAAGAAATACCATACACTGAAATTGGTCCATAAATAATCCTATTCCACAAGTGAATAAGGAGATCTTGCTCGTTCCAAATCTTTATGCACAAAAAATTTCATTTGAAATGGATAATCAAAATTAAAAAGAGCATAATTTTTTTTGTAAAATATGGAATGGAATATAATGTGTTAGGAATTGTTATGTAAATAGTGTGACACTTAAAAACAAATGCATGTATGAAAAACTTATAATCCATTGTTTTCTTTTGATTGACTTCCACCCACAATATAAAAAATAAACTGAAAGGAGTTTGCAAAATTTTAGTGCATTATGTCAAATCATTTTTGAGATACATATGATTATCTATGACACTAAACTTCATTTAAACAGTTACTTCACAGGACATGCTTTGAGAGCTGTTGATTTTGAGGCATTATTTTTAATTTATGATTACATAATCACTTCAGGTATGCTAATACAAAATGTTGCTTCTATCAACAATTTATTATACATTGCATAGGCTAATCTAAGTAATGCACTAGAAAGAAACTATTTTGTATTTATGCTATTGAGTTCTTCGGTATTACCCGCTTGAGTTACTGAAAATATTTAATTACCAATGAACTACTTAATGTTTTGAAATAACTGTATGACCAGTTATAAGTCTGTATTATCCAAATTTCTTGTGCAAATTACAACCATTTAAATTAAAAACTGTGGTATGTGGAGTATTTTAAATAGTGAGAAATGAATTTGAATTTTAACATTGTGCTTTACCTTATGAAGCTTTAAAAATTAAGAAAAATGAACAATTTAGCAATAAAGTACAAGGTATAAGCACAATAAAAACACTTTAAAAAGTCTAATATTTTTACTTCTTACCCAAATTTCATGATGTATTGCCTTAAAGAAATTTTATAGTTTGTCTTATCAAACTAATATCCCTCTAAGTAACACTTACATGCGCAAAAGGCTGTCCAAAAATTGGTCTAGGGAAAAGAGATTTTCTCGTACAGATAGTTCTAAACAGCAATTATAACATTTTCAATACTTGCAAGTTGAATGTTTCAAACACTATATTTCCAGGATTTAAACAGTGTGTTCATTTTAAAATAAACTTTGCCAATACCACTACTGACAGGATTCTAACTTCTCAGATTATGTAGTGTTTACTTTGACTTGGGAAGGTTACATGATAACAGCTTGTGTACATATATTTTTTTATTTGTGGCAGGTACAGAAACTTGAGTACATGCTGTACTAATTACTATTGGTGTGAATGTATATTTAATAAAATGAATGTGTTACTGAATGTGCCTATATTTGATATTATATTACATGAAAATAAGTAGTGCTGGTTTAGCTAAAAATGTGAACATACTATTTAATGTAATATAACAAAAGTGGAATGGAGAAATATACGAAAAAATTATTATTTTTGACATAAGTTTTTTCTACACTCCTTAGTTCATATAGGAACTGAAGGGTCTGGGCAAAGAATGTTGTCTATCTTCTACAATTGAGAATGTGGTGGATGCATGCTGGCATTTTTTAGAGGTACTATAAGGCCCCATTCACAGTGAAGACATAATGCTAACATAACAGCATGTTGTGTGACTATGTGAATGCTTCCATTAATAACATGGATGCAAAGTCTTGCATTTATGTTCTATCTGAGCTTATTTTCCACTGTGAATGGGGTTTAAGCATCTTAAGCCATTATGTATTAAGTAATGCAGTACATGTAGAAACATTTTAACATACTTTGCAGTGGATAAAGAGTGGTTATTGCTGTCATTTCCTTGGGAAAGCTGTATGGACGTAAGCATTTCTTTTCCCTGACCTTTCAACTTTTGTACAAATGTATGAAAAGATGAAAAAAGAATATCTACAGTAAATTCCTGCCAATCTGAAAATCTGCCTAATTTGAACAGGGCTAGGAAAAATATCTACAAAATTTGTTTTGAATTTTAAAACGAGAAAAAAATATTAAGATTAATTTAGTTTTTCCAAGTAAAAATGTAAATTTATTAGCACAGAAAAACATGAAATAATGCTACAGGAGTAAACAGTGAGTCTGTCGGCTATCTTATACCTAAAAAATGGAAGGCCTAGACCTAGTAACAATGTGCATAACAAAGTTTGAATGCAATTTTTTTATGTTAATGAGAAAACTGAAAAGCAAATTAACACCTAGAAGTGAAGTCAATGGTCTTCTTTTGGCACGACACACTAACACGTTTTGAAGAAGAAATGTTTTGCCAACTTCCATTCTGACTTTCGCCAGGCTACTCATAATGCTTACAAAAACATTACAGTAATTGGTTTTTGAGCCTCAGAATGTAGCTCTAAAATAAATTACAGCATACTATACTAATTTCCTACTTTCAATCATTTTAATACTAACACATAAATGCTAGGTCAATATGTTGTCATATTTGACGAAAATCCACCCAATCCAAATTTTTGCTAATCCGAACAGAGTTCAGTCCCAATTAGTTCGGATTAGTGGGACTACTGTATTTCCTTTGTTTTACTTTATCAAATGAAGCGTTGCATTTTCTTTAGAGAAAGGATAGAAATCCTATTTTTATAGTTTCTGTAGGATTAATTTTAGAGTGGGTGAATATAATAGGATTTCAATATGTTGTTGTTGTTTTCTAGCGCCTTGCATCTGGCAATGAAGCCATTAGCATTCGTGGTTTCCAATACTTTTGAGCTGTAGTTTCTTCTGATCTTAATGCTTCACAGGTCTTCAAGTGGTCTTCGTTCATTTCTGCTGGATCGTTACACAGGACACCTATCGGTGAGGATGAGATACCTATTCTGTAGAGATGACTTGCTAAGCAGTCGTGATTTGTCAATAGTCGGAAGGCTGCAACCACTGTTTTCCTTGGTCTCTGGGGGATTATATCTGGGTTGGAAAGTAGTGTAATCCATTTTTTATCTTTGGCATTTGTTTCTATTTCTTGTAGGTATGAACGAGAAAATTTTTTAATGATCAAGCGTTTTATTGAGGAATATGAGAAATTGAATTTAGATTTTTGTTTTATTGTTGTGCCTTTCTTTGCAAGTGAGTCTGCAGCTTCATTCCCCATGACTCCACAGTGTGCTGGAATCCATTGGAGATGAACAGTCTTATTAACTTTTAGGAGTTCTGTTAACATTTTGTAGCATTCTCTAATTTTTGTTGACTTCTTTGTAGTATTTGAACATATTCCTTGAATTGCAGCTTTAGAATCTGAAAGAATTACTGCCTTGTTAAATTTATTTAAGGGAAGATTTAATAATTGTCGGAGAGCAATGTGTATAGCCTCTATTTCTCCATCATAATTTGTTGTGTCAATATAAAACTGAAATTTTGTGAAATAATTCTGTTGTTGGCTAATGCTAGATTTTTGACAATTAAGTCATTAGTCCTCTTGCTCTTCAATATTTTTCGTAGATGGATGGGGCGCTAGAAGTGGTCAGGCATATTTGAAGTTGGTCTTGGTCCATTTCCTCTTGCAGATCACCCAGAGAACAGAGTAGTGAAGAATATAATCTCAATTCTGTTCAAATGTTTTGCCCATCATGTCCTGTAATCCAGTGGTGTCAAGGTCACAGACCCCTCGGGGCTCAACTGTGCAACAACTACATATGACGGGCAAAACATGACGTAATACATATCAACACTAGAAGCTTTATCAATTGACACCTGTTTACTTGCAAGTTGGTTGTGTCCGCGAATAAAACCTTTCTTGGAGTGGGTACACATGAATTTTTGCCTTCAGAATTGCCTACAAGGATACATAGCACAGGTACAAGTTGGATCTGCGAAGGGGAACAGTACATCTCACCCGTAAATAGGAAACTACTTGACATAGTTATTCATGTTGGTTAAAATAGTTGCAACCTTCTGATGATTAGGCTGAATTATAGTTACTATTAAACCTACCCTAGCCCTTGGGTTAGCATTCTCAAACTGGAAAGGACACCACTTATGCACTTATATGCCTCTTAAAGATAGATGTTTTTATTACTTTTCAATCCCAGATATAAAAATGTCAATCTATTTTGAATGAATAAATAAATAAGAGAATAATTACATAGTATTAATAATAGTGCTTTTAATACAAACTTGTATTATATATAATCTATATTTATATAAAAAGTAAATAGCAGCTTTCAAATCCTGTTATACCTTAAATGAATATTCTTAGCTACTTTGATTAAACATAATAACAGAATATTTACTTGTATTATTTTCAAATAAGTGAAATAAACCGAAACATTATTAGTAACAGGGGTTGGCGATTTTCTCCAAAATTAAAGGAAAGGACTACATGCAAGTTGTTTGAGAACTACTGTCCTTAAAGATACATATTTTAGTGTTAAGCGCTTGCATAATGAATTTAAGACAATCTTACTGAAAACCTAAGTAAAATACATGTTACACATTTGTAGGATCAGTCATTTGGCATATTTTTCAATTCACACACTTTTCAAAATTTGACTTACAAAGACAGATTCTAAGACTGGATGCCAAATTGCTATCCGAGAGTCTGTTTCTGTGGCGAGTTTTCAGGAGCTGCATTATAGAGAAACCCTGTTCACAAAGGTAGGTACTGCCAGGCATTGCCATACTTTTTGCTGTTTTGGGAATCAAATTTGGGAAACGCCTACTGTGAAGTTTCCGGTAGAATTCGATCAGTGCGTCTGAGCATGAATTGTCAAATTTCTCTTGAAAGCGACACTCACACTGTACTTGTAACAGCTCCAGATGAACTGCTGTATTACTTACTTTATCTATGTTCATAGGAACTCTGTATGTTGTATTTTTAATGAAAGATACTGGTTGCATATTAGGTAGTGAATACTACAACCACAACTTTGCAGAGGAATTGTTTTCCCATTCGAAACATGTGAATCCAAATTACATATGTCTGTGCTCTCGGACGCAGCCATTGCTCTGCCTGCATCACACGGAAAACTGCACTGAACTGGTTTCTAACGGACTTGCCCTCTATGCCCAGGGCACGACGACTTGCTCTCTCCGTGGCATTGCCACTCAGAGCCACGATTGACACCTCTGCTGTAATCAACTGAAGGCTGCAACTGCTATTTTTTGAGGATACTGAGGAATTACTCTTTGAATGTTTGGTAGTTCCCATCTTTTGTTTTTTGTTTTTCATAGTAATATTTTGCAATAATTTTTTGAATTCAGAAAAATAATTCTTAAGCTTCATTTAATTTTCATTGAACTTTCATATTATTCATAAAACATGCCCATTTTGCATGAATTTTGTGAACTAAAGAAATAAAAAATGCTTTAATAGGAGGGACGTGTTGACTTAATGCAAGTTACTGTTTCACTAAAAGATTTTGAGGACATGTTTCACAGATCATTGTCAGCATCATGTTCATTGTTGACTGCTAGTATAGGATAATTTTTCAGAATAGGAACTCCTGAGCACTGCTGATGGAGACTTAATGAACTTAAAAATCCTTTTGTTCTCAGGGATGTGAATGGGGCTGTTTTTGAAGGTCTTCTTTTTTTTTTTTGTGCTAAGATCGATGGCCTTATTTATCGTCTTTGTAATTTAGTTTTTCTGCTGATCTCATGGTTTCTGTCCCAGAAATGTGCTGATTGGCTGATTAATCTATATGCTTATTGAAAATCTGATGAAAATGTCCTTTGAGATGCTTTTCCAGATTTCTCTGTCTTGCCAATGTATATCTTGTTGCTATCATAAACAATTAATCTTCTATATGGCATATATTTTTTTCTTCCAGAGGAATGCTGTCTACTTTAAAATGTCAAAACTGAAGCTAGTAACAGTGTGTAACATAAATATTACAATACAGTAAATGGTTTGTGACACAACTTCTTTATGTTTCAAAATATAAATTTAAATGCAAAAGGACATGTTTTACAATTAATCAATTCCTAGTTCCAAAAAAGTTTGAAGGCATGTTGGCAATCAACTCACTTGCTCCTCTGTGTTTCATTATTTTTTAATTCCCTTCCAGTGATTCATTCAAAGGTGCAAACAAGAAGTGGTTGGGGAGGGGACAAATATGGACTATAGAGATGGTGGTTCAAGGTTTTCTAGTGCATGTCCAATGCATCCCTTGTTGTTTAAATTTGTTATATGAGGCTTAGCATTGCCATCAAGGAGGAGGGCAGGTACAATTTTTAGCATCAATTGTTATATTGGAATACAGGTACTATTATGTGCTTTTAATTTCTTTAACTATGATTTCAAATTTATACAATGAATATAATTTTACATTGGAGCCTCCCCACCCCCAAAAAGAAACATATATACATATTATATAAAGGGCATTTATTCTATGCAGCATCAATGTAAAAATACATTATAAACCACCGTCAGTATCAAAGGTTTAAGTTTGCCTGAGCTAATAAACGTCAGTAACGTCAGTATTGCCTTTGAAGACAACAAAAGCCTCCAAGTTTTCCAAGGTAGTTATTTATCTGAATATAAAATTTACTTCATCTCCTGAAGAGTGGAAGGTTCTAGTGCAGTTTTCCAGCACCCACGCCATTCATCAACAGTCAAATGATGGCTGTTGGTCCGCCATCCTGTGAATACAAAGTGTTAACATTAAAATCATTCAGTTAAGATAAAGCTGAAGTGGCAATTGTGCAGTGTAGAGAACTTAATGTTACTTCCAATCCTCCCATATTGCTCTATAATTTTCTGGGAAACTTCATTCCACCAAACAATGATCAGACCTATTTATTAATGGAGGCACCTTTGCGGATTGTCTGTTACCTTTGGCGGTAGGATGGCAAGGATGGGGGTGGGATATGGGGACCTTCAGCTTTTATCTTGGACTCAAACTTAGTGATTAGTTCACATCAAAGCATAATTAAAGTAACTTCTACAATAAATATTAAAATAGAAGCAATATTAACAGTGAAGTATTCTTTATGTATTGAATCTGATTTTTTTGAGTCACTTTATTTACACTCACCTTACAAAATGTTGGAAAAACTGGAATATTTTATTGGTGAAGATGAGTGGTCTACCAGGAAAATACAAATCAGTTGGGGAATTTAATTCGTACTGGCAAATTGCCATGCTAACTCAGAGGTTAGAGCAGCTGTGCATGAAGCGGAAGATTTGTGGTTCAAATCCTGGATATGACAATGAATTTGTCAGTCCTCATTCTACCTCTCAAACACTGTCCACATACGGCTTGGGTGTTTAAAAACCATCCTTAAGATACAAGCTATCATGCAGCTGAGAGCACTTATTGCCTCATGCCACATTAGCAACTGATTGCTTCAATTTATGATTCATTTACTGCTGTATATAATCTTTTGAGAAAAAAGTGCAAAAGTATTCTGATAAGGTTGTGGGGCACAAAAACTTTCATAAATAATCACTAGGGTCTGGATTTTAATAACAAGTCATATTTTTTCCCTGAGTTTTAGGATGAATTTTACAACAGTTTATGCATGAACCAAGGTATTAATGTAGAAAAATGCATTTTTATTTTGCATATAGTCATATTCATGCTTTTGTAGCAGGAATTATGTGTCCAAGCAAACTGATGAGAAAATTCATGCTAATATTTCACATGTCAAGTTATATCCATTGAATATATGTAAATTTCCAGTGTAATGTGAATATCAGGGTTATATTTGTAAACATCACTTCAAAATCTGAGCACAACAAATCAATTATGTTGTTAGCTAATGCTGGATTTCTGACAATGAAGTCATTAACTATGTTAAGTAGATTTTCCGGGTTTGTGGGCCGTGGTCGAGTTGGATTACCTTCCTCCGACGTTTCGCTGGAAACTGCGTCCAGCATCTTCAGGGTCAACCTCTGTTATTAGCGGCTGCACATAAATTAAAGTTCACTGCAAACTTTCATATTCATCTTTGTTTGTGATTAGTGTCCATGGTAACAAATTTTCACGATCGCTCGTTCTCATGAATACCAACATGAGATTATCGATCTCAAAATGCCGGCAAATGGGACGTCTCTGATCATGGTATAAAGGAGAAAGCTTTCCATGTTTCGGGTTTTCTTCTCCCTCTTATTAGAGCCGGGAGCCAAGTTTTGCTATACCATGATCAGAGACGTCCCATTTGCCGGCATTTTGAGATCGATAATCTCATGTTGGTATTCATGAGAACAAGCGATCGTGAAAATTTGTTACCATGGACACTAATAACAAACAAAGATGAATATGAAAGTTTGCAGTGAACTTTAATTTATGTGCAGCCGCTAATAACAGAGGTTGACCCTGAAGATGCTGGACGCAGTTTCCAGCGAAACGTCGGAGGAAGGTAATCCAACTCGACCACGGCCCACAAACCCGGAAAATCTACTTAACATAGTTGATAATGCCGGCCGTGAAAGCCTCAGCACTTATAATGAAGTCATTAATCCTCTTGCTCTCCAATATTTTTCACTGATGGATGGGGTGCTAGAAGTGGCCGGGCATATTTGAAGGTGGTCTCAGTCCATTTCCTCTTGCAGATCACATAGAGGACAGAGTGGTGAAGAATATATCCCAATTCTGTTTAAATGTTTTGCCAGACAATCATGTCCTGTAATCAACCTGAAGGTTGCAACTGCCGTTTTTCAAGGAATTACTGTTTGAATGTTTGGTAGTTCCCATCTTTTATTTTTTGATTTTTCATAGTAATATTTTTCAATAATTTTTTTGAATTCAGAATTAACTAATCTTTTAGCTGCATAAAATGGTAGATTAACTATAGATTTCTGCACATTGCCAGTACCCTTTTTTGCAAGAAAATCAGCTTTCTCATTACCACTCAGTCCACAGTGAGCTGGTATCCATTGGAAGACTAGGTGTTTTTGAAATGTGGTTAGATGGGTAAGGATTTTACAACATTCTATAATGCAAATCAATTATAAAATCATGCTATTTGAACATGTACGAGAGGAGTAATAATCATGTTACCTTTGCACTGAGCACGGTGATAAGGAATGAAGTATTAATCATACAAACGTAACATGATCATGGTGCATATGTAGAAGGAATTATGTATCCAAGTGAACTGTTGAGAAAATTCATGCTAATATTTCACATGTCAGGTTATATACACTGAATGCAAATTTCTGGTGTGATGTGAATATTGAGGTTATATTTGTGAACATTTTAGAATCTGAAGCTATTCAGTAATGGGAAACATGGCTAATATTGATCATAAGAAAAAGTTACAACTGACAACGGAGAAGCAGTGTTTGTTGGCCTCACAGTGGAAGTGAAATAATCTGTCAGACTGAAGGAGGTGACAGAGTGATGTAAAGTAACAAAAAATTCCAATAAACTTTTTAAATTAAATGCACTGTTAACTAGATAATTGCATTCAATCGCATATCGAATTCAGATGTTTTGTCATGGTGTACCAGACACCAGAAAATTACATGAAAAAGTGAGGTTATTGCTTACTGCCCGGTATGAAAATGTTACCTAGAATCTTGCATTTCTGTATAATTACAAAGATGTTATTTGCTATGTTTAAAAGTCTGAATATCTGGCCTATTCTGTTTAAGAGGCTTATGTCATGATAAGATAACCTCAGTTGGAATCGGATTTTTGTTTTAACACCCTGCAAAATTGTTTTCTAACTTCTGACACTACTTGCAGTATTACATACATTAGGAAGTCACAAATATGATAGAAACTTTAAATATGCTCTAATTAGCCAGAAATACAAAAGCAGCTTCTGATGTTAATTATTATTTATTTATGCCAACAAACTTACTGTTGGTGTTTTTAAACACACAAGCCGTGTGTGGGCAAAGTTTGAGAGGTAGAACTGGAACTTAAAAATTCAATGCCACAACTGGGATTTGAACCACAGACCTTCCGCTTACCGGTCTGTTCAGTGGTTAAAGCAGCCGCCCGGTAAGCTGAAGGTCTGTGGTTCAAATCCCAGTTGCGGCATTGAATTTTTAAGTTCCAGTTCCAGCTTACCGGGCGGCTGCTTTAACCACTGAACAGACCGGTAAGCGGAAGGTCTGTGGTTCAAATCCCAGTTGTGGCATTGAATTTTTAAGTTCCAGTTCTACCTCTCAAGCTTCTGATGTATTTAACATTTCACAGATGATCACACTATTCATATAAACACAAACTCAGCCTGGTTCAACATGCTGAAAGTAAAATGTTTCAACAGCATTAAGTTGCATGTTAAGTATGCTTTGTCTTTCTAGTCAGCCCCTGATTACATAGGCTGGAATAAATGAGACACCTAGTATCAAAAGCTGTCAAATCCAGTTTTTGACCACACTGAGTTATGCATCGCTTCTGATAGATTTTGTCTCAAGGAATTCAATACAGCCATGATATGAGAGCAAAACCCAACAGATCTTACTAAAATACATAGTAAAAACTGAGACTGAGTATCAATATATGCCAAATTCAGCACCTATTTTAACATTTTTAATTTCAAAATCCACCAAATCCTTTTCAGCCAATCAATGCCTTCCCTGACTTTCCAGTTTGACAAATGAAAATGTTGCCAGATACACATGGTGTGAAAGTAACTTTTCCTAAAAATGCAAGCATAATTTCTTCTTGTATCTTTCATCACAATAATCAACACTTGAGTTTGAAGAGAAAGCAGTGGTGTTTTGTCGATGGGAGTGTGGGAGCACCCAAAAAAATAAAATCATAATAAAACACCATGCTCATTACTATGCTGGGAAAGTAGCTCATAATTGATTATGCTGAACAAGTTGATTATGTGGGAACAACTCTTCTGATCTGATGGTTCCACCAGATCGGACATTTGGCTTAATTGAAAGAGCCCTGAAAAAGATGCTGTTCTTCAGCAGGAAGCGGATGAAGAAATTATCCAAAGCTATGGAACAGTACTCAAACTAAATAATATTCCTGGTCACTATTGGAAATGTGCAACTGAAATAGTACTTAAGAAACAGGGCAATGGCATTTTAATGGTCTAACACTTAAAATAATAAAAAAAAAAAAAACTGTGATAGAAGGTAGTTTTTTATTGAAATGCAACTTGTAGGGCTAAGCTTATCATTAAAACTAATCTAAACATGATACACATTAGACCACAAAATTTAAACAGAGTTGTACTTCTGCCAAGGTACGCTATGTATCAAAATAGCTATTAAAACATTTTGGAGAAGAATGGAGCAACAGTGGTTTAATTTATTTTGCTTTAGAAAACCAAGATCTAGGACTTCAGATTGAAGAAAATGAGGACGAAGTAGTTCAAATGGAAGAAATAGGCACAAATGTAAAGTAAAATGAAAGAAAAGCATGTATGTATGTAACTAATGCTCTGGAGTCAACAATAAAGTCATTATCCTTCTTGCGTCCCAGAACTTAGTTTATCTTGATAATTTTGTAAAGCTGCACAGTGTTGTAGATGTTCTCTACAAAATCTAAGATTCATATTTTTAATAATGCTTCTTGATTTGTATTGTAATCAAGTGACACCTGCTTTTATTGGGTATTAAAACTAACTTTCTGGGTAACTAAATTCATTATAGTTATTTTTATATTATGCGGATAACAGAACCTTGTTTACACATAATTTCAAATTTTTATTTCTTCAGTTTCAAACACTACTAAATTCTAATTTTGGTAGAGTTTGTTTAGTCAATGCATGTGCAGTTTGGCTGCTTCCTTTGAGGAACCGTCATAATCATTTTAAAACACGGGTTCTTCCTCTTGAGCCCTTTCACACAGAGTTGCAACAGCTTAACATGATCCACAAATAACACAATGTAGAGACTAAAACTTCATTTCAATAAAATTGAGTTTAACCCTCCTGCACATAAATTCTCTGTTTTCAACAGTTTCATTTTATAAATATACCCCTTAATAAGGAAGAATTTAACAGAGAATATAAACACCTTATTAACATGGCGTTACTTAATAGTTTTAGTACAGAATTTATACATAAAAAAGATAGAGAAATTTAAATACCATAAGGCTGTAAATGAAGCTTCCACTCTCAAAAAAAAAAAAAAAAAAAAAAAAAAAAAAAAAAAAAAAAAAAAAAAAAAAAAAAAAAACTGCAAATTTAAAAAATTTACATACCACCCTTGGGCTAATAAGAAATTTAAAATAATTTTTACGGAACATGGCATAATTTTGGCTCTTCAAAATAAATATAATATAAAAAATTTGCTGAATTTTTCTAAAAAAGACAAAATTCCAAATTGCAAGAAGTCTGACATTTATGAACTTAACTGTCTAGACTGCAATAAGGTTTACATTGGTAAGACAAAACATCATCTGGTAACCAGAAAGAAAGAACATTTTAGAAACATCAAATATAAACAGAGAAATCAGCTGTGGCAGATCATTTTTGGTCACTTAATCATGAAAAAAAGCCAGAGGTTAAATTATTAAAGCAATTAAATGGACCCATTGAATTGATGGTTTGGGAAAAAATATTCGTTATGAAAAATAGGGACCATTATTTATTTATGCCAACAAACTTACTGTTGGTGTTTTTAAACACACAAGCCGTGTGTGGGCAAAGTTTGAGAGGTAGAACTGGAACTTAAAAATTCAATGCCACAACTGGGATTTGAACCACAGAGCTTCCGCTTACCAGGCGGTTGCTCTAACCATTGAGCTATTGTGACAAACTGCCAGAATGGCATTAAATTCTCAAGCGGAAGGTCTGTGGTTCAAATCCCAGTTGTGGCATTGAATTTTTAAGTTCCAGTTCTACCTCTCAAATAGGGAGACCATGTCACGAATTTGGAAATACCTTCTATTGATTCTGTTACTAAATTCATTTTGAGAGCATCACATGATGTCAATAGGTTGTAACGTAGCTTGGGTGTTAGGTCAGTTTGCCTTGAGAAAGGCACAAAAGAAAGAAGGGGGAAAAAAAGGTGATGTACAGAGTTTAACTCAATTTTATTGAAGTGAAGTTTTAGTCTCTACATACTTTGTGTTATTTGTGGATTATATTACTTTAGTATGTATAACAGCTTAAGATGAACCTCTGTAGCTATGAAACAGAAAAGAACTGGAATTCAGAATTTTGGCAACTGAGATTCCACATGGACTGAACTGTCACTTCCTTAAAATAAGGGTTGCTATTGGTCAAGGACAGGGATAGAGATTTGCTTTTTCTGAAGCGTGGAGATGAATTTATGACAGTCATTAGTTGTGGGTAGTGCACATTTCCTTTGTGACCCAACTGCACATGGGTTGATTAAACAGACTTCACCACATCCAATTTTCCTCAAATTTATTTCTGGAATATTTAAAAAACCATATTCCAGAATTTCATGTTAAATGACTCACTTAATATTTTAACATCAAAGCTAAATTACTTTGGATAATGGTTTATTCTGGGCAGTCTTTTACAATTATCCAAAAAATTAGGTGAATGGATTTGGCAGTGTTTGACACTAAGCACCTCAAATTTCTTTTCGTTTCTTTACCATAGAAAAAAATCATTGTAGATTGAAACTTTTAAGCTAACTAGGCTTTATGTTAAGAACAAAATTATAAGCTCATTGGACTTTGTGTTTAAGAAAATTAAAATATCTCTCACCTTTCCTTAGTATGTTACTAATAAATGCAGGCAAGTCATTTTTGTAGATTTCTTCAGCTGCTAGGTAGGCTTCCACAAACATACGCATTCTTGTGGAATCACTGTTATGGCTCTGTCTGAAGTTGTGTAATGTTTTCTGAAGGCGTACAACTGGCACTTCTGGAGAGCACTGCAGATATTTCAACACCTCCTGCACATGAATATGTGTTAAATTTTTATCTTTTACTTCATTAACCCACTGAAGTCCTTAAACCAAAAGATAGCTCACAGCCTCTGTTGTTTTCATAATATAAACCTTAAACTTCTTACCATCTCAAATAAAAACCCTTAGGAAATCTCAATCTACTGATTCTGTGCCTTTATAAAAGGAAAAAAGAATTTTGTGCCATCAGTGAGGCTAGTACCAGAGCTTAATAAGCTAATTGTGGAAAATTTGTGAATTTGTGGAAAATTGGACAACTTATCATACTTTTTGTAACACCCAAGCTAATTTCTATGAAAAACATCAGGTTACTCTTGTCAATATTACTCTTACAATATTAACCATTACTAAGCCTGCTTCTGTAGTGTGATGGTAGCTTGTCTGCCTCACATTCAAGAGGTCCCGAGTTTGAATCTCGGTTAGGGTGAGTTATCCAGTTAACGTTTTTCCCCGAGGTTTTCACTTATCCTGAGAAGACGAATGTTGGACAACTTTAAGCTCTATGAACCTCGGGCTCATTTGAGCAACATTTCACTAATTTCAATCATTCACTTCTGATATGACATGTTGGACAACGTTAATATACAGGGAAAAAAACAGAAAACATTACTTATTATATTCAATTTTCTATTCCTCATTCTCATCATCAATGCGAAGTTCGTTTTAGGCCATGTGGCCTGTAACGATAAACCTAGCAAAGATGGTCTTGGTCTTTCCACCACTATTTTGGTCTTCCTTGGTCCTGTGACCAGTTGGAGTGTACTGAAATGCCAATTTTGGGAGTCTGGTTCTTTCCATTCTCATCAAATGATTCTTCCATTCTCGTTGGTATTTTTCTATCTCCTCAGTTAAACTTGGTACTCCAAGGTTTTCTCTGATGTCCATATTCCTTTGGTGATCCAACCTAGTAACTCCTAATAGAAGTCGCAAGAAACACATTTGGGCTACTTCAAGTTTATGTGAATTTCTGTTATTTAAAACTATCTATTCCTTTTAGATTTAAATGTTTATAGTCAAGATAATTACATTCAATTGAGAGATCATTGCTTCTGAGTGGCCACTTTACAGTAGAATCCCCTCTTTAGATTACTCTTTTTTACTTTCTCTACTGGTAAGTAGGGGAATTATTGTATTCCACCCAAAAATTCGATGTCGATATTTCACCAGAAATATATGTTTTGAGGTCCCCTGAATAAAAAAAAAAGCATTTTTAGAAAAAGGTCCGTGTGTGTGTGTGTCTGTGTGTCAGTCTGTCAGTATGTGGACAGCATAACTCAAAAACGAAAAGTCGGTTAAAAACCAAAGTTGGTATTTAAGTTTAATGTCTTTCAAGGATGCAACATGAAGATTTTGAAGAAAATAGCCCCACGCTAAACTACCCTTTACATGGAACATTTTTCGAAAATTTTGATTTTCTTGAAAATGGCTAACGATTTTGATTAAAATGTCATATGTTTGAGATATTTTGATGACAAATGAAATGTATATCTTGAATTTTCTGGCTATAGCCCCTGTAGTCGTATTTACTTTGGACGACTTTTGCATAACTGGTAAACCGTTAGAGATAGACCAAATTATACTATACAAAAAATATAGATCTTGCTAAAATACACAATTTATGTCTAAATAAATTTTCTTGTAGGGTGAACCATTTCGGAGATATTCCTTGTTATGTGTGTGAGTTTCGGAAAACTTAGAACTTTCGTGAAAAGATTCATTGTTGTTCAGTTTTTTATATGTTAAGTGGGCAAAGGCAACAGAATCCCAAAGCTTTAAAACATTTTACTATCGCACAAAGCCTACTGTATTCTAATATTCCCCTTGTACCTACAAGGAAATAAGCAATAAGATAAGTTATACAAATGTTTATCTTAACACGAAGAAGATATAGGAATAAGAGTTTGTAAGAATGGTTAGTACAAGAGTAGAGAAAGTCATGTGAGTGCAACACATCAGATTTTCACAACCTGTGTTTCACCCTGTGGGTATATCAGAGGATATTTAATCACATATACATGCTTATGAAATTAGTATTAATCTAATGTCTTAAAGATTTCATGTATAAAGTGGATTGTATGTGGTGATGAAAACACTTTTCGTAACACTATGTTGGGGTTCTTCAAATGTGCTGGTCTGTTCCTGGCTTGCAGCGAAGAGATGTATGGCTGTTTGGTTGTCATCTAAGCAGGGCACTTCGGTGAGGTTTGTTTCAATTCTGTATAGATATTGTTGAAATGTTCCATGGTTTGTAAGGAATTGAGTGAGTATGAATGTCGGGTTCAGAATTGTTTCTTGCCTGGTATAGATATTCAGGAAAATGAGTTTTGTGTGGTGGCCTTTATGTGAGGATGTATATACATTGCGTTCCAGATATTTGTGCAGTGTTGATGAAGTCTTTGCAAATGAAAGAGATATTCTGTCATATGCTATTATTCCTTGAGACTTTAGGTCTATTTTCGTGAGGAAGTTTTCCTTGCCATACTGACCAGCGTGTCCTTGGATTCAGTAGAATTTAATTTGGTTATGTTGCACAATAGGTGTATATTCCTATCAACTTTGTAAGCTGGTTTATCTACCATTGCATAAATGGCTTTTCAAACCTTGAATGATAAATTGTTCCCTCTGTACTTTTTAGGAAAGTATTTTATGATTATGGTGATGGTCTAGAAATTTTAATGGTAAATCCTCCCTTTATTCCTTAGAAATGTAATTTCATAAAACAGCGAGATATTCTCTAATAATGCATGAAAAATTCCCTGATGTTCACACAAAAGGGTGTGAAATAGTGGCAGATTTTGTATTTTGATTCCTTTAAGCTTTCCTCGACAGTCTTCCAAGTTCTGATTCCTTTTCTTGGTTTCTTATTCTTTCTTGTTTTTTTATGTTTAATGTCCATTCTTACTTTCTTATTACATGTGGTACAACAGGCCATACACAGTGAAATGATAATTGAGAAGAAAACTTTCCATGCCAAAGTTTAGCGTACCTACGCATAATATAATTAATAAGAAAACATGATAATTATATTGAGGGACATAAGTGGACAACAATGTTGGACAACATAACATACCAGCTGTTTTCTGCTAAATTAACATCAGATAGATTTATTATACCAATCAGATGTCTATGGTGGGCAGAGATGGTGGTGGTGGGGTTATTGGCTGAGCAGTAGGCCTTGACCTGGAAAGGATTGTTATACCATGCTAGTATTTATTATAAATGTTTCAGCACATTATAAAAATATTAGCCCACAAAATTAATGTACTTTAAAGATGTGCATCTTTTACACTAGTGATATGTAGTGGCAAATTTTCCACTGGAGCAAAAATGCTCTTTCCATGGTTGAAGTTTCTTGATCAGAGTTGGTGTCGAACAAACAGTGTATATTGTATGAGAGAACATACTGATTCAATGTTTACTATTTTAACTTCTTCACTGTATCCCTGTCTAGGGCACTCATGTACTCAGTGTTCCTTTCTGAACAAATTCAACTCAGTACAACATACTTTTAAAGTCACATGGCACCAAAATATACCCAAGGGAAAGAAAATATTGTTCAGAGGCATTTTAAAGCAATGCTCAATGGTGGTATGTTTACGACAGATAATGTATCAAACAATGTCTTGGGAAAACAACTAATTGTTTTGAGTGTCCCAATACTGTCTTATTTGTTCTGCGAAGCTAGGAAATATTGTTGTTAGCTAATGCTGGATTTCTGACAATGAAGTCATTAATCTTCTTGCTCTCCAATATTTTTCACTGATGGATGGGACGCTAGAAGTGGCCGGGCATATTTGAAGGTGGTCTCGGTCCATTTCCTCTTGCAGACCACGTAGAGGACAGAAGCAGTAATAGTAATTTCTTTTTAGAGAGCACCATATTTTTATGTTTTGGCAGTTACATCACTCTCTCACAACCCCCAGAATGTCTTGAGAACCACACCTGTCATTGGTTTACGGTCTCACCGATCTGACCAGGAGAGTTATCAAAATAAATTCACCAACTATATCCTCCGATTACCAATCAGAAATGTATACTTTGTTGACAAAATATGCAGATATGAAGTTTAGAAAAACTTGATCTATCATCATTTACATCAGCAACTTTTGTGGGCACTCTTTCTGTCTGTCAGTGACTCTATAAAACAGAAAATCTTTATTGTATAGCAAAACAACTATGCCCACAGTGAATTATTCATGATTACTTCCTCAAATTAACAATTTTTTTTTTTTTTTTGTAGGTAGATGGAACACTTAAATATGCAGAAATTTTCATTTCAAAATGTCCCAGGATATGTTCAATTCTAATTTATGTAGATCCATACTCCGAGATTATCACTTTCAAGCTTATTCCACTTAACATATTCAAAGTAATGTAAACAGTGAAACTTTATAAATGATTTGTAGAAGTATATGAGTCAACCTATAAACACTTTGTTTTACTTAACTTAAATATTAAAAATAGAAGCAATATTAACAGCGAAATATTTTCATTTATTTAATCATTGTCTGTAACATAAAATTATTAAAATCACTTACTTCAGTGATAGAAATGAACATTTGGGAGCAAAAAATATACATCATCAAAAGCAGTAATAGAGTAGTAAATTTTGAAACCACTGCATTGAAGAAGTGCTAAAACTTTGTGCCCCCACCAGATGGCAACACGACCATAGCAGCAGAGAACTAGTGGAGGAAGAAGTTGGCTTCAATCATCCAATGGCTGAGGATGAGATGAAATGATCTTGAAAATGTTCCTGGTTTTTCCCACATCTTATAAGTGAAGGTGAGTGTAAATGAAGTGACTCAAAAAACCAGATTCAATACATTCACTTAACTTGCTTTTTATCTGGATAAAAAGTAAGTTAAACGAAACTAAAAGTGTCTATAGGTCGACTCAAATACTTCTACAAATCATTTTCAAGCTTATTTCAATTTTTACAAGAAATGGCAAATTATTAACCATGTAAACTTACCAGAGGAGCACATTCAACTATGCTAGTACCAATACCCAACAGTAGAGCATGGCAGTAAGCGACAATGACATCTGCAGCAGACTCATTTTCTGTAAGGCTGACATAGATTATTCTGCTCTTTGTATCTTGAACAAGAAGATAGTTTCTGTTGCGAAACATGTTTGCCAAGAGTTTCAAGTCATCAGCTGTGACATGTTTTTGTTTTAATACCTTTTGTAGGGATGCTCCCACTTTAATCCTGAAGCCACAGAGTACTCTGTCTGCAAATAATAAGACAACAAGAATTAAAATTATGTACTAAATTATAAACCCCATAGCAGAAACTGCTGAAAATACATTGTTTTCAAGAAAGAGAAGGCAGCTATTAGCAGGGCTGCCAAACCTTTACTCTCAATAAAAAAACTGCAGCTGTTAACAGTGAAACAACAGAATCTAAAATAAAAAAATTAGGGACTAAAAGCTTCAATTATCTTGGAATCTGCTGCAAGTTCTTAAAATATGCAGATGTAAGTTTCATGATGATTCCATCAAATTTTCAGAACTCTATTTAAAACAGTTACCATAGCTATGGCATATTTTAATTTTACTTTCTTTACTTTGTTAACCATATTTTATGAATTAAAACCATTTACATTTCATCCATATGTTAAAATATGAAGTTTTCAATGTATGTAATTTTCCTTATCTACAAAATATAACAATCTGGCCATTTTAGAAGCTGTGTGCATTTCACTTTGTGCATATTATCAATGCATATTGCTTTGTCCTTTTGGAATCTGTAAACATATTTGTTGTTTTAATAGAAAAGAGATGAAACAACTTAACACTATTATTGGTTCACTTATTCCAAATTTTGAGGACATTTATGAAAAAATCTGATGTGTTACACTCACATGACTTTCTCTACTCTTTTACCAACCATTCTTACAAACTCTTATTCCTATAAGTATCTTCTTCGTGTTAGTTGAAATAAACATTTGCAGAAATTATCTTATTGCTTATTTCCTTGTAGGTACAAGGGGAATATGGTAGACTTTGAGCAATAATCAAATCTTTTAAAGCTTTCAAATGCCATTCTCTTGGCACGGCTAGCATATAAAAATGATGTTGCATTTGACGAAAGTTTGTTTTCCAAATCTCACACAAATAACAAGCAATATCTCTGAAATGCTTCACTCTACAAAAAACATTATTCGGACAAAATTGTGTGTTTTAGCAAGATCTACATTTTTTGTGCAGCAAGATTTGGTCTATTCTTATGGTTTACCAGTTATACAAAAGTCATCCAGAGTAAACAGGACTATATGGGCTGTAGCCAGAAAATTCAAAATATACATTTCATTTGTCATAAAAATATCTTAAACATATGGCATTTTAATCAAAATCATTTGAACCATTTTCGAAACATTTTCTATTTAAAGGGTAGTTTAGGGTGGAGCAATTTTCTTGAAAATCTTTGTGTTGTATCCTTAAAATATGTTAAATTTAAATACCAACCTTTCGTTTTTGGGTTATGCTGTACACACCCCCATACGCGCACACCCACACACACACACATGGATCTTTTTTAAAAAATGCTTTTTTTGGACTCAGGGGCATCAAAACATGTATTTCCAGTGAGATCTCGACATGGAATTTTTGGATGGAATAAAATACTTTCTCTACGTACTATACATAGTAGGGAAAGTAAAAATTTAGTCAGAGCTGAAATACTTACATCACTTACAATTTTGTGCCTTGATCTTGGCACAAAAAATGTAGGTACTCAATTTTTCACAACAATGTTACTAGCTTATGCAAATATTATACACATATGAGCTAATGATGTCAGTATTGATTCACTATAGGAACTCTTGAGTGCTGCTGGTGGAGATTTAATGAACTTGAAATACACTTTATCGTCAGGAATGTCAAGGTTCCTGAGGCCACTGAACTTCTTTACAAATATCTTTTCCCATGTATGAGATTGATGGTCCTATTTACTGGTGTTAGTAATTTAGTTTCTCTGCTGTTCTCAGAGTTTCTGGTCTAGAAATGTGCTGATATAGCTGGCTAATCTCTACACTTATTGAAAATGTGATGGAAGTGTTGTTTGAGAAGAGTTTTCAGGTTTCTCTTAATCTTCTCTTTGAGGCAGCTTCTTTCCTAAGCCCTCATAATAAGATACGAAACAAAGGCATTGAGAAGTCATGCTTCATATGTTTTATCAACAGAGACAAGAAATCAAGAAGTAATATAAAATGGTGATACCTTTATGTGAATATTCAACTGTAAAACGCCACTAAAAGTTAATAAAGTCTATTGATAGTAGTTTAAATAGACAAACTTATCAAACAACCTTGCATCGATCCATCACTACTACCATTTGAAGATTCAAATCTACTACAAGTTGTGCCTCTACACGGGAGTACACAAATTAAGAAGGTAAACATCATTTTAAATTAAAATCAACATATTAAAACCTATCATATAAGTGTGCCTCAACACAGGATTAGTTATAATGCCATTACTTCCATATACTAAAAACCTATTTCACCTAGTATACCTCGTCGCAATCCAATCAATCTTGTATATGCCATACATTTTTTCTTTGTTTACTTTAATATATGAAAATAAACTAGAAACAGTGATGTGTTTTTGAATTTTCTTAATGTTGAGTCAGCATTAGTCAGTTGGAGACCTTCTGATGATTGGAACAAACATTTCCTGAAATATGTCATGTATGTAAAACATAAGTGATGTCAGTGTTACTAATTCTGACTTAATAGTAAGAAAATTCTGTCACTGTGTAATTTAATTATATTCCTAATGCTGATCTGTTGAACAGTACCAATGACAGGTTATAATTATTGAATACAGTTCAAAACTTATTCACCACCCAGGGTTAAGTAAACCTTTTATAAATTGTCTTAGCTCTGTGCTCTGTTCTTTGTTTTGTTCAGGAACCATAAGCAGTGAAGCATCTTC
Source organism: Tenodera sinensis (assembly GCA_030765045.1). NCBI lineage: Eukaryota > Metazoa > Arthropoda > Insecta > Mantodea > Mantidae > Tenodera > Tenodera sinensis. Next base: position 92,671,546 of record CM060968.1, on the reverse strand, counting down.
ATGATTTCATGTACCTTACTGAAAGATCTATACTAGGGATACTCCAAAGTATATTAGAAGCAATGGAGCTGTATAGACTGAAAGATAAACTGGTCTCTCAAACATATGGCAGATCTGCATTCCGAGGAGTGCAGCCTGTTACCCAGAATCTTGCAAGGGATGTGCATCCTTATGCTTATTCTATGCATTGCAACTACACCAGCTTAACCTCATTATGCAGCAATATGCTATACTATCACAGCTATCAGGATTTGTTTTGCCACTTTATCTTTTTTCTTTCCATCTAGCAAGAGGAAGGATACACTTAGGAGGTGTGTCTTTGAGGACTACTGTGGACATGTTTCCAGATTAGAGTTTATCCTCTCTTTATCAGTGGTAGAAATCACTGATAGAGTATTTCAAAATTATTCAGAGAGATGGCTCATGGGATTCTGTGAGATTAAGGGAAGCAAGCGGATTAATATATTTTCTTGAACTTGAGCAATTTATTTTCTTCTTTGATGTTTTAATAATGACTTTCATTTAAATGTTTTACAATATTTTACAGGAAAAAATTACAACAATGGCATATTGAAGGAACATCTTTGAAAGTTTGTAGTTGCCATCAGTGACATTAGGAATGAACTAGATTTTAAGAATGTAACATCTTCAGGAAGAGAACAAGATGTGTCAATAAAACTGTACGCTATTAAATACTACAATATGATTTAGTGCAACTAAACACTTACAGTGCTTCAATTTAGTTAATCCTACCAAATTTAACAACTTAAAGTCCAAGTTATCTGATGATCATCACAACTGTCAAGTACTTCCCTTTCATAGAAGAGGAAAAGTAAGAGTGAACACTGTGTACTTTGTTCTAGTAAAGAGATTAACAACATAATTACTGTCAGTGCACTGTATTCTTTCCTCATGAAAAACAATTTCAAGGGCACGTTTTCAGAAAAAGTAAAATTGTTGAATGTAGTTCTAACAATTCCAGTGGAAATAGAGGTATCTGAAAGGACTTTCAGCACACTAAAACACATTAGAAGCTATAGGTCAACTCATATACTTCTAAAAACATTAGAAGCTGTTTATGAAATACAATGGGACAAGAAAGGCTCAGTGCCTTAGCAATACTGTGAACACAGAAAGAAGTATAAATATACAAGGAAATAAAACTAAAAACTAAATCCCGGCGCGACAGCCCATGGAGGGCCAAGGCCTACTGCCTAGCTGCTGCATCCCCCACCTCTGCCCACAACAGGCGTCATTGGTGATGTGCAGTACTGGAGGGTGGGATGTGGTCAGCGCCCCATGCCCTCCTAGCCAGTTATGTGGTATTCTTGAGCTGGGGCCGCTACTTCTCCATCAAGTAGCTCCTCAATTGGTCCCCCTGGGACCTAATGAGAGTAGTGCACCCCATGCCAGACCTCCCAGAGGGGATAAAATCCCCATGCTGGTACTGGGGATCAAACTCGGGTCCTCTGCCCCTGAGGCAAGCGTGCTACCAACTGCTCTATGGAGGCGATCATACAAGGAGATATGTAATAAAATAATTTCTAAATATTTTTATTAATGTGAAGTTGCTTGAAGAATAAGCTTTCTTAAGAATAGTTTGTTGAGAATTGGGTAGAAAATCATATGAATGTAACAATCAGATTTTTTTAAATTCTATTTGTTCTTAAGAAATGCACGCTAATATGCTTTTCTTACTAAACATGCTCATAAGCAAACAGTTTAATCTTTTAAATAAAAACAATATAGACAGCTTAGCATCCACGAATACACTTCATCCTACTGGTATATGAAGACTATTTGCAACTACAGGGTGGGACAGAAACATAAGCTGTTTTCAAAATGAAAAATATTTATATTGGCAACATTTATATGTATTCCTCTTATAGTACCTTAAAGCACAGTTCTTGGAGATTGGAGAACACATGTCACATTTTTAATACTATGTCTTTTAGATGTTCATCATTTTCAATGCACTGTTGTATATGTCACTTGAAGTCACCCATAACTTTTTGTGCGTACAGAACAAAGACACTAAGGCAGTGATTGGTTTTTGATGCTACCTTCTATAAACCATTGTTGTACCCAATGGTGAATAGTGTCCTTTAATGATGCATCACATTAAGTTCACTTTGAAATGCTCTCTGGGTTTGTGTGATTGAACTGATTCTGATGTACCAATTTATGGCACAAATATGCTCCCTCACTGTCCAGCACTCCATGACTTACAAAATGAAGAGAGGAAACAAACTGGAAAACTCATTTCCAAGATGCCCTCTACAGTCCTGCCACACACTTGGAACAAAAAATCTGCCAGATTCGACACAGCCATTAATTCAAACCTACTTATTGTTTCTGCCCCATCCTGTATGTGGGAATATTCCTTGAATAAGCATTGTGCCCTGCAACCCATTTTAGTTTGCTTTGAAAACAGTGACATCTGGATACTATATGTTTTTACTATATGAATCTGCTGAGTACATTGCTGCTCCCTTATGGTAAACTCAAGATTGATGTAAAGCCACCGTTTACAATGAATATTCAAAAGTCTATCTTATTATATATGCTACTTATTCCTGTATTTATCCATAAAATTAGATGTTGGATATAAGTTGCTTCCTTCTGCATAGCATTGTATCATGAACAAGATTTTACAAAACTTGTGCATCTCCCCATTTTGTCTCTTTAAGAATAAACAAAACCCCATTTAGGGTTGAAATACCTAGATAATTTCAGTTTCTGAGCTGTCATATTCATTCTTGCTTGGTTTTACACATGGCTTAATACCTGTTCTATGGATCACCGTAGCAAATAGTAACCTGTGTGTAACCTGCTACTTTGATTGCTTTGAAGCTTAATGTTCTCTAAAAGGAAATATATATATACAGTAGAACTTCGAAGCTGAAGGGACAAGAAAAAAAATTTGAAATATCAAAAAATTTGAATTACAAAAGTTATGTCTAAAATTTACAGTTTAACAATACAGGTACAAGGGTGATTCAAATATAAAGGGTAATTTTGTTAAAAATATTTATTGATTAAATATATACACAAGTGACTATATCAACATTTCTCTCTATAGCTTCCTTCACACTATACACATTTTTGCCAACGTTTCGGAAGTTTGAGGGCGCATCACCAACCAAATGCGCAAATGCTCCTTGACGTTGTCGTTGCTTTCAAAATGTTTCCCTCCAAGGGATTCTTTCATGGGTGCAAACAAAAAATAGTCTGTGGGGGGGACAAGTCTGGACTATAGGGAGGGTGTTCAAGGGTTTCCCAGTGCATGTCCGCCACTGTGTCCATTGTCAAATTGGCGGTGTGAGGCATAGTGTTGTCTTGGAGAAGGATGACATCTCTGATGGGCATACGACGTCGTTTGCTTCAGTAGGCAGCTTTTACAGACCTTAACAATTGGCAATAGTAAGCTGCAGTCACTGTACGTCGATCATGAAGAAAATCAACCAACTTCTGATGCGATTTCTTCAACAGTGGAGCTCTCGAACGACACGGATGTTGTCATCTGTGAGATTTGACCTTGGGCGTTGAGCATGACTTTTGTTTTCCCTTAAATTGCCTGGCCCAAGTAAACACTCGATTCTGTGACAGTGTAGTGTCCCCAAACTGCGCCCTTAAACGAGTTAAAATCTCCGAAGGTTTAGCCCCTTCATTGGTTAAAAACTTGATGATAATGCGTTGCGCAACAGACAAAGGAACCTCTTGCTCACTCATGGCTGTACTGACGCCAGAACCTAGCGAAGCAGCCAACAAAGCTGGTTCCCCATCCCTAGCACACCAACCTTCAACCCTGCACTCCATTGCCCCGCTTTGAACTGCTTACTCCGTGATATGCAACAATTACCCTTTATATTTGAATTACCCTCGTACTATCTTTCACAACTCCAGTGAGACCTGTGCAAAGGATCACCTAATTCTCAGGCATTCCTAAATAGATAGATAATGAAATTTGTCATGTATGCTCCCCTTGCTGTTCAGAGGGCATGGCAGCCATTGATTCACCTTACAACTTTGAAAAGCGATATTTCAGCAATCATTCTACACTAGTGCAGAGGAATCTCTGCAACACAAGATAGATGGTTTGACTATGAAGTGAATATTATTGATGCATAATACCCATTAGATATATCATATTTTAAATGTATTACATCAGTAAATCAGCTTCATATTCAATCCTCTGTCATGTCTGGACGTGAATCTGAACAGCAGTATTTTCAAATGTCTATCAATGGGGACATGTATTAACTATTATATAATCTCAATTGTTTTATCTTTGTCATTAATGAAAGCAACTTAAGGAACTTATCATGCACACTGAACACTGTGATACTCAGGTTCATTCGAGATAATGTTCTTTTTTTTCCTAAATAAATGTACACGAATATTTAGAAACAAAAGCAGAATACTTAAATTTTGTTAATGGTGCTATGAACTTTCCACCTTGCAAAGAAATTTGTTGCCAACTTAATGATAGATAGAATGTAACTTAATATCATGTGAACAGAGTGCATATTGCCCAAACCAGAAATAGCCGAAGTTGTTGGGTGGCTATTGGTAGGAATTGAAAGTAGTGAGTGTCTGTGGTTCAAACTTTGCCTCCTGCATGCTTATTTTCTGACATACAAAATTAACCAGCACCTTTAGTTCTCCAGAGTTTTTTTTTTATAAGAAATGGAGAATCAGGATAAAGACACGTCTAGAAATGAATTAACAGACACATGGCAACATTGTGTAGTGCTTGGAAATAAACAAAATGACAACGCTGCCAGGTCCAAAGGTTGCTTCATGCTGAAGGAATCTACAACTGAACTGCATTCTGTTTAATACATCATTAATTACTTTATTCATTGGCATCAAGTTCTTTTAACTAAGCCTTTGTGACCAATGATACCCCATTTTCTTTCATACACTATGTAATACACTAGATTCATTTTCCTCCAATACTTTGAGTCTTATTCTCACATAGTGTGATATTTGTGTCATATTACTGCATAATTAAGTATTAATGAATGTGATCATGCTGAATATTTAAATGTTATACAATAATTATTTTCACTTCTTGTGCCTGAAGCCTTTTACTTTTCATGCATATCAATATTTTCTAACATGAAGATATAACGCTTTCTTATGTCCTTTGTAAGCTAACTAAACAGTAACAGTGCATGATGGAAGTAAATTCTTTAACACAGTAATAATCTTCGACATTTACAGATGCTTTTGAATGCAGGCATTTAAAGGAAAATATTAGGTATTAGTTTCTGGAAGAATGATTGATAGTTGGGGTAGGCATAATCCTTGTTTTATCTACAGCAATTGTAATCAATATCTTCTAAAGCTTTCAGTTCTAAAATTTCAATTGTATTGCAACAATATGATAATACTGTATAATTGTATATTTGGCACAGGTAATATAAATAATTATGTTCCCATTAAGAAGATAGAAACCGAAAAGAAAAAAAAGACATGCGTTACATGGGATTCGATCCAAGTTCAGGGTATTACACTGAGTCCGCAGTAGTGCGCTTTAATGTGCTCAGCTACTACTAAGTACAGAAATTCAGTGTGAATTAAGTTTATGTTGGTAAGCAAAGAGCTTAACACTGGCACCATTGTTACTTCTGGTCCACTATTTAATCAATACCTGATAATAATATACTTTCTGCAGTTGTAGTAACATTGAATTTGCAATATTTGCGCACTAGTGTAGAATGATTGCTGAACCAATGGCTGCCATGGCCTCTGAACAGCAAGGGGAGCATATATGACAAATTTCTTCCTCATACCATTTAGTTAGGAAAGCCTGAGAATTACCTGACCCTTTGTGCAGGTCTCACTGGAATTGGGTATTTACTTTTGTGACAGATAGTACATTCCATTCCTAATTAACATGCACTCATTGACTTCAGGATTTTCCAGTTGTCTCACTCTTTTTCGGCTCTTTCCATTTTCAATCAAAGCACTGCTTACAATTTTCACCTTATCCTTCAGATAAACTGACAATGTGTTCAGTGGTATCCCATGTTCTTTCATGATTTCAGATTTTTTCTTCAAACCCTTTTCAACTTCTTGAATGACAGCAACTTTTTCTGCAAAAGTTTAAGTTTTGTACCGGACACGTGGTTTACTAAGAGACATAGTGGCATTAATTTGCAACACAATGAACAGGAGGTATCTCAAGCAACAACTAAAGGTACACATGTTTTAAACAAGGGGATGTGGGAGCAGGTATAGAAGCTCAAGGCCAGCAGCTAGGAAAGCTGTTCCACCCCCCGAAATGCATTTCAACTGCTTTCCGACAGTTGAGCAATGACCTCTTGCAGAAACACACGGACAAAGTTATCATATTAAATTTCCACATTTAGATTAATTTTCAACTGACATTTCTGAACAAAAACTTTGAATTAAAGAAAATGAAATTTGAATTACATGTGATTTTTTTTACTTTGCTTTAATACAAAGTTCAAGGGACCAAGAAAATTCTTTGAATTCAAATAATAAATGTTGGAATTATCCGAGTTCTACTGTATATATATATATATATATATATATATATATATATATATATATATATATACATACTTATTTTAAAAGTTTTATATGGGCCCTTATTCTTATGTACCTGACATGCCTCTTCCCAAGATTACAGATTCTTCTATATTAACAACTTCTGGAGTTAAGATGGTGTCCTGAGAGAGGTATTTGAAGAACAGAAGATGCAGACGTGAGTTATTGAGTGTTGTCATTTTAAGAGCACGAACTGCCATGTAATTGGCAAGAAGATGTACTAAAGTAAATAATATGAACAGCTCCCAAACCATCCTGTTTGTAACCAAATACACAAAATTAAACATTACAAAGAAGTTTATTTAGATCCTGACTTAATTCATCTCAAAATAAATCTCATTTATATCTACTAATAACATACTTTCCTTCATCAAAAGTAGACAAGATGCAGATGCCTGCTAGAGAAGCAATTAAATTCACAAAAGTCTCCTGGCTTCCATCTTTTGCCGAAACATCTGCCATGTTGTTGCGTACTGCCTGGAACATTGAATGCATTATATTTTAGTTCTCGGAAACAACAGCTTATTACAGTAAATTGCAAAGAAGCTAATTTATTTTGTTTTTCATAGGTTTAAAATGCAGTATGAGTAAAACATGGCAGGATTATTCATTTAATTGTAAATTATAATTATTTAACACTTAGTGTTTACAAGCATGTTAATGCAACTTATTCTGTTTTTGGTGCTCTCCTTATCAGTTACTTGGCCTGGTTTTAAGCAGTTGATACAATCTCTCTGGTGGGTTCATACAATAGATATTGCTCTCTCCAAAGCTATGGTGGACAAAACTTTCAATCTTTACTTTCTCTACCATGTGCTAGTAGGTAGAGGTGGTGCTGCATTCCACCCAAAAATTTGATAGTGAGATTTCACTGTAAATATACATTTTGAGGTCCCCTGAGCATTTTTATGGAGGTCTGTATGCGTGTCTGTGAAGCACAACTCAAAAATGAAAAGGCAGTTAAATATCAAACTTGGTATTTAAGTTCACCATCTTCTGGGGATGATATAACGCAAAGATTTTCAAGAAAATTCTCCCATCCCAGGCCAACCTCTACATGGAACATTTTTTGACAATTTTAATTTTCTCAAAAACAGTGCTAGTGGCTTTGATTTAAATACTATATGTTTAAAGTATTTTCATGAAAAATGAAATGTATATCTTGAATTTTCTGGGAACGTCATCAGAACTCTGCTTCATTCTGGATAATTGTTGCATAACTGGTAAACCGTAAAATGTAGATCTCGTTAAAGCATATAATGTGTGTCCAATACATTTTTTTTGTGGAGTGAACCACTTCCAAGATATTTGTTTAATTTTCTAATACTTTTAGTTTCCTAAAATAGGAATATGTTCCACTTAACTTATACAAAGTGATATAAACAGTGAAACTTTTCAAATGATTTGTAGAAGTATTTGAGTTGACCTAACTTAACTTTTGTCCGAATGAGTTTCAAAGACCATCACCTTCATTATCAATGGTTTCTTGACAGGCATTTGAACATGTCTTTGAAGTGCATCCCGATAAAAAGTAAGTTAAATGAAACTAGAAGTGTCTATAGCTCGACTCAAATACTTCAACAAACATAGGAATGTGTTATGCATCTTTATTTTCCCTAATGATTAAACAGTAACATAAAATTCAATAACATGCACCCATTCTTTACTTTCTCTACTATGTACAGTAAGTAGGGGAAGTACTGTATTCCAACCAAACATATGATGATAAGATTTCACCGGAAATGTATGCTTTGAAGTTTCCTGAATATATTAAAAAAAAAAAAAATTTAGAAAAAGGTTTGTGTGTTTGTGAACAGCATAACTTAAAGATGATGATCACAACATTATTTTAGCACCTAAAAACCCTCATTCCATCCAAAATCTATTACACTCTGAATTAAGGACACCATACCAGCAATAGAAAAATCGGGAATATGCCAATTCAACTGCAAAGACTGCAACAAAATTTATATTGGAAAAACAAAAACAAAATTGAAAACAAAGTCTAAAGGACATCTTAGGAATCTAAAGTATAAACAAGTGGAAAAACTGACAGTAGCAGCACATTTTTGGCCAGAAAATGACAAAAGTGATCCCAACCTACATTGTTAAAAAGCATCTCTAACGTGAAACAACTAACAGCCTGGGAGAATATATTCATTCTGAAAAATAAAGAATGAGTCATCAACTTTGAGTTGCCCCAAAGTGACAACCTCAGAAGGAAATTCCTGGAAAGGACACCAGAGTATGACAGCATTGCAGTCTAAACATGATGACATCACGTTCCAGCATCAGGTTAAGAATGGGAGCAACTGAGCTCTTGGAACATGTCCCATTTTTGATAAATGATGCAGTAGCAGTAAATGTGATTCACTTTACCATCCACAAGATCAAGTTTATTCAGCCAGTCGTGTACCTAGACAATCTAAGTGATAATAGCTGGTATAGGAGATACAACTAGTATGGAATTCTTTAATTAAGCAATATAGGAAACATTATGACATGATACATGTCCATCATCCACTGCTACATTGAAGAGTAGTAGGCTTAATAGTCACTTACAGCACTCCAGTCATTTGAATTATCAGTTTTCTAGATATATTATGGGAATTCTAATGCAGGCTTGAATGCTCCTTTTTTGGAAACAGAGATTTTATAACTCCCACTATGTTACAGTTTCCTGATCAATACACTTTTATGCAGTAGATCAAAAGCTTTCTTGAAGTCAATGAAAGAAAGCTAATGGAATAGATGGAATACTGGGGAATTTTGAAAAGTGTTGTATGAATATAATGGATGAAGGACACTCCTACTAAAATGGTTTAAGGTATTACTAGAGGGAGAAAAGTTTCCAATTCTGTGGATAACAAGTCAAACATATGCTTAACCCATTCACTTCATTTGAAAACCAGGGCTCAGACACATTTTTTGACATATGAATCATATGACAAACTCGACTCACAATGTTGTATTGCTCTATATAACTACATGTAGTTTAGGTTCCATCTCACAGATGTCATTTGTATATGTTTGGAATGAGGTGCTCACATGTGATGTTCGTAATTCATCCAGTACGACCTTGACAACTGCGTTTCAACCAAGCAAAAATAAGTTTATTCTTAGTATTATTTCACTCACATGAGTAGCCATAATGGCTGCAAAAAGAAACTGTGGATGACAAGGAGAGTTTGAGAAAACTGATAAAGTATACTAGACAGTAATTTTTCTAAATATAAACTGAGCCTGAAGAAAGTTCTATTGATGTCATAATCAATCTAGTACAGAAATCAATGGGGAAAATAATTATGAAACCCATGATGGCACACCAGACTCATCAAAATGTGTTCATATTACAAAACATAAAAAAACAATGTGACTGGAATTGGACTAAAGCTGACAATAACCCTGTTCTCTACCATTTTACTGAAGATAATGGTGTTTGTAAAGAGTTTCTGAACAAGCATATGTCAAAGATGTGCGCCTTCAATTTCTTCGGAATATATGGAACCTGAGTCAGCTGCCCGAATATTCGGCTGACGCAGAACAACCCCTAAGAGACTACAGGCAAAATCATAGTGACGTGAAAGTGTATTACAGAGTAAAAATTGTAATGTTGATCTTCATTACGAAGCTTGTTTTGAGGTATATCTCTAAGACAGGGATAAATGTGGCTTGTAACTGGTGTTAGTGTTTATAAGTTCTGTTTCCCATTAGTATAAATGTAAGTGTAATAATCTTGTCTATACATCCCCAAAGTTGGCATGATGTACACTGAGGTCCACATTTATGATTAGAGACAAACTCTTTTTTAGTGAGCATATACTAAGACCTTCTTATTACTATTGCACACCAAAATGAACTCTATGCACTACCTCTGTCCTGGCGATTTCTTGCTCACCTGATGCTGTGTAATGGCTGCTCTTGTAGCACCACCTGCTACCCCTACAATGGCTTTCATTGTGGTTGATACACAGAGGATACCAGTAGCATAGTTCATAAACATTGGTAACATTAGTTCCATTGTCATTGCTAAATCATTTAAAACGTCAGCAAACAAACGCCACTTTTTGCAGTCACCATCCAGTCTTGTGCTGTAAGTATGAAATGTAAATTTTCTGACATTATGCAAGTAATACCTGCAACTTAAATGTATCAATGTATAAAAACAATAGCATACCCTTCAAACCATGCAAAAATTATTCTCCCCATCATTCCTGTGCCATCCTTAAGTATCCAAGTGATGGCTGCAGCTAGAGGAGTGGCAGCACTATCTCCCACTCCTACACCTTTCATGATTGCTTGTGTTGTCAAAGTTCCCGAAATAGTACTGCAAAAAGCCTAAAAAGAAAATGTTACTGCTTATAGGGTGAAAGAGATAATTTTATTTTATACCACCTGCCAGAAAAGACTTCCCATTTTATGCTAAGTTGTGTTTAGCTCTGCATATGATATTGATGCACACTAGAAATATGATGTCATCAGTTTCGTTGTTTATGTATAGACTATGATACAATGAAACACAAAATTAATATAATTTTGAGTTGAATTAATACTCTTTGCTCCATTGATTACTGGATTTACCTAATCTGAGCCGAGGATGTTAAGTAGGTTCTAACAAAATGTGATCTCAGCAAATCCAGTAATAAATGGAGCAGATTAGATTCATACTAATGTCAGATTTAGGAACAGAAGTACTATTCATGTTTTTATACAAGTCTGAGAAAAAGGAAAAGTAGAGCAGCTCACATTTTATAGTTAAAGAAAATGTTCCTTAGAAATAATATGTTGTTGTTAGCTAATGCTGGATTTCTGACAATGAAGTCATTAATCCTCTTGCTCTCCAATATTTTTCACTGATGGATGGGGCATTAGAAGTGGCCGGGCATATTTGAAGGTGGTCTCGATCCATTTCCTCTTGCAGATCACATAGAGGACAGAGTGGTGAAGAATATATCCCAATTCTGTTTAAATGTTTTGCCAGACAATCATGTCCTGTAATCAACCTGGAGGTTGCAACTGCTGTTTTTCGAGGATACTCAGGTATTAATGTTTGAATGTTTGGTAGTTCCCATCTTTTATTCTTTCATTTTTCATAGTAATATTTTGCAATAATTTTTTTGAATTCAGAGTTGACTAATCTTTTAGCTGCATAAAATGGTAGATTAACTATTGATTTCTGCACATTGCTGGTACCCTTTTTTGCAAGAAAATCAGCTTTCTCATTACCACTTAGTCCACAGTGAGCTGGTATCCATTGGAAGACTAAGTGTTTTTGAAGTGCTGTTATATGGGTAAGGATTTTCCAACATTCTATAATTGTTTGGTTTTTTTGGTGACAACTTGGAAGTAATTGCTATAATTGCTGCCCTGGAATCTGAGAGAATAACTGCTTGCTGAAAATGTGAAATTCGGTACAAAAGATTTTGTAGGGCCATTCGAATTGCTTCAATTTCTCCATCAAAGTTTGTAGTTCCATAACTTAAAGATTTGTAATAGGAAAAGAGGTGACATGTGACTCCAGCACCTGCTCCATCTTGGTTTGATATAAATGATCCATCAGTATAAATATGGAGCCATTCGTGCTCTGAAAATCTAGTATGGATTGTCTCTAATGCCAATAATTTTAGAACACTAGTTGGAGTATCACTTTTGTTAACTTCTTCTGTCAGGTGTAAATAATATGTGATGTCTAATGTTTGTGTCGGATTGACTTTAGATATGAAGTTTTTCTTTGAGTTAGGAAGGTCTACATTCTTCTTGATGTCTTGAATTTTGGAAAGAAAGCTCTCCTGAGTCTTTAGTGTATGTGTAAAATTTCTCTTGTGCCATGTATTGAATGGGAGTCTGATCAACTTTTCGTGTTGAATAAGAGCCGCTTTTTCTATTTCATATTCAATGGGGCATTGGTTGGTTAGTATTTCCATAGCTGCTATTGGTGTGGTTTTGATAGCACCTGTAATTAATCTCAGACTTTGGTTTTGAAAGATTTGAATCTTTTTTGTGTTTGCTGTTACAAGAACTTCGCTGCAGTAAGTAAATAATGGCTTTATATATACATTCTATGTTTTGTTAAGAGTTGCTCTGGAACATCCCCACTTCATTCCTGTTAGATGTTTTAACAGTGAAAGGCGCCTCTCTGCTCTTTGTATTACATTTTCTATTTGTTTGGTCCATGTAAGTTTAGTATCAAATGTAACTCCTAAATACTTTGCTTCCTTTGTTTCTGGTAATTGTTGACCCTCAAAATTTAGTTTTATTTTTAGTAGCTTTTTTCTTAGTGAAAAGATTTGGTAGTTTGATTTTGTTGTATTAACAGTCATTAAATTTTCTTTGGTCCACCTTTGTAATTTGGTTAAGGATTGTTGCATGGTTTTTCTAGTTCTGTACTTTAGCTTTTTGGTTTTGAAGTCCACATTACTAAGTCATCAGCAAATAGTGCACACTTCACACCTGATTCTTGTATTTGTTGTGGCAGATCGTTAATAAATATATTAAAAAGTGTTGTGCTGAGCACTGCGACTTGTGGTAAGCCACGGTGTACTTGTTTGTATTTAGATATGTTTCTTCCATATCTGGTTGCAATAAAGCGTTGTGTTAGGAAATGACATAGCCATGAAAACATTGGACCTTGTATCCCTATTTTTTTTACTTTCTTTAGTAGTTTTGTTCTGCATATAGAATCATATGCACTTTGGAAATCAATAAAAACTGATACATTATCTTCTTTTCTATTGAAGGAGTCTTTGATTTCTAGACTGAGAAGTAAGACTTGTTCATTTGTAGAGTGGAGCTCTCTAAATCCAGCTTGACATGGGGAAATTAAATTTTTTGATTCTAGAAACCAATTTAACCTGTTTGACACCATTCTTTCCATCAGTTTTGCTATTATGCTAGTAAGAACTATTGGTCTATAATTTTTAATTTCTGACGCTGTTTTGTCTTTCTTCAAAAGTGGGACAATTATTGCCTTTCGCCATTCAGCAGGTACAGTGGTTTTCCAGGATAGATTGTAGAGTTTTAGTAGTTGTTGTTTTGCTGTTTTTCCAAGGCTTTTTATGAACTCTGGATGTATGTGATCAGGTCCAGGGGACTTTTTGTTTTTTAGATTATTTATTGCAATGTTCAGTTCTTGCATATTAAAATTTTGAAAAAAGATATTGCACTGATTGATAGGATCACATTCTCTTTCTTGTTTCAAATCTTTCTTAAATTCTTTACATTCCTTTTTATTATTTCTTGTTACTTTATGTGAATTAGCATAATATTTATTGAATGTTTCGGCTATGGCTGCATCATTTGTTAATATTTTATTGTTGTGTATGTTGCTTTCTTTCCTACCCTTGACATTTTTTATGAACTTATGAGCTTTGTTACCATCTGTCCTATAATCCATTTTTTCTAAGAAATTATTAAAGTAATTCTTTTTAGCAGTATTAATTTCTTTTTTTAGTGAGGCACATTACTTCCGCCATATTTGTGTATCCGATATGTTTTTTGTTTGTTCAGCTGTATTTCTAGCTATATCCCTTTGCTTTTTCAGTTCTTCTAACTGGGGGTTCCAAAAGGGTTTGAAATTTTTAATTCTTCCCCGAGGAATATGTTTTTTTGCGGTTTCTAGGATGACTTTACAGAAAGTTTTGTTCAAATGATCTGGTTGGTCATGTAGCTGTGAGTTTGTTTGTTCTTTAAATTTATGTTCCAGTTCAGTTTTATATTTGATCCAATCTGCTTTTTTGAAGTTCCAATACAGATTCGTGTGACATTGACTGTTATTTGTATTATCTAGTTTTATATCAGCAATTACTGCTCTGTGACCAGAACTTGGATCTTCTATAACTTGTTTTTTAATTTTTGAAACAATATCTGTTGTAGCTAACAAGAGGTCTGGGTTACTGCCTGCTCCAGAGTAATGTATGAAGTTTGTGGGATCTTCTTTACTATAAATCAGTTCAAAAGTTGTGGTATTCAAAAATTCTTCTACTATCTTCCCTGTAGAATCCACTTTTTCATAACCCCATCTTTTGGAATGAGCATTGAAATCCCCAATTACGATTGTTTTATTTAATTGGTCAATAACAGAGAGATCTGGTTCATTCCTGGGAGGATAGTAAATACTGTATAAATGTAGATGTGTTTTGTTATCCCAAAAATTTAGCTTTATTAATTCACTTTTATCTGTGTTATCCATTTCTTTAACAATTTCAAAGGATTTAATATCCTTTTTGACTCCAACCAATATTCCACTACTTATCTGTCTATTTTTGGGTAGTAGGTGTAGTAGAAAACCAGTAAAATTGAAATATTTAAGTTGGTCATTTGTTAGATTTGCTTCCTGTATGAAAAATATATCGATATTATAGTCAAATACAATTTTATTCAGTTCTACTCTTTTTGTTTGTGTGAGACCACCCGCATTCCATTGTAGAAGTCTGATGTTAGATCTTCTATTAATATAATGTTTTGGTTCTCGAGAAGTAGTCCCCGCCCGGAGATCCGAATGGGGGACTATTTTAACTCCGGAACATTTTACCCCTCGAGTCATATTGCATAAATATTGAAGAGACTTAGCAATAAATGTAACCGCTTTTTAGAGAGCACCATATTTTTATGTTTTGGCAGTTAGAAATAATATGGTTCATAACAATAAGCAAAAAAGCTCCAAATGGGTTGTGTGATGTTTTGCTTGTCAACATCCTTGGCACTTGTTGCCATCTGCCACTATCACAAAAAGGTGCGGATGAAACTGCACATTTTTAAAACTACTTTTAAAGGCTTTACTTACCAAGTTTATGAAAGGACGCGCTGAAACTGGCCTCCGTCGTCCATAAATTTTTGGCACCTCTTTAGGAAACTTCCATCACTTGCCGTAGTTCACATTGAGAAATACTGACAATTTCCTGGCAGCTATTTTGTTTTAATTCTTCCAGGGTGTGTGGGTTTGTCTTTTACACTTTATGTTTTAAGTTACCCCAGAGATAGAAATTGCCAGGATTTAGATCACGGAACTGAGCAGGCCCATAAATTTCTACTAATAATTCGGTCTTGAAACACACTTTCAAATATTCCACTTAATATTTATGAAGTAATATAGACAGTGAAACGTTTCAAATGTTTTAGAAGTATATGAGTCGACCTATAGACAGGTCACATAGCCATGAATTTTGATATACCACAAGCTGACGACATAACAAAGTTTATATTCAGCAGCCCAGATAGCAGCACAGTCACTAGCACAACAGATGTTTCCTCTTCAACCACCGGTCGAGAAACCATTGAGAATGAAGACACTGGTCTTCAAAACGCGTCCAGATGAAAATATGTGTAAGTTAAACTATAAGTGTCTATATTACCCTTCTAAAACACTTTCAAATGTTCTCATTGAAAGATTGCTGTATGAGCCATTACACAGTCTTGTTGAAAAAAGGCAAAATCATGCCCTCTGCCTGTTAAATATTGTTTTTTTTTTTTAAAAAAAAGGGGATAAATTGTATTCACGTATGTACAGGCATCAATTGTTTACTAGAAAAAAAATGGGCCCTATAACTCATAAGCTAATACTGTTAATGAAGTACACTTTCACGACAAAAAAATTGGTGTATGATGTGCCATTAGCGGAGAAAGGTTTCTTAAGAGCTCCAATAAGCGATTTCTTTCTTGGGGGTAACTTAAGGCATAAAGTGTGCAAGACAAACACACACACACCCTGCAAGAATTAAAACAAAATATTGCCAGGAAATTGCCAGCATTTCTCAACATGATGGATAGTTTTCTAAAGAGATGCCAAAACTGTATGGAAAACAACAATAACCAGTTGCAGCATATCCTTTCATAAACTTGGTAATTAGAGGCTTTAAAAAGTTTTAAAAATGTTGTATGGTTTCATCTGCACCTTTCTGTGATGGCAGCTAACGTCAAGGAGTGCCAAGGATGTTGACAGGCAAAACACCATGTAGCCTATTCGGAGCTTTTTTTGCTCTCCCTTTTCTTTTACGTGAGATATTCACATATCCTTCTCTACTCAACCTTCAACTCACAATTCATACAATTTTCTATGATTGTAATAGAAATATGACATTACATTCCCACGATTTTCTCTGCACACTTTTCTTTTACGTAACACATTCACATATCCCTCTCTACTCACCCTTCATCCACTTTTCTATGATTGAAATAGAAATACAATGTATTACATTCACACGATGTTCTCCATTTTTGTTTTACCAAACACAATCACATGTCTTTCTCGGCTCTTCTTTAGAATAGGTGACTTAGCTCTTGCCGGCCAGATTCTAAGTCTGAAGTTACTTACTGCGCATGCGCTGACAGTGGTTATCAGAATCTCCACTAGGTTTCGCTGCATGCGCTAGCTGTCACTAGCAGATGATTTTCACATCTGCCAACATTGCTTTTTCAAATAAACTACTTTTGGTTGCCAACACATTAAACACAAATGCACTCGCGCGTCGTTGCCACCACAGGCATACCGCCAGCGCGACTCCATACTATTGTTGTGGAAATTATTGTGTACATTCATCAAAGTTCTAAGGCTTTCACGGCCGGTATCAATACTAGATGCAATAATATTAACCGGGCTTGTGGGCCGTGGTCTATTGGGTTCCTTCTTCTTCCCAAACGTTTCGTCTGCGACTACGGCAGACATCTTCAGTGGCGGCGAGGTCGAAGTTTCCTAGTGGAGATCTCAGCACCGACTATGCTGGTCACCACCAGAACCCCTCTCCAGCCAATCAGACGCCAGCTCCTTGTAGTACTCCACTGGTACAAGTCCAGCCCACTGGCCACCCGGACCTATCACAACGTACTTCCCCTCCAGCCGCCGACATAAATACCGCACCTCTGGTGGTGACCAGCACAGTCGGTGCTGAGATCTCCACTAGGAAACTTCGACCTCACCGCCACTGAAGATGTCTGCCGTAGTCGCAGATGAAACGTTTGGGAAGAAGAAGGAACCCAATAGACCACGGCCCACAAGCCCGGTTAATATTGTTGCATCTAGTATTGTGTACATTATTTTGCTCACACAGATATATCGCCAGTGCAACTCCATACTATTGTTGTGGAAATTATTGTGTACATTACCGTTAATGCCTTATTACTGGGTCCACAAAACGGTGGCTTGTTCTTTTTTTATATTATTATATTATTATTTAATATTATTATATATATATTATTATATATATTATATTTATATTATTTTTATTATTTATCATTCTTTTTTTATTTATTTATTTATTTATTTTTTTTATTTTCGAGTGGAGAAAAAAATTCATTTATGGAGCCCCATGCGCGGCTTCGCCCTAAGGCACTACCCACTAAAAAAACTCCACCGGAAGCATAGGATATAGGCAGAAAGGAAAAGGTGAAAGAGGGGCTTCACATTCCCTGCATAGCATTTGAGTTCTCTAATATGCTTATAAACCCAGTCATGGCACTCGCACAACTTCCTTCGAACAAGGTCACTAGCATACTGCCGGGTCCCGCTAAAACATTCAGACTTACAATTGGCAACAAATTCATAGGGAAATAGTGCTGTTGGCAGCGCTGAATTAACACTGCAATAACACAGCAACTTCGGCAACTTTCGTTAGAATTTGTACACACTGCCGAGTTGGACTTAGCCAATTCTGACCAAGTGCTCGCGGCACCCATTCTAAAGAATATCCTCTTTCTCTACTTGCCCTTCAACATAGAATTCATACAATTTTTTATGACAAATAGAAATGCAACATATTACACTCTCACGGTTTTGTCTACACACTTTACTTTTATGAAACTCAACCACACCTCTTCCTCTACTCCCTCTTCTACAAACAATTCCTGCAATTTTCTATATGTTTGAAATTGAAATGCATCTTGCATTCACATGGCTTTCTCTACTTGATTTTCTCCCTGTGGTGTTTGTGGTTGTTCAACAGTGCTTTTGCATAATGTTTTCCTGATGTTTTTATTTATTTATTTTGTATTCTTTATAGTACCCAATGTCTAAAAGCTGTAGGAATAAAACTGTCAAACCACAGGCAACCCCAAGTATTTCAGCCAGTAAGAAATAAGATAATTTCTGCAAATGTTTATCTCAACTAATATGAAGAAGATAGAGGAATAAGAGTTTGTAAGAATAGTACAAGAGCCAAGAAAGTCATGTGAGTGCAACACCAGATTTTTTAACTCTGCTTCTCTCATGTGGTGGTCTGTTATGTAGAGCCTGTTAAGGTCAATCTGTCCTAAATATGTAAATCTCATATAGTATCTTTCCTTCTTCACTTTTAAGCTTTGATTTCCTTACTACTTCTATATCACAAGCTCAATTACACCTATTGGGATTCTAAATTAGTTTCAACTCTAGTGTAAGTGCTTTAATTTAGAGATACTTTTTCCAAAATAATGTTTTTCAATACTTTTGTATCTTTTCACTAGGAATTATTATGATAAACACATGACACACGAACTTTTACATTTGATTCCTGTAAAAGAATTACAAAATGTAAATAATACCACTCTTTTTAACTAACCTGCATGGTATCCCATAGTTGATATTCATAATAGTCATCGCTGACACTTTCGGGATAACCTTGTGGAAGGAACACTTGCCTAAAAATTTGTATTAACCAGTCAAAGCATGATGTTTGCAGAGAATAGGAGGCACAGACTTGAACAAGTGAATGTTGTTCTGAAATCAAAATAATGAGCAAGTTAATTTATCCATAAATTATGTTCACAACACAGTCAGCTAGCTTATTCAAACACCATACAGATGTTAACTTCGTTGGAATGAGTTGACAACTTTTTTTAAAACACTTTTTTCTCCACTTCTATTTGTTAAGAAGTTTAGACTTTTAAAGTTGGCACAAAACTGATGATAGGAAAGATGTTTCTAAAAAGTAATCTTAATAAATAGTTACTAAGTTAAGAAAAAAGTGTTATGAAAGTTTTCATTTAAAACCACAACTCCTTTTTTCAATTTTGAATTTTGATGAAATGATAAACTGCTATTGTACTAATAATGAGTGATACATATATAATTCACTTATTTACTGCTACAAAATTATTATACAAAAGTAAAATCATAATGGGTAACTTTTAACTTCACTTTTAAATAAGAAAATCTTGTATTCTGAAGGGTAACTGAATTTACAGAAAACATTTACTTCATTGTGTGAAGGTAAACTGAGTAGTTTACATCCTGAACACAACAGCAACCAAAGTTCAGATTTGTCATTTGTTTGCTGTCAGTATGACTTGTATAAAAGCACATAAAATGCCCAGTGAAAAATGTACTATTTGTCCTGAAATCTTTCAAGTATAGAACAAATCTAGTGCTGACAGATAAAAAATGTTCAATGGCATTTTGTTTACACAGCTATAGCAATTAAGTTTTTTATTTTCTTTCTATATTAAATAATTGTACTTGTTTTTTTTTAATTACCCTTTTTTTTGGGGGGGGGGGGGAGTAGGGGAACAAATTTTGCATGAATAAAGGACTTAAATTATGATTATCAATTTGTGATGGTTAACATATCCTATTGTTGTGACAAAGGCTTTGTTAGTACTGCCAGGATTAATCATTCATTTTCTGACTGGTTCTAGACAGTAAATGGTCAATGTACATTTTATGCTAAAATGATGGCTTTTAAGAGACCATAAACTGAGAAGTAGTGAACAGAAGGATAGGAAATAAAAGCACAGAAAGAAATTTGATTACTTGAAGCAAGTTTAAGTTCAAAAAGCAGTTGGAATAGAGAAAGATAATATTAGCCAACGAAAAATGTCTTTGGCAGTTATAAAAGCTTTTTTGAGGAACAAGCCAGAAAAAAAATGACATGTTAGAACAAATATACAATAAGAGTAAAAAATTCGGGATTATCATTGGTAACAGGTTCTTCTGTGAAAAATTCTAGGACTATCAGGGATTGTAGCCTAATAATATAGCCCTGCCAGATTGAACAACTTTACTTGTTAAAAATAACAGAAAATAACAACAATAAATAAAATAAACCTGAAATAACAGAATTCTGAAATTTGCATACAAAGTAAATAAAATAGGGTAGATTGCTGGAGAATGTTCCTGTGTTGAGAAGCTTAAATGGCCTTGAGATGCAGATTTTGGAGACAACAGGTAACAGGGATGTTTGGATAAATAATTGTGGGAATAGACACTTTAGGAAAGAAATAAAACAGAACTGAAGATATTGAGAAATAAGACTTATTTGCTAACTATAGAGATAGAGTTCTCAACAAAATTCTCAACAAGCTAAAAACACTTCAGTCTCTATGATAAATTAGGTAGTGAAGAAGTTGTTTGAACCAGTAATAATAATATTTTGTTGTTTAACGACACTGTCAATTGCCAGGATCACATCAGTGTCGCCGGTATGCCAGAATTTTGTCCTTTAGGAGTTCTTTTACATGTCAGTAAATCGACTGATATGGAGCTGTTGTTTTTAAGCAACTTAAAAACTATTGGTCTGGGCCGGATTTGAACCTGCGATCTTGGGCTCAGCAGGCCAACGTCTAACCAATTGAGCCGCCCAGACCAACTTGTTTGGAGCAGGATATGAGTAATGAATTTATGGGAATTGAGGGATATGTATAGAAATGAGTGCTTCCAAAGATGTGAAGCATTACAGCATCTTATACTGCAAACAAGTGGGCCAAGAAAAATAACAGTTTGAAGGAAGATATATTAATAAGAGACAACTAGTAATTAAAGGTGAAAAATATAAAAAGGATGGGAGAATACTTTACTTAGGGGAAAATGGTGTGGGGGAGACATGAGTAATTTATGCAGAAATGTCTTATGGTAGGTACACATTCTTCTTAAGGCTGCTGCATTTTAAGTCTTTAGAATAATGAGGTAGTTTATATACTATTCAGCAACAATGAGGATGAAGAGGAAAAGTTACAGAACAAATGGGCGGAGCATAAATGCAGTTGGGTAAAGAAAGCATCATCGTTCCGACTTGCATTTACTAGTGAGATGAGGCAAATAATGTACTGTTTTCATTTTGCAACTGTACATTCCTGCTTTCACCTTTCCCCTGACTCCCCTCTGATCCTAGTCTTGACAAAGTTGCAGACTGTCTTCTTCTTTACCTGATTACCCTCCTCTTATGTAGCACTTACACCCTCTAGGACTTACAAGCCATTGCCTAGGGTCAGACGCCTGTCAGGGAGCAGAGGAATCTATAGACCAGACAGAGTGAAGACCTGGAAGCGGGTGGTCAGTCAAGCACCAGGTATGAGAGTGAGGAAGAGGATAACATGAAATGCAGGCAAAATCAATGAATGGAAAGGTGATGGAGCAATTGATGGAATGAGTGGCAGGGGAAACCAGAGAACCTGGAGAAAACCCACCCAGATGCCGCTTTGTGCACCACAAATACAACATATAGGTCTCTGGGATCGAACCTGGGCCACCTAGATGGTAGATGATCTAACTGCTCAGCCATGGCGCTGCCTTAAAGACTGTCACTAGCTCCTTTTAACAAGTGCATTCATATCATGGTCAACTAGTGGTTTCCTCTCTTTTTACATCCTTCATGAATATTTAGCTTAGCATTATGTATTCAAACTGTGTTTAAACATGCTGGATTTAAATTTCTTGCTTTTCAAGACATCTTTAATATAAGGTTCAGCGTATGTAAGGTTTAGGTTACCATTTCTCTAGGCAGTTTTCAGAAAATTACTTTGTTTCAGTATTTTGTATCCTAAAAAAATCAAATTACTTAAACTTGGATGCACATATTAACTGACAATAACAAATGCATATTTACTTATACAGATACAACAACTGATTACATAAAATCTATAATTTCACACAGTCTTGGCTATCGCTTATAGATTATATATATTTAACAAGGTTAAGGGATTGCATAATAAAATTTATAAACATTTCTTGAACCTGAACACAAAAAAAATCATGGTCAGATTTGCTAAAGCTGAAACCTTTGGATTTATTTACTTTCACAATAATCTTGTTTTCCTATTCAAATATTTACAGTTAAGTTGCATATTTGCTAAACAACCATGTCTTCTATTAGACAAAGCAAATCATTAGGAGCATAAATTTTAGGAAGCCATAGTACTGTGTATACATTGACACTGTATTGATAACCAGTTGTGCAAGTTTCGTCTTATCCTGCAAGTTTTAAATATATGTAATTGTTTAATATAACAATGTGTATGTCTGTACATCACTATCTTTACCATATTTAAAATTAACCCTTCCATTACATCCTATGGCATCATTGTCAGCCTACCAACAAAAAACACTAGTTTCAACTAAATTTATGGTACAGTAAAAGGACATTAATATTTATGGTACAGGTATTTAGTGTGATGTTCTGGATAATATAGTTTACAAATGTTATGAACAGTACCTACTTAGTGGGGACACCTAGAAGGTTATACATTCTGCTAAAGTGTAATTATATAGACATTACCCGGAGGTTTTATATATGAGACTTCTCTACCCAGTTTCCCATAACGTTCACGAAACACTATTTCATGGGGCATAATAGAAGTTCCGGCTGTCCTTTATTTATTGCCTTGACGTGGCTAGGTTAAACCGTTTTCAAATTACGGAGAACAAATGCCGTACGCTAACGCATACTCGAAACAGATGCTTGTAAGTCACAGGGTATAGCGTATAGCGCCTGGCCGCAGAACACCTATCTATGTTCTGTGTTGTACACTCTACTACAAGCCCATGTAATACAGTGCTGATCCCGTAGCGAAACCATAAAAGAAATTACTCTACCCTAACCCAAGGTGCCTAAGACCACAGATTAACAAGAGATAAATACCATTTAAATCACTTAGAAGCCATTGTCAGTTTCTTAGCACTTGAGAACTATATTAAATCATTTTTATGTCATCCATAATTTCATTACAAAACGTTTAAGTTGCATTAGAGGAATTACTTGTCCATTCGGGAAATTTAGTGGAGCTATACGGTTTACGTTTGCTATATTGTTTCTTCTTCTCGTCCATGTGTCTTGTGCAGCAGTGAGCTGACAAAGTGTGAAATTGTAAGTAAAATTATTGTTGTGCTGTTCTGGTTTCTTAATCCACTTCCTATTTAATTCGGATTTACATCACCTCTAAAGGAATGTACCGGAATTTTATTTTGATTACAGGTATAATCCACAATGGAAAACGACGCAGGAGAATTTGTGGACCTTTACTGTCCTAGAAAATGGTAAGTTCACGCTCGAAACACGTGTTGGAAAAGAAATTTTACCACGGGGACAAAGGAAACGCAATTTTTAGCATGTTTCTGTAATCCTTTTGGTAAAAAACAGTCCAGTGGCATTCGGTTAATTTGGATTTACACATGATTGAATTATAAATTTACTTAAAGATATGCATTCGTTAGGATTATCCTGTATAATAGCGGTGTGAAAAAAATACTTGATGCACAATTGTTAACTCTTCAAAGAAAAATAAAACATGGAATGCACTAAAAAGCGAAACTCGTAGTTCTTGACCTGCCACTGAAAATAATATATCCCTAACAGTGCATAATGTAAAAAATCCAACTTACATTGCCAACATTCTCGATCACTTCAATACTGTTATGGAGCATAATATTGTCACAAACTGGCCCTCATAATAATATACGCCATCCTATATTGATCAGAATTGAAATTAGCATCTTCTTTAAACCAGTGACATGCAAAGAAATGGTTGAAATCATAAAATCTTTGAGAAACTGATTCTTGCTAATCCTGAGGAAATACCTGATTGTTCATTTGTCGTTTCGTCCCACTGCGACCAGAGCTCAGGGACGTTGAACACATTATGGTGGGATAATAGGAGCTGAGGCCAGGCCACTATTATACAGGATAATTCATTTGTTACATTCTTAGTGTTCCATATGTACTACATCTGAATTTAATTGATATAACATCTTTTATTACACGTTTTGATTAATATTGCATGTTTGCTAAAACACTACACTGTTTTTAACACTATATTGCACAACTACACCTTTAGGAACCATAATTATTATCCATAAAATGGTATTTATACATGCACATGCAAGTAAAATGCACTTAAATCAAAGAAAATTGAAGCTATTAACATTGAAGCAACAAAATCTAAAATAAGAACAAATTAAACATTAAAGCTTCATTTATCTTAAGTACTAATATTGCAAGTTCTTCAAAAGCTGACTAGTTTCAAGTTGCATCTGACACATTTTCAAAGCTATCCAAACCTTTGAAAATGTGTTGGATGCAACTTGAAACTAGTCAGCTTTTGAGGAATTTGCAATATTACTAAGCTTTTAGTGTCTAATTTGTTCTTATTTTAGATTCAATTGCACTTATTACCTGGCAAAGCCATGAAGCGTATTGGAAAGAATGTGAAACTGCCCAGCTGTTTATGTGAGCTTATCAGCGAGGCGGCGTATGTACACTGTTCAGATGCAATCATATCTTCAGGACAGCAATGGCTCATATCGGCAGGTGCGAGAGATCATCTATTTGTGTTTTATCACTGACTATACACCAAGTTAGTTATTTTGTTTTAATAAACAAGATAAACGATCCTAGCGCTCGGCAGCCAAGGTCAATATGCCTCAATGCTTTGCCAGGTAGTAATTGTTGCAAGGTGCAGAAATTACAGGGAAGCCAATGGTGGGAATGCAGTTCCCCCAAGACGTGGGAATGTACCTCTCTTGCTCTACCCCTCCCACTACTGTCAAGCTGTTGCCAAAATCAGCACTTCAAATACAGTTTAATGTGCTGATAAGGCACATTATCCATAACTACAACTGTAGGGCCTTCCAGCTGCAGCAAAATTGTCCTGGACCATTCCAGGAAGCGTGTACGAGGGTAATTAA
Organism: Tenodera sinensis; assembly: GCA_030765045.1. Taxonomy (NCBI): domain Eukaryota; kingdom Metazoa; phylum Arthropoda; class Insecta; order Mantodea; family Mantidae; genus Tenodera; species Tenodera sinensis. The sequence goes on along the minus strand of CM060968.1, from coordinate 92,646,102 downwards.
AATATAAATGGTAATTGTTGCATATCACGGGGGAAGCAGTTCAGAGCAGGGCAGTGGAGTGCAGGGGTTGAAGGTTGATGTGTTAGGGAGGGGGAACTAGCCTTGTTAGCTGCTTCGCTAGGTTCTGGCATCAGTACAGCCATGAGTGAGCAAGTACAAAACAAAATAATAAAGCACAATGATAACTCAACCATACGATAGTGTTAGCTCAAGACTGCATTTTCAGGGCAGAAAAAAACAAGTGAACTGCGTGACCTAGTGTAGATCAGCTGCTGTTATTGTGTGCACAGTGGAAAAACACTGCAGCGGCTCTTATGTTTTTGGGTCCCTCTTTAGTTATCCATAAAAATTGCATTTTGCATAAATTGCCACTTTAACAAGATCTACATTTTTTGTGTAGTAAGACTATATCTCATGGTTTACCAGTTATGCAAGTCATTCAGAATGAAGATTTCAGAGGCTATTCTCAGAAAATTCAACATTTCACTTGTCATTAAAATATGATAAATATATGTTCATTTAATCAGAATTGTTAGCCATTTTTCAAAAAAAATCAAAATTATCCATGTAATGGGTAGCTTGTGAAAGGGTGATTTTTTTTTTTTTTTTTTTTTAATATTTGTATAATTCTATTTACTTAAAACTACAGTTTTTATTTGCTTTTATGTTACAGCTCTGCAAGCAACAGAATAATACATGCCAAGGACCATGCATCAATCCAGATAAACATTGCAGATGTAGATCCCGCAACTGGACGCATGACAGAGACATCGAAAATGTATGCCATTTGTGGCGCTATTAGAAGAATGGTAATTCAGCTATATTTAACACCTTTTAACTTTTCAAATAAAACATTTAAATATTTATACCTGTACTTAATTATGAGAATTCTTTGTGAATATACCCCTTATGATGGCAGGTTGAATATACCCCTAAATACATCTCTAGCATTCAATGGAAAACTGAACTATTAACAGCGAAGCAAATTAAATCTAATATAGCAAATATAAAAAGACTGTAGGCTTCATTTATCTTTTGCGTATTGTGTAAGTTGTTGAATAATTAATCATGTAAAAAGACTTAAGTTTCACTAGATTTCATCAGTATTCTCAAGGTATACTATTATTTTGGGTCGCCATCATTACGAACATTCTGTGTCATCTCTTTTGCCAACCACTGAAAATAAAACAAATTTTTTTTAACAGAATCAATCTGCAGTATTTCAAAGTTCCTAACACGGCCCCTATTTTTCAAAATGAATATCTTTTCCCAAACTATTAAATCTATGGGTTCATTTAATTATAATAATTTAACTCTGGATTTATTTCATGATTAAATGATAAAAAATGTCATAGCTGACTTATCCACCTGTTCATATTTAATATTTCTAAAATGTCACTTTATTCTGGTTTCCAAATGATTTTTATTTTACCAATGTAAACCTTGTGACAATACAAGCAGCTAAATCGATAAATACCAGATTTTTTTAATTTGGAATTTTATCCTTTTTAAAAAAAATTGAGATTTTTTCTATTACATTTATTTTGAGGAAACAGTTATTCCATGTCCTTTAAAACATTTTGTAAATGTGTTATTAGCCCAAGGATGGTAAGCAAATTTGTTAAAATTACTTGGCAGTTGCTCTAACCACTAAGCTACTGTGACAACCTGCCAGAATGACATTGAATTCTCAAACCTATAATTATTTATTTTATCAAATATGACTCAAAAGTGTATGTTAAGTTGCATGTGATAGTCTGTGAAACTTTGTTCATTACTGAATATCATATTTTTTATTACTGGAAAAAGATAAGAGATGGAATGAAAAGTCTGTTTAAAATGTTAAACTAATTAGCATATGGAATTTGTGCAGCAGAAATTTTTTTGTTTCTTTAATATAGTTTGCCTGTTTACAAGACATTTCTTATTGCCCTTATCACTGCAAAAAGTAGGCAAATAAGTGCTATTATTACATGTTCAACTTCATTTTTAAGAATGTACTATTGTCCAAATCTGACCTTCAGGTATGGATTTATCTTATTACCTGCATTGGAAAAGAAATTTGCTATTTTTTTAATTCAACAACCTTCAAAAAGCACACTCCTGGTTGAATCTTTATTGAATTTTTGAGACAAATGCAATACATTCTAAGTGGTTAAGCAATTATTTACATATCACTAAGATTTGGGTTATATGTTGTGTTGCAGGGTGAATCTGATGACTGCATCAATAGGTTGGCAAAGAAGGATGGAATTCTGGCAAAGTAAGTCCTTGCATTTGTAACACTTATATATTTCTTACCAGTTTGATTTCCAAGTGCAATTCCCACCCCAATAAAAAAGAAGCAATTTTAAACTGTACTGTTGTTGAATGTACATACTATGGCATACTAACTTGTCTGAAATATATTCTTTTTGTTGCAGGAACTTCTAAAGAACACCAACATATGATTCTGCTTGTACTTTTACTTAATAAAAAAAAGTAAACAAATTTAGTTATTTTTTATTTGTAGGTTTATGTAAGCTTAACAATCAATGTGGACCAATTCACCTTTACTGAGAGTATTGCATCCCAAGAATGGCAGTACAAACAAGTATTTTTGTTACTTAGATTTCACCGGAAATAAATGTTTTGAGATTCCTTGAATATAAAAAGAGCATTTTTAGAGAAAGGTCAGTGTGTGGATGCATGTTCATGTATGTACATTTGTCGGTCTATGCACAGCATACTCAGAAATGGTTAAATACGAAACTTGCTATATAAGTTCAGCACCTTCCAAGGATGCGATAGAGCTTTTCAAAAAGTCTCCCATCCCAGCTGCCCTTTATGTGGAAAATTCATCTAAAATTTTGTTTTTCTCAAAAATGACAAAAGATTTTGAGAAAATTACACGTGTAAGATATTTTCATAACAAAACGTAAGTGTTGAATCTTATGGGAATGGCCTGCAAAGTTCTTCATTCGAATGACTTTTGTATAATTGGTAAACCATATGAAATAGACAAAATCTTGCTACACAAAAGTGTTGTTTTCAAGTGCCTTGCATCTGGCAATGAAGCCATTAGCATTCGTGCTTTCCAATACTTTTGAACTGTAGTTTCTTCTGATCTTAATGCTTTACAGGTCTTTGAGTGGTCTTCATTTTACAGAAGTGTAGATCTTATAAAACTGATGAACATGAAGTGTTTAAAACAGTGGAGCTAATTAATAAATTGAAAAATGTATTTATAAAAAATATCAATATATTTGAGAAGTGAAACTGGAACTTAAAAATTCAATGCCACAACTGGGATTTGAAACACAAACTTTGCCCACACACGGCTTGTGTGTTTAAAAACACCAACAATAAGTTTGTTGGCATAAATAAATATGTTTTTCAATTTATTAGTGTAGATCTTGATAAAGCACAATTTATGTTCCCTCTCCCCCCTTTCTTTTTGCAGAGTGAGGAGTTAACCATTTTTGAGATATTTGTTGTTATGGTTTGAATTTTCCAATAGTTGCACTTTTCTCAAGTGGAAAGTCATTCCTTATTTTCTTCCTAGTCCTCAAGCAGATAGAATAAGCATTTGTACAAGATTGAGTTCAGAAGAGTCATGTGTGTGCAACCATGGCTGGGCTGCGGTGCAAATTGGAGTTACATGGTAATGGTAGTCTGATACATGACTAACATTGTATACCATCATGATCAAACTGTTTCTTTTGTATGAACTCATTGAGCAGTTTTTTTGGTTGTTCAGAACAGGATGTATTAGATGATTGTGGTTTTACTTCATTGGGTCATGATCAGAGTAGGAGAAACGTCAACAGTTTGCGCTGTAGCCTGTTTTTTTTGTTAGCCATGAGTGCAACACAGATTTCTCTCTCGCTCTCTGTTGTTAGAATCACTTGTTTAACAAATTATGGGAAATAAATGCACAATGTGTTTATTGTGAAGTTGTAACAAAGCATATAAACTACCCTATCAAAACAGTGTGTACATATACATATGGTAGGTATATCACTTTGACCTTTGATGTACATGCTTAGCATTTGTGCAGGTACAGATCTAATTAGTGTTTCCACTTGGAGTTCTGCTCTCGGAATCCAGCGGTCCCGCGATGAATTTGTTGAAAGGCTAGGAGGGCACTTCTCCTCAGGGTCACTGGGGTTCTGAAGATAATGTTATGGGGAAGGAGCATGGAATGTTTTCTATAAGGTTAATTGTTTTTTTAGAAATTATCACTGGAAATGACAATGTTAAGCGCTCTGTAAGTTCCATTATTCTAATGTATATGCTCTGTTATTTTTATATATCACAATTTAGGCTTTGTGATATCCACTTAATGCGCATTTATTTTTGATCCCAGCGTATTACATGTTCATCATAGCAATGATTGTCAATCTCCATATCCTAAAAATCAGCTTATATAGTTTCTTGACCATCGGCATAATTTTCTTTGTTATTGGCTGTGGAGTCAAATTTTTAAACCTTAATGGTAGCAAATTGACCATAGGAAATAGTGCATATGCCCATCAAGATGTGGTGTCTGAAAGATGTTAATGCTAATAATTTTTGGTTGAATCTTGCAAATTTCCCTGCAAATAACTGCTGTTATTTTATTTATAAATAATTATAAAAAAAAAAGAAACAAATACATACTTCTAAAGTAAGAACAAATTAAAAACTAAAAACCTCACTTATCTTAGTAATGTTGCAAGTTCTTTTTGCACAAACTTTGTGCAAAAAGAACTTGCAACATTACTAAGACAAGTGAAGTTTTTAGTTTCTAATTTGTTCTTACTTTAGAATCTTGTTGCTTCACTGTTAATAGCTTCAATTTTCATTACTTAAAATACATACTTTCTTGAGGGCTTTTAAATGATATAAATTTCAAACAGATTGAACCAAAACAGAAGATAATTCTCAATTTGAAGTGTAATTGTAAATAACTTGTTAATTAGTCCTTTATAAACATTACTTTTCATGTAAGGCAAAAGCGTAACTACAGATAGGGAAATAGCAGAATCCCTTAAGTTTTATGCTCAGTCACAAAGAATACCCCAAGCGTATAAAAAACAAGGCTATCCAAAAAACTATCAGAGAAACTAATAAGCCAAAAGGTATACGAAATGACATTTTTATTCAGGATTTTAATGAAACAGAACTGGATTTAGCAATAGAACAAAAAAGCTCCAGGACCTGAACAAGATCCACCCACAGTTTATTAAACACCTTGGCAGGAAAGGAAAAGAAATCCTACTTAAACTGTATAACACTTGTTGGAGAATGACTGTACCTTCCGACTGGAAAAAAACCATTATCATCCCAATTTTAAAGAAAAACAAACCCTCAAACAATATTAATAGTTTCAGACCAATATCTTTTACCAGTGTTATTGCAAAAGTGATAGAAAGAATGGTGGCATCTAGACTTAACTGGTTCCTAGAATATTACAACTTACTTAATAGTTCACAGACCGGCTTCAGACAGAATCATAGTACAAGTGAAAATGTACTCCTATTAAGCCAAGACATCAAGGAAGCTTTCAATAGAAAGGAGGATACCTTAGCAGTATTCATTGATTTTAAATCAGCATATGACTCAGTCTGGAGAAACAAATTAATTGAGAAGTTGCAATCAATAGGTATGAAAATTAACATGCTTAAATGGATAACTCAGTTTATTTCACAAAGATTTTGTGCCACAAAATATAATACATACATTTCCAAATATAAACACAAACACCGAGGACTTCCACAAGGTGCTGTTCTGAGCACAACACTCTTTAACATATATATAAATGACCTTCCATCAATAATAAAAACTTCAGAAACCAAAATTGCTTTATTTGCTGACGATGTAGTCATTTGGACTTCAGGCTCTCCAAAAAAACCTGAATTAATTAAAGACAGAATAGAAACAGCCCTAAACAAAGTACATGAATGAAGCTCCAAAAACCTTATGACTATCAATGTGGAAAAACCAAATTATGAATTATTTACACTGAAATACAAACCAGTTAATATTAACATAAATTATAATGGTAAACCACTCAAAGCAGTTGATGATGCCAAATACTTAGGTATCACTTTCGACAGAAAGCTGAGTTGGAAAAAACATAACAAACATCTCAGAAAAGGTTGAAAAGAAACTGCAAATCCTGAAAAAGGTTAGCTGGTGCTAAATGGGGCTGCTCAAGGAGAGTCCTTAACACAACATACAAAATGTATGTTAAACCAAACCTCTTGTACTGTTCTGAAGCTTTAATAACAGCAGCAAATGCTAACATCAATAAACTTGAACAAATACAAAATCAGGCTCTTCGCCTAATCACTGGAGCAGTTAAATCCACACCTATTGATGCCATGCTTGCCTTAACACGGACCCCATCAATAACAACAAAAATAGAAGAACAAGCATTGCTCCAACACGAGAAAATGTTACGACTGCCAAACTCTAAATGGACAGAAGAGAACCTCCCCCCTTCAATCCTTAAAACTCATAGTAGTTTCCTAGAAAAGGTAACACAGATTAAATCCAAAATGAACATTCCTAACACCAGAGAAAATCTACTTATAAGAGAAAATCCATTGGAATTATTGCAACCTACCTTCAGTTTGGAATTAATAGAGGAAATAAGTAAATCAGACACACCAAAAGAAATACAAAAACTTCTAGCTCTGGAAACAATCAATACTAGATATCCCACAGAAGAATGGCTGCACATTATACTGATGGATCCTCCATGAAAAACCTTACTGGAGCTGGAGTTATGTGTTCACATTTTTCCTTTTATCATTCTGTTGGCAGAGACACAACAAATTATGATGGAGAAATAGAGGCTATACACATTGCTCTCCGACAATTATTAAATCTTCCCTTAAATAAATTTAACAAGGCAGTAATCCTTTAAAATTCTAAAGCTGCAATTCAGGGAATATGTTCAAATACTACAAAGAAGTCAACAAAAATTAGAGAATGCTACAAAATGTTAACACAACTCCAAAAAGTTAATAAGACTGTTCATCTCCAATGGATTCCAGCACACTGTGGAGTCATGGGGAATGAAGCTGCAGACTCACTTGCAAAGAAAGGCACAACAATAAAACAAAAGTCTAAATTAAATTTCTCATATTCCTCAATAAAACGCTTGATCATTAAAAAATTTTCTCATTCATACCTACAAGAAATAGAAACAAATGTCAAAGATAAAAACTGGATTACACTACTTTCCAACCCAGATATAATCCCCCAGAGACCAAGGAAAACAGTGGTTGCAGCCTTCTGACTACTGACAAATCACGACTGCTTAGCAAGTCATCTCTACAGAATAGGTATCTCAGCTTCACCAATATGTGTCCTGTGTAACGATCCAGCAGAAATGAACGAAGACCACTTGAAGACCTGTGAAGCATTAAGATCAGAAGAAACTACAGTTCAAAAGTATTGGAAAGCACGAATGCTAATGGCTTCATTGCCAGATGCAAGGCACTAGAAAACAACAACATATAGCATCCAACATCTCCTCAAAGAGTGCAACTGCTAAGAAACAATCCTTACACCCTCTTTCAAAGTTTGAGTATTGTGAACCAGCCAAGACTCATGCTAGTAACCACTTAGTGTTAACTGATATTGTGATTTGTACACAAGCCTCTTAAGATGCTTGCTTTTATAAATTTTGTACTTGTGTCATGATTATGGTTTCCATAAATGAAAGAATTATGCTTAGAACTTCAAGGCTATGCAAATACATTTTGAAAATGTTCTGTTTACAATTCTATGCATATTTGAATATTCAGTATATTGATTCTAAGCAAATGAATATTCTGTGACATTAGAAAACTTCTGGCACAGAGAAGGAAGTGTTGGTTGGTATCTAATGGCCTATTAAAAGCTGCTCCGGAGTATTTCTTGGCAGGGAAGTAATTCTAGTTATGTAGAGAAAAGGAAGTGTAGAAGAGACGAGACAATGTGAAATATGGAGGGCTAGTAGGACAAGGGCAGTGCATTTGCTTTCTTTATACATGATTTTAAATCTAGCTTGCCCTCCTGTTCCCTCTGTAAACATGTGCCACTGATTCACATAGCAACTCCTTCGCCAAATAAGCTCTGATACGGAGACAATACATTGGCAGGCACTAGTTGGGGAAGATTAATACAATGGCTATTATGAAGCTTCACTATCAGAAACCATGAAGATAAAAGCCTACAAACTAATTTTATACTTTTAAAAACACTTGTTCCACTCACCTTTAAAAGTCCTTCAGGACTAGTTCCAGAGAGGCTCCTCTCCATCAGCTGGAGGAGCCCCTCTGAAACAACCCTGGAGTGGTGCTCTTCTTCAGAAAGAGTCCCGTAGCACTTGCCGGCCAAATTCTAAGTCCAAAGCTACTTACTGCGCATGCGCCGACAGTCGTTAGCAGAATTGCCACTAGGTTGCACTGTCACTAGCAGACAATTTTTATATTTGCCAACATTGCTTTTTTCAACCACACTAGTTTTTGTTGCCAACACACTAAACATTCGCGCCATGTTGGCTCGTTTTATTTATTTTTTTTTTTTTATTTTTGAGTGGAGAAAAAATCCATTTACGGAGCCCCATGTGCTGGGATGGCACAGATGGGGGACTGTAGGCTTTGCCCTAGGGCACTACCCACTAAAAAAACTACACCAAAAGTGCTGAATTAACACTAATTAATTTTTGTTATGGGGTGCAGCACAGCATCACATTCCCTGCATAGCATTCGGGTTCTCAACAGGCCCTCGTAGTTGAATTATATACATTCTTCCTCATTATAACACAAAGGCACTAAATCTACTATGCTAATGAAGCGATTCATTGCACCCTCACAACTTGCTTCTAACAAGTTCACTAGCATACTGCCGGGTCCCACTAAAACATTCAAATTTAAGATTGGCAACAAATTAATGGAGAAATAGTGCTGTTGGCAGCACTGAATTCACACTGCAACTTCGGCAACTTTCATAAGAATTCGCTCACCCTGCCGAGTGGGACTTAGACAAAATTCTCACGGAACTCTTTCTAAAGAATATCCAAAATGTGTTTTTAAGTCAACAATAAGTTTGTAGATTTTGATAACATGCTCCACTATTCTAATCATTTCATTTCTGTAATAAGTTTGATGAAACCATGAATGTACTTATAGCATGTGTCTAGCCTAGAATCATGCCATATGTGCAAAAAGGAAAGATATAGTTGAAAGTTTTGCACTTGTCTGTTTACAGTTAAAAATACAAAATTAAAACACATAAACAGTAATACAGCTTTATTGGTTCTTTTCTCATAAAGAATTATAATATTAAAACAGTAATATGCGTTTTAAAAGCAGATATTATTGTTTGGACATGTTTAAAAATGTTAGGGATGACTAGTTTATTCAGAATTTAAACTTTCTTTTAATTGATTTGTGGAAATGTGTTTCTTTTTTTTTTCTTTTTTTTAATACTAGGAAATGAAAAAATGCATGGATGTTGAAGGTTCGGAATTCACATGAAGCTTTCCTCAGTGATTGCTGGAGTACAAGGCCTGAAGCAGATATAAAATAATTATTAGACATCAAGTTATATGCATTTTATAGTATAACAGAGTTTGTGTTCCATTTGCTTACTTTAGTACAACCCGACCAAGGCGAGTGCAGTCCTGCATGGGAAGCGGCAAGCAGGCGAACTAATGCGATGACGACACAAATACGTCATGAAATGCTGTACAGTCTGATTTACTAGCGTGCAGCGTACTGTTCACAGAGATTGTGCTAGTGATGGAGCGTAATGGAAATAAAGTTATTCACGAGCAAGCTCGGCGTTTTGTTTATAATGTTGTTAAGTTTTGTGATGAAGAGAAGAAAGAAGGTCAAAAAATACCTTTTACAAATGCTATTGAACGTGCTGTCGCTTCTTCTGGCTGCAGTAAGACAACGGTATGCAAGATTAGGAAAGAGGGTCGGCTTGAAGAAAGTGGGGTGAGCAAAACAAAATAAAATCACCTCGTAAGATTGGTAAATCTCCTGGAAATAAAATACTTTTGGACGAAATGGACAAGTGCATCATTAGAAGAAAATATCAGGAGTATTACGAGGTTAAAAAAGAAATTCCTACGCTGCGAAAATTATTGAACTTTTGCAAGAAAGAGATTAACTTCACGGGGGGTAAAGAAACACTTAGAAAAATAGTGAAATCTATTGGATTTCGATTTAAAAAATGTAAAAATAAAAGGAGTGTACTGAGGGAACGTCCTGCTATAGTGGCTCAAAGAGCATCATTTCTTAGAACACTTAGACGAAATGAACGCGGGGAAAATAAGCCAGTGATATACATGGATGAAACCTAGATTCTAAGTGTTGGCAAAGTGACAATGTTTCAGGAGTGTATGCAAATGACAGTGCTGGACAACGTCTTATTGTCGTGCATGATGGCTGGGAAATGGGATTTATTCCAGGTGCTTGCCTCTTTTACGATTCCAAATCCAAGACATCAGATTACCATAACGAAATGAACTATGAAAACTACTCCAAGTGGGCTCAAAACCAACTGATACCTGGATTACTGCAAAACAGCATTGTTGTAATTGACAATGCTCCTTATCACAATAAAGAAGACAATAAAATGCCCTCAAGCAACAATTTAAAGTCAGAAATACAACAATGGTTACGGAACAATAATATACCGCTTGATCTTGAAATGACTAAAGCGGAACTTGTCATTCACGCAAAACAGCACAGACCAAAGAAAACATACTCCATTGACAAATTATTCGCAGATGCAGGCTTTACAGTACTTAGATTACCACCTTATCACCCGGACTTGAACCCTATCGAACTAGTCATATAATACATATGTACATATAATACAGTTAGACACATAGAGAAAACGCTAACATGAGACCTGTTATTGTTCACCTTTTGCCAACCGGACTGTACAGAAGGGCGTGCAAGCCATAACGTGTACAAGTGGCACCCTCCGAAGCAGGACTGCACTGGCCTTGGTCGGGTTATATAAATAAAGTATGCTAATGGTTGGCTTCATTGCCAGATGCAAGGCACTAGAAAACAACAGTATAAATAAAGTATATGCTGTTTTGGCTGGAGGAGCTGCATGTTATGCACACACAAGATGGCAAGGACAGAAATGGCGGAGAGGGGGGGGGGGGGGGGGAGATGTGCATTAACCATAACATGATACACCAACAGATACGAAAATATTCAATCTACATGTAAGGGACAGAATTCTTCTTACCATTTCTGTTCTACAAAGTAACTTACCATTACTGTAGTACAGGCAAGAAGCTATATCAAAATACAGGGTTCATTTAAAATCTAATGGGTGCACAGCATTTCACCTGTGCACAATTGGGTATGCCACAGCCAGCTTTGCTCCTATGTGTAAAGCATATATAACACTTTTACCTTATAGAAGATGCCCGGAAATGTCATCCATCCTTGGCTAAACAAGCATTATGTCAGGAGAACACATTCCGATTCACACGATTTAGTTGGGCCACTATAATGTTTCCGATTTCATTTCTATTATTTTGTTTTAGTTCTTCTAATGTATGAGGATTTGTTTAAAACTAAAACCGTATAAGTTTACAAGTGTCCATGCTTTAAAACAAGGTGTCCAAGTATCACGAATGCATTATTGTGAATGGTTATTGTTATCAGCGAATGATGGTTTAATTGATCCACAGCTTCTGTTCTTTACCGACGAGGCATGGTTCCATCTAATTGGTCGTGTCAACAGTAACAGTTAGTACTGGGTCTCTGAAAATCCATATTGCATCCAAGATATCCCTCATGATCGGAGAGTTGGAGTTTGGTGTGCTACTAGTGCTAGATGCATAATTGGTCCAATATTCTATGAGCAGAATGTAAATGCAGAGAGATACCAAAATTAAATTTTGACCCCATTTTACCATGAACTGACAGAGGAGAAATCATATGGGTGGTTTCAATAAGATTCTGCTATTGCCCATACAGCAGAGGAGATCATGAATAAAATTAGGGAAGTGTTTGAAGATAGTGATTAGTGTTGGTATTTGGCCCTCTCATTCCACTGATCTGTGATTTTTTCTTGTGGAGTAACCTGAAAGACAAAGTCGACGAGACAAATCCTTGAACATTGGAAGAACTAAAACAAAATATTAGAAATGAAATCGCAAACATTACAGCAGCTCAACTTAATCGTGTGAATCAGAATGTCTTCTCCTGATATAATGCTTGTTTAGCCGAGAGTGGACAACATTTCCACCATCTCCTATAAGGTAAGAGTGTTATACATGATTTACGTGTGGAGTTTATGTAGGAGCAAAGCAGGCTGTGGCATACCAAATTGTGCACAAGCGAAATGCCATGCACCTGTTAGGTTTTAAATGAAGAACCCTGTAGTGCTACAAATACGCAAATGTTAAAAATATATGGTGGTAATCTTCTGCAAGCAGTATATGAACTTTAATCTAAAGAATGACCTGTTATAGATTCTAATTAAAAAACAAATGATTATAATATTACAGTTTTTCAGTCTATAGAGAGGACGGTGTACAAAACAGACTCAAATTTCCTTCATTTAAGGGGAACTTCCATAATTTAAAGGAATGATCTATGGATTCTAATTAAAAAGTAATTGCTTATAATATTATAGCATTAAGTCTGTTGTGAGTGAAGATAGTGTACAAAACAGAATCAAATACTATAAGTACAACCTGCATTTATTATGTGCATATAACAGTTTCATAATTTACATTCAAATTCCTTCAGTTGGAGACTGATAAATGTTTGCTAGTTTTTTTATTATGCCAGCAAACTAACTGCTGGTATTTTTAAACACACGAAGCCATGTGTGGGCAATGTTTGAGAGGTAGAATCAGAATTGAAAAATTCAATGCCAAAGCCACAATCTGAACCACAGACCTTCCGCTTCATGCGTAACTGCTCTAACCACTGAGCTATCATGGCAGCTTACCAGTATACATTAAATTCCCCAACCGATTTGTATTTTCCCGGTAGACCACAAAGGGACCCCAATTGTGACTTACAATCATAAGTACTTTATGTCCTAGGATTAAATAAGAGAATAAGAAAGAGCAAAGTGAATAGGGTTGGGGATGAAATAAAACAAATAAAAATTAAAGAGTGGGAGCAGGATAAGATTAGTGAAAAGGTTGTTGTTAGCTAATGCTGGATTTCTGACAATGAAGTCATTAATCCTCTTGCTCTCCAATATTTAATATATTGATAGAGCAATAGCAGTATAGTAACCGCTTTTTAGAGAGCACCATATTTTTATGTTTTGGTGGTCACATCGCTCTCTCACAACCCCCAAAATGTCTGGAGGACCACACCTGTCGGTTTACGGGTCTCACTGACCTGACCGGGAGAATTAACAAAATAAATTCACCGACCATATCCTCTGATTAGCAATTAGAGGATGTATTACATGTCATGACAGGTCAGCATGTTAGGGGTTAATATTTTATAGAGAAATGGAGAGGTTGGAAAAATAAAGACTCCCTAGCCCTCGGGAACCCTAATAGCATCGGGGTCAGAAAAGAATAAGAGATGCCCAAGGTAAGGTCAGATAGAAAAGTTACAGTGAGGAGCAAAACACCAGTAAGTGGAAGTAATGTTCTGCTCAGCTTGGGTACCTTGTGGTCGCCATTCACATATCCCCTAGACGGAGACCCCTGAGTAGATGTTAATAATATATACATTTACAAATAGATATGAATTTCTCGGTGGGGACTTTTTAAGTGCCAGGGGGGATTACCCCCTGGGCCACCCCCTGAATTCATCACTGATCTGACCAACAGTCATTCTGTTGGCAATGTAGAGAGGTAGAATCGGAACTGAAAAATTCAATGCTCCAGCTGGGACCCGAACCACAGACCCTCCGCCCCACGTGCGGCTGCTTTCACCACAAATTCAATATCATACTTGCAGGTTGTCACAGTAGCTTAACGGTTAGAGCAGGTGCACGCAAAACGGAAGGTCCGTGGCTCAAATAGCAGTCATGATATTGAACCTTTCTGCTCTGGTTCTACCATTCTTCTCTTCACTGTTAATTCATTTAATTTTTCTCAGATTTTAAGTAGTGTGCTTTGATATGTGAAGTTCCCATTCCTCTGTTTTTCATAGATTACAACATTCAGATTAAAATTTATTCACCAATGTAAAATATTTATGAGGTTTATGAACACCCCATATAGTAGCATGTCTGCCTCACATTCAAGAGGTCCTGAGTTCAAATCTCAGTTACGGTGAGTCATCCAGATATGGTTTTTTTCTGACATTTCTCCTTTATCCTGAGAAGACAAATGTTGAGTTAACTTCAACCTCTAAGGACCTTGGGCTCATTTTAGCACCATTTTACTAATTTCATTCATTCATTGTCCCATATGATATTATGTTGGAGGACATCAGTATAACAAAGAAAAAAAAAAAGACAAAAACAAAAATAATACTTTAGCGATTTTGTAAAGTAATAGGATGCTGTAGTGATGAATCTTATCTTCAGGGTATTCATGGGTCAAGTGGATAAATAAGGGCGATAATTATTATACTTTCAATAAATATTAAAATTTTCCGCTAATTCAACTTTATCACGAAGTACTTGTAACAGTATAACAAATTATCTTCACTCTTTTACAAATATTAATACTTTTAGGTCCTGAAGCTATTCTATTCAAGAACTTCATGGTTTTGTATAAGTTAAATCCTCACCCATATCTTGAAATATTTACAAGGTAATTTTTGGTAATGAATATCTACACATGGTATTCGTCCTTCGGTGATATAGTCCAAGTTTGGATTGCCGACAAAATCTCTTTACTTTCTGTAGCATCATTATGCATCCGTCTACATTGATGTATATATCATTAGTACCCTATTGGGGTATTTGCTTATTTCTCCTAGTTAACGGGAATAGCAACCGTGGCTTATTGATTACCTATCGTTATCAATTTCAATGTATCTATGATAAGGGGTTGGAATCTACCTTGGGTATATTTCCTTTTGATTTGAGTAATTTTGAGATAAAAGTCTAGAAATATAATTTTGGTAATTACATTACATATATGGGATTTACATATATTATGTGGAAACAACTTGCCATATTACATACTGGTGTAAATCCTTTCCCTAATTCACTTTTGACATACAATTCCTGTCACAATACTAAACAAAACAGTAATAAAATATATATTTACAAAGATTTTAAAAAAATATTATGTAGGAGAAGTATTACTAAACATGTGGATTAATTCCTATCTATATTGAAGTAGCTAAACAACGAATTCTAAGAAGGCTTTTCTTCAAATGCTTACAAGAAAGATGCGAGTACTTTGATTACATTTTCACAACTTTCATTATCTCTATATTTTTTGTGTTCTTGGATTTTTTTTAGGTGATGGAAAAGCCTTGTGAAAAATTCTTCAAAATTAATTCTTATTATTGATACTTATCAAACATTTCTAGAAGGAAACACTTCACATCTGATGCATTCA
The DNA here is from genome assembly GCA_030765045.1 of Tenodera sinensis. Classification (NCBI taxonomy): domain Eukaryota; kingdom Metazoa; phylum Arthropoda; class Insecta; order Mantodea; family Mantidae; genus Tenodera; species Tenodera sinensis. Next base: position 92,630,606 of record CM060968.1, on the reverse strand, counting down.
TAAGAAATTGCATAACCAAGAGCATATGTAATAAAAACAAGTAACTGTTTCCTGATACTACTCATAAATGTTCATTAGACTATAGTATGCACAATCATTTTATTTCATTAAACTGTTACAGTAGTTACTCAAAGTGGTGTCTTTCAGCATTCACATATTCCTGACATCTTTTGATGAAATTTGCATTCACACATTAAAGTTGTTCCCGTATAATGCTTCTAGTTTAGCTGTCTCTAAGTTATCTACACTTTATAGCTCATTACCTCAGACTCCACTTTTTAGACCAATAATAATTGTAAGCAGTATGATCTGGAGAACATGTATGCCATATCCCTTCAGAAATAATTTTATCTTCCTTACAGCCTTATGGACAATATGTTGTTGTTGTTAGCTAATGCTGGATTTCTGACAATGAAGTCATTAATCCTCTTGCTCTCCAATATTTTTCACTGATGGGTGGGGCATTAGAAGTGGCTGGACATATTTGAAGGTGGTCTCGATCCATTTCCTCTTGCAGATCACATAGAGGACATTACATTGTCCATATGGACAAAATGGACTGTGTCAAAATCTTGTTCAAAATATCCAATCAGTCGAGAGGTAGAAAAAGTAAACATGTGTAATGTGTATGTAAAAGGCCAATATACTGAAGGGCTACCCTAATAGCAAAGAGGCCAGGGCCCAGCTTAGGGGAGCCCAAGGTGTGTTAAGATTTGGTACTACTCCCAGTCGGGCGTCTGATCCTAGGCATAGGCTTGTAAGTCCTAGAGGTTGTCAGTCTTATATGAGCAGGATAATCAGATGATGAAGAAGGAGAAACTCAAAGGAAATTCAAGGGTAATAAAGTGAATTGAAATTGTATTAATCTTCCCCAACTAGTGCCTGCCAATGTATTGTCTCCGTATCAGAGCTTATTTGGTGAAGGAGTTGCTATGTGAATCAGTGGCACATGTTTACAGAGGGAACAGGAGGTATAAAATTACAAATACCTGTGTGATATCAAATCTGCAGTTTGGCATCATAACCACGAAGGCTGTTTTACATTTTTGTGCATAGAGTATCACAGTCAGTACTTGTTACTGATTAAATACTTTAGTATGGAAAGTAAAGCATTATTTAATCTGGTTGTTGTCAGACTGGATGTTGCTATCTGCCTTCAAAACTAAAGGACCCATGTTAGAATCTTAATTATGGTGAGTAGCCTGGAAAGACGTCCATTACGAGACAATGTAGCTCTCACCTCAGTAAACTGTGGGCTCTCTTGAGTATCATGCCACCAATGTTATTCACCATCTTTCTCTAGATATGAGTTGTTAAAGGGTGTTAAATTGTACTGGGGTCAAGAAATCAGCTGGCTATTAAAAGTATTTACCAATTCTAAAGGCTGAAGAAAGAATTTATATTAACAAAAATAAATAAATTAAGAACCTGCTAGTGAGAGGAGCTTCATTTTGATGGCCAGGTTCACAATGAAAGCTTGGAGTTTTGATCCTGGAAGTTGAACCTTGAAGAGTTAAGCTCTGTGTACCATGCCGACGCTCCCACTTGATTATTTCTTGTTGAAGTCGATGTACTTCATCAATTGTTCTTATATATTCCTTTACATTTGGGCACTGGGAATATAAGACAAGATTTAGTTTAGTTGCTTTAAATCTTAAGTCTTATAATAAAAACCACTGAAAATGTTAGTAACTTTGGCTCCCTGGAGGAGGGAAGTAAATAAGACAGTAACATACTGAGACAGAATATTGACTAATAGAAAATTGTTCATGTAAATATTTTTGTGAGAGTGTGTAAATTTTTAATTCTTTTAATTTGGGTGTATCAGGGACCTATTTCTTTCAATATTCAAGACCCAATGTCTTCTCGTCACTTTGAGTTCAACCAATGAGAACTGTTGCGCGGATGAATACACAAGAATGGCGGTGTTGCGTCATAGGACGCTAGGTACTATATTCATTAGCGTCTGTGAACTCAAAGTGGGAGGTCGTATAATTGCTGATGGTGTGTGAACATGTAAATTACACCCAAACTTTTAACCAGCGTAGACGCTGTCGAAATTTAAAAGTCGTTAATTAATTGAAGTTGTGATAGGAAGTGTAAATAACTAATAAATGTGTTTGTGATAAAAGAACGTTGGCTTTTGCATTCCATTCTTAGACCGCCAACCCTGCAGATAAGAGTGGCGTCTGCTATAACAAACTTTCCACCTTTTAGTAAAAACAATACTCCATTTGCTGCTATATTCACGCTGATATATGACCATCTTTTATAATAAAACCCCGCCACAAATGGCTTGCCCAACGTGGAGCGCGAATTTAGAATGGAATGCATAATTACGAGAACAAAGTGTTAACATCAAAATGACGCTATCTCATCGTGCAGGAGAAAGACGCCATTAGACCATCATCTGATATCAACAAAACATCGATACACGGAGAATCAACGTGGGAAAAACACCGGAGATCATCTAGCGAAGCCAACTACCCAGGAGACGTAAATAACTGGACGAAGAACCAACAGAAAAGAAAGTAGGATCAAAATTTTTTGTTTCTTTATACATTTTATTTCCATTTATTAATGCTACTTAGAAGTGGAAAAGTAACAGGACTTTCAACATTAAGTGAATTAGATAAAGGAATTAAAATGTCGCGAAAAGAGATAGAAACAGGAGTGGGGGAAGGGGCAGATAGGCCTAGTTATCAGATAGAATTAGAAGGGGAGGAACAGGCGGAAATAAGCAAAGACCAAAGGTTAATGATGATGATGTTTGAAAGACTGGAACAAAGTTTAAGTCAGAGTATAGGTCAGAAAATAGAGGGAGTGAGAGAGGACTTGGAAAATAATAAAAAAGAATTAGGTCAGAAAATGGAACAAAATAACATAGAATTGAGACAGGACATTGAACAAAGTTTAAGTCAGAGTATAGGTCAGAAACTGGAACAGAATAAGGAAGAGATAGGTCAGAAAATGGAGGAAGTGAGAAAAGACTTAGAACAGAAAATGGAATTAAGTAGACAGAACTTAGAACAGCAAATGGAATTAGGTAGACAGAACCTAGAACAGAAAATAGAATTAGGAAGACAGGAGTGTAAAGAAAATATGAAAGTAATGGAAACTAATTTAAAATTAGTACATAAAAACTTAAATGAAACAAAGGAAGCCTTAGAAGCTAGGATAGAAATTGTAGGAGATAGGATGGGAAAGATAGAATCAGAGATGAAAGAGAATAAAATTGTGTTAGAAGGAGAAATTGCTAGATGTAGGGATGAAATAACAGAATGTAATACAAGTGTAGACTGTAAGATAACAAATGTAAAAGCAGAAATAACTGAGGAATTAAGGAAAGAGATTGAGGTAGTAAAGAAAGACATTATTAATGAAACTGTAGAACAAATTGTAATTCCTAAAATTAAGACAATGAATGATGTGATGCTTTCACAACAGGATGCTATAAATGATATGAAACAAAGCCACTTAGAAATAAAGAATGACTTAAAATCAATTTGTGAAGAAATGAAAAAAGGGAAAGAAAGTTTGGCTAATGTAAATGATGTTGTGAAGGCATTACAAAGACAAGATGATTTAGATGTAAGTAATGTACAAGATGAGAGTTATTTGAATAATGTACAAAATGTTGACTCACCATACAGAGAAAGAGGTTCACAACCAAACAATGACACAACACATAACACATGTTACACCAACAGCATATTACATGAAATCACACCACCTACATTTGACGAGGAGAAGGGAGACGATCCAAAACTCTTTGTTAAAGAGATGGAAGAATACTTTAAAGTGAAAAGGATACCAAACGAGCTTAGGATGATGATAGTTAAGAAAAGCTTAAAAAACAAGGCATTAGAATGGCTCAGGTTAACACTAGCTGGTCACGAGTCTTATAGCTCATTCAGAAATTTATTCCTATCAAGGTATTGGGGCCCAGCTAAACAAAACCAAACTAGGGTAGAGCTAGCGACAGGTAGATACGATCCAGCCAAAGGGTTGTCGCTAGTCGATTATTTTATGAAAGTAGCCAACAAAGGAAAGCTATTAGACCCCAACTTGTCGGAGGCAGAACTAATTGCCAGTATAACAAGACATTTCCCAGACACAGTGAGAACAGGATTAATTGTTGCGAGGCCAGTAGATTTTGCAGATATGATAGAACTGCTGACAGCCTTCGAAACACAAAATGGTCGGCCTAATGAGCATAGACATAGGAACGGTCACCCAAACTCACCCATCCTAAACCGGAACTCGGCTACGAACAACCAGAGCGAGGGAGAACATAGAAATACTAGGAGTACCCATGAAAGGGGGAGAGGGGCACACCATTTCCCACAACCACATAATCATGGCGAGAGGATGGAGAACACAAGACAGCGGTACCATGACACGATACCGAGGGGTGAATCGAGACACCAAACATATACATATGATCGTGGAAGACCAGGAGACCATGCCCATCAAGTGAATCACATACGATTCAGTAGGGAACACTTGAACAACCACAGACCGTCATACGACAGAGGTTCACGCCAAAGGGGCAGAGACCAATGGTACACTAACAACACAAGACAGCAGGAAGTAGATGAAAATGTGCCAAATAGGGCAGATACTGCACAGAATACAGAAACGACAACCACCACCAACACTCAGGGAAATTACAACAACTAAGTTCGTCCCAACCGAGTGGATGACAAACAACAAAATCTCAGTAACTTACAATTGACATCGACACCATGATGGCTACACGAAGAGAGAGATGGAACCACTGGTCATAACGAAACAGCTGGGTGACCACACATATGAGCTACAGAATACAAATGGCAAGTTGGTAGGAAGATACCACAAAAATAAATTGAAGCCATACAAAGAAAGGACCAAATAGTCTTTGTCAACAAATGTGTAAGGCAGGAATAATAGAGATGAAAGAAGATAACAATTCTGATGGGTTACTTATAGGAAATTACGTTCAGAATAGGATTACAACAGGGAAGAAAATCAACATAGTCATTGGCTATATCGACCACAAACAGCATTGTCAACAAAGACATAAGAGGACACTGATTGTCATTAAATAAATGAATCATAGCGACGGAAGATAATATGTTTTTGACATAAGGATGTCAGGGACAAAAATAAAAATGAATCAATTATGATGAAAAAGATATAATATTTCGACACAAAGATGTCGAGGGTAAATTGAGAAGAAAAATAATACAATTACAGAATAATTGTAAGTATAGAAGTTTTCTCTTATAGAAATAAGAGACAAAGAAATGACAATTAGTGAAGTGAGGAAAACCATAACCAGAAAAACAATGCCCATGAATTGAGATGAATATAGCCAATGCTTAACTCGAAGAAATGTTGAACCAAAACAACAATGAATAATAACCCAATCAAGAAAATTAGTACTATTAGTAACATCAGAGTTTAAGGACCGACTCAACAACCTGCCTATACATAACAAGTTTATAAGACAAAGAAGGCAAAGAACTGAATAAAGTATTGCCATAAACATGATCATAATCATTAGCTCAAAATTTGTATCCTGTTTTTCTCTCCTCATAGCAAAGAATACAAGTCAAAAACCACATGAAACACTTAAATTGTATTTGTGTCAATGTCAAATGTACAATAACTGAATATGTATTGTATGATAACTGGATATGTTGTGTAATAACTGAATATGTTGAGTAATAACTAAATATGATATGCAAAAACTGAATGTGTATTGTGTAATAACTGAATATGTATTGCATAATAACAGAACATATGTGATGTGATAGCAGGATATATTGTGCAATAACTGAATATATATTGTGTAATAATTGGACATGTTGTGTAGTAATCAAATGTGTTGTACAATAACTGAATATGTATTGTGTAATGACTGAAGGTGTATTGTATAATAACAACATATATGATAACTGGATATATTGTACAATGACTGAATATGTATTGTATAATAATTGGACATATTGTGTAATAACTAAATGTGTTGTGCAATAACTGGATATGTATTGTATAATAACCGAATGCATTGTGTAGTAACCAAATATGTGAAACTTATAAAGACATGTTGTATTATGTCAAAACAAAGGACAAAGACAAACAGTGAAGAAGACTGTAAAAAAAAAAAAAAAAAAAAAAATATTGTACAAAGTGATTGAATCATAGGAGTAGGGAGAAGTATTGTATTGTGTTTCAAGATTGTAAATAAGGTGACAACTTGAAAAACAAAACAAGGGGCATATGAGACAGAATATTGACTAATAGAAAATTGTTCATGTAAATATTTTTGTGAGAGTGTGTAAATTTTTAATTCTTTTAATTTGGGTGTATCAGGGACCTATTTCTTTCAATATTCAAGACCCAATGTCTTCTCGTCACTTTGAGTTCAACCAATGAGAACTGTTGCGCGGATGAATACACAAGAATGGCGGTGTTGCGTCATAGGACGCTAGGTACTATATTCATTAGCGTCTGTGAACTCAAAGTGGGAGGTCGTATAATTGCTGATGGTGTGTGAACATGTAAATTACACCCAAACTTTTAACCAGCGTAGACGCTGTCGAAATTTAAAAGTCGTTAATTAATTGAAGTTGTGATAGGAAGTGTAAATAACTAATAAATGTGTTTGTGATAAAAGAACGTTGGCTTTTGCATTCCATTCTTAGACCGCCAACCCTGCAGATAAGAGTGGCGTCTGCTATAACAAACTTTCCACCTTTTAGTAAAAACAATACTCCATTTGCTGCTATATTCACGCTGATATATGACCATCTTTTATAATAAAACCCCGCCACAATACTATGATGACTGCAATAAATACAAATAATAAATAAAATCAGGTTATAATATCAGATGATTTAAATACCTAATTGAAAATAATGTAAATATAAAATTAGGATAAAAATTTGGAAATCAGAGTGAAGGCACCCAGAGAAACATAAAACTAAAACAAACTGAAAAGTCATCTGTGTGACACATTTTTGGATAGAAAACCACAACATTGAACAAAATATAGAATGGTTAAAAATCAGTTATTTCATCAACAGAATTGAACATTTGGGAAAAGATATACATAATCAAAAGCAGTGGTAACACAAATTTTGAAATCCTGGCATTGAATGAAGTTTATTCAGTATTTTCAACATTTTAAAGTGAAGGTGAGTATAAAAAGGTGACTCAAAAATTGAACTCAAACATTTGTGAAATATTTCTGCTAATTTTTATAAGATAACAAAGTATAAATTAAGAACAAATTAGAAACTAAAAGCTGCAAGATGTTTTGCAGCTAACACATTTCAAGTTGACTCCAGTTCATTCTCAAAGCTATACAAATGAATTGGAGTCAACTTGAAATGTGTTAGCTGCAAAACATCTTGCAATATTACTAAGATAAGTGAAGCTTTTAGTTTATAATTTGTTCTTAATTTAGATTCTGTTGCTTCACTATTAATAGTTTCATTATTTCCTTATATAACAAAGTATATTAAATAAAGAATTATAAATATCAATAACAGAACAGGACGTAAATGATTACTGAAAACAAATAAAAGGCAGAAAGAAGCATGACTTTCTCTGTAAAACATGATCAGAGTGAATTGTTTAGAACAGTGGGGCACGTCATTAAAACATATAAAACTTATAGATAACATCTTTGTTATTCTGAAAAAAACTAGCTCAGAAGCAGTGGCATATGCTGGGATTGTGACTTGGGCTATCACTAGGTCCACCAGATCTGAACGATAAGGGATTGTTGATTAACCTTACACTAGGCAGGTGCCCTGGTTCAAGGAACCATTACCAGGAGAAGCATCGCCATCCGCACCATGAAACACCATGGAAACCCAGTTATTGTCCAGTTGATAATGGAGGAAAGTTAACCTTCGAAACGCGTTCCAGAAAATGATATTGTAAGTGCTGTTTAGTGTTATTAATTGACTCGCCCTTTAAATTAAATAGATTATTTTGTTGTTGTTGTTGTTGTTGTTCATCTAGTATATTCCTAGCTTATTCCTCTGTGGAAAGTCATCTTTTAATTTAGAATTTAATATGGTTTTGATGGAATAATTGTTTTTTGGAGCCAAAATGATAAATTTGCAGAAGGCTGTTGAGTGGTATGTGAATTTCTTGAAGATCTTCTTTTCTTTTTCATTAAGGATGAGTATGCTGGCTTCTTTTACTCTCTTTCTGCTCTTGGCTCTATTTATCTTAATTACTTTATCCGTGTAGCTCATGGTCATAATCCTCTTTTTCTCAGGGGAATATTTACTAATCAATGCACAAAACTAAAAAGCAATAGACAAGTCGGTTACTAGCTGAAGATGGGAACAGAGGTTTCCAAAACATGTCCTAATTCTCTAAAGTAAGTGGGTATGGTGTAAATAAAACTTACCTTCCACAAAAAACGTAAATTCATCAATAAAATACACTAAAAAGTAGGAATCAGTAAATATGGAGTACCCCAAGGGACAGTATTGGGACCATTATTATTCATTATATATGTAATGACATTGTGCACCTGCTAAATACATCGATTGTCACCTATGCTGAACTGAAAACACAGAGGAATTGAACATAAATATTAACAACCCTGCTTCCAAGATATTGAACTACTTTGAGGCTATCAAGCTTAAATGTAATATGGGAAAAACAAAAATGATGTAATTTAACACAGCAATTAAAAATATCTCCAATATGAGTTTACAAATACAGGGTAACATTACCTAAAAATGTATGTGCAAGCATAAAATGGGTAGAACATATTAACCACATTTGTAGTACCATCAGCAAATCAGTTTTCCTGTTAAGGCATTTTCAGATGTATGGAGATATGTAATCTATATTTTGGCTGCATATATTCCCACATGACATATGGGATAGAAATTTGGGGCTGTTCTGCAAAAACACACTTGGGAAGGATATTTATTCTTCCAAAACTATGCATCAGACTTATGTACAAATTAATACCAAGAGAATCATGCAGGGGTACTTTTATCAATCAAAAAATATTCATTTTTTCTCTGTTTGTTTATAGGACTATATTTTAAGTAATACGAGGGCCGTTCAGAAAGTAACCTCCGATCGGTCACAGAGCGGGTAGTGGGGGGAGTAGCGACGCCATCTGTGCATTCACGCACTCAGCAGGTCAGTCTGCATCAAGCCGTGAGTGAACGTCGTACCTGCGCTAGTTTAGTGTTTGTGGCCGTTTGAAATGTATGCTGCAATAGAAAACCCCGCCAAATGTGAAGTGCGTGCTGTTATAAGGCTTTTTACAGCCAAAGGATATTCTGCAGCAGCTATTCATCGTGAGCTTTGTGCTGTGTACGGACCAAGAGTTATGAGTGAAGGAGTGGTCCGTGAATGGGTACGTTTATTTAAAAGTGGATGAGAAAACATTCATGATGAAGAGAGGAGTGGTAGACCATCATTGGTGACGGACGAACTCGTTCAGACAGTTGATGCAAAAGTTCGTGAAAACTGACGTTTCACAATGTCGGAGTTGTCTACTGATTTTCCACAGATTTCTAAGACTCTCTTGTACGAGATAGTGACAGCAAGATTGGGTTACCGTAAGTTCTGTGCACGATGGGTGCCCAAAATTCTTACCAACCACCACAAAACTCAAAGAATGGCCTCTGCATTAGACTTTCTGTCACGTTATGAGGACGAAGGTGAACCATTGTTAAACAGAATCGTGACCGGGGATGAAACCTGGATTAAGTACGTGAACCCTGAGACAAAAGAACAATCAAAGATGTGGGCACATTCAAATTCGCCTACCAAACCAATAAAAGCTCGGCAAGATTTTTCTGCCCGAAAATTGATGGCAACAGTGTTTTGGGATGCAAAAGGGGTGTTGTTGGTTGAATTCATGGAATGTGGGACGACCATTAATCAAGACGTGTACTGTGAAACACTAAAAAAATTACGATGGGCTATACAGAACAAATGCCGTGGTATGCTGACTTCCGGTATCGGTTTTTTGCACGATAACGCCCGTCCTCACTCTGCTCGCAGAACAACAGCCCTTCTTGAGTCCTTCAAGTGGGACGTTGTCAACCATCCACCTTACAGCTCAGATCTGGCGCCAAGCGATTATCACCTCTTCATGCATATGAAGAAATGGCTCAGGTCCCAGCGGTTTGATGACGACGAAGAGCTCAAAGATGCGGTCACAGGCTGGCTCCAGGCACAAGCGGGTGATTTTTATGCAGAAGGAATTTCAAAGCTTGTGAACAAATACGATAAGTGCCTCAATCGTTATGGAGACTATGTAGAAAAATAGTGCAAAGATGTAGTTGTAAGATGTATATATTAAAATATTTTTATTTAACTTGGTGAATTTTTTGCAATCAACCGGAGGTTACTTTCTGAATGGCCCTCGTAGATAGCAAAGCTTGACAAGAAATAATCAAATACATGACCATAACACACGAAACAACTCTGATTTCCACAGACAAAACGTTAATAAGGGCACCACAGAGAAAGACGTAAGCATAAGAGGAATAAAGATGTTCAACAAGTTACCAACACAATTAAAATCAGCTCAAAAAGGCTTTAAATGTAAGCTAAAAGAATACTTAATAGACAAAGTCTTGTATGATTTAAATGAACTGTAAATGTACTATCTATATGAATTTGTAAATTTGTATATATAATTGTATAACTGGCATGTTAAAAGTCAATGTAAAATTGATAAACTGGCACAATAAATTAAATTACTTACAAAATTAAATTAAATTACCTTCAATGTTAAAGTGATGTACTGCCAAAAATGTACTAATTAATCTAAATTGTTAGTGCACATCACTGTCATGAAGTCCATCATATACAATTAAATTATAAATTAAATTCAGTGGAATACAAACTGTTTGGACAAGATTGCAAACTTGTAATACCTACCTTAAAGCATTGATTTTTTCAATAAATTATTTTGGAAGTCATGCTTACTTCATGAGTGTCAATGAATTCCCTTAAACTCTCAAGTTTTGGTTCAGCACGCTTCAATTTATGTTTTGTAACTTCATGCTGTTGCTGTACTCTCTTAATTTTGCCTTTTTGCACTTCTATCTTATCTATAAGAGCTTGTTTTTGATTTTCTTCCTCCATCAGTTTATTTTTGCTTTGTACCAGCATCAAGCTGCATTTCCCTGTTTGAAAAAACCCAGCTTTTTAGTTAATTAAGGAAAAATTGAAGCTATTAACAGTGAAGCAACAGAGCCTAAAATAAGAACAAATTAAAAACTAAAAGCCTCACTTATCTTAGTAATATTGCAAGATCTTCCAGAGCTGACTAGTTTCAAGTTGTATCTAACTTATTTTCAAAGCTATCCAAACAAGTTACCATAATTATGACGCTCAACTTAAAGAAATCTATGTCGCCAACCTCTGAAAACAAAAACCTATAAAATTGGTGGTATTCCAAAATTCATAATGTGGTTCTTGTTTTTTAAAATGAATATCTTTTCCCAAACCATTAAATCTATAGGTCCATTTAATCGTTTTAATAATTTAACCTCTGGATTAATTTCATGATTAAATGAGCAAAAATGATCTGCCACAGCTGATTTATTAATTTGTTTATATTTAATATTTCTAAAATATGCAGTGCAGCCAAATTCTTGATTTTGCTTCACCTAAAACATTGCACCGTGGGTCACATCACAAATCAAGATGATAAGAAAGCAATTCCAACCTCCATTTCTCTATAAAACCTTAACCCCTAACATGCTGACCTGTCATGGCATGTAATACGTCCTCTGATTGGTAATCAGAGGATATGGTTGGTGAATTTATTTTGATAACTCTCCCGGTCAGGTCGGTGAGACCCGTAAACCAACGACAGGTGTGGTCCTCCAGACACTCTGGGGGTTGTGAGAGAGCGATCGTGACCGCCAAAACATAAAAATATGGTGCTCTCTAAAAAGCGGTTACATTTACTGCTAAGTCTCTTCAATATTTATATTGAAAAATATTGGAGAGCAAGAGGATTAATGACTTCATTGTCAGAAATCCAGCATTAGCTAACAACATATTTCTAAAATGTTCTTTTATTTTGATTTCTAAATGACATTTAGTTTTTTCAATGCAAACCCTATCACAATCCAAACAGCTAAATTGATAAATGCCAGATTTTTTTATAATTTGGAATTTTATCCTTTTTTAGAAAAATGTAGTAAATTTTGTATATTTATTTTGAGGGACCAAATTTATTCCATATTCTTTAAACATTTTTGTAAAATGCAAGAAATGGTAATATTGGGTTGCTAGACTTTTTTGTTGGTGATCTAGAAGTGATATTCTTTACACCTACGGACTTTGTAGACATGAATACAGATTTGCGTGTTGATGTTGAGAGCTTTGGAATAGAGCTGCAAGCTGCAAGCGTTTTCTCTGAAATTGTTGCCCCATTTAAATTGCTGGTCTGCGTTGTGATCTCTTGCCTTCAGTACTGGTTAGCTACAACTGAGCTATAGGTACCAGAGTTTGGAACAGAGAGTTGGCATATATGCAAAAGTTTCAGGGCTTCTGAGAAGGGCACCTTCTCTTTAACCTGTATCTCTTGGATTGCTTTTTCCTCCACAAAATGGGGGAATTCTCAGGTACTGGGTGGATGTTCACCTTTGCAGTTCATGCATGATGGAGCTGCAGTATATGCACCATTGTGAAATTCATATCCACAGTTAGGTCATGTAGCTAGTCCCTTACAAAACTCACTTGTATGTCCAAAATGCTGACACTTGAAACATCTGAGTGGGTTCAGGACAAAAGATCTAATTTTGGTGGATTCATACTCTACCTCAATCCTTTACAGGAGATCTACCCAATCAAAAGTCAGGAACAGGGTATGAGTTGGCTTTAACTCACAACATTTGCGCTGAACCCAGTAAACGTTATTAATGCCTTACTCCATAAGATTTTCTTGAATCTCCTCATTGGTTAAACTGTTCGATGCACGGGTGTTTATGGCACCACGAAAGGAGTTCAACATTTTGTACGCTTCAACATGTATCACATAACTTGCCAACATATTAGCCTTCAGTATTTTAGCCGCCTGGTCTGCTGAATGTGCTTTAACCAGGAGCATGCCATTGCGAGATCTAGTGGATGACTTTACTGAACCAGCAATCTTATCCAGACACTTTTGAATTGTAAATGGGCTCACTGATATAACTTCTTAACTTCCTCTGTTCTAGCTATTACTAAGTAATGAAGACCATAAGACTTGACTATTTCTTTTACACTAAACTTGTTATTGGTTTGGGTGTTTTAGGGTGCACCGTGGCAACTTAATCCTCCACCATTGCAAATGTCTCTAATGGCATGCTTACACCCTGGGTGGGATTGTGATGCTACAGAAGTCATGGGCAATCCTTAGGATGCGATGTGAAGATTTGGTCATGATGCTGTAATCCTTGAAATTCAGTGTCTCGACGTCCTGGGATGTGATATCCATGGATGATTTCTTATTTATTTATTTTATTTATTTGTTCAAGCCCTTATTTAGGAGCAATATGTGACAGTTCTTTTTTTGCAAGTGACAAGCATTTGAGATCTTACTGTCTGCTGGGCCTGTTTAGTTTAAAAGGCAAGGTTTTTTTAAAATGAATAGTTTTAAGGACTGCCTCCATAGTGCAGTTGGTAGCACATTTGCCTCTGGCATGGAGGACCGGGGTTAAATCCCCAGTACCAGCATGGTGATTTTCCCCCGCTGGAAGGTCTGGCATGGGGTGCACTCAGTCTCGTTAGGTCCCGGGGGAACCAATTGAGGAGTTACTTGATGGAGAAGTAGTGGCCCCAGGTCGAGAAGGCCTCATAACTGGTCGGGAGAGGGTGCAGCCCACGTCCCACCCTCCAGTACTGCACCCCACCAATGACGCTTGTGGTGGGCAGAGGTGGGGAACACAGCAGCTGGGTGGCAAGTCTTAGCCCTTCATCTGCTGTAGCGCTGGGGGTTAGCTTTTTAGTCAGTTTTAAGAAAACTTATTTTATTCTTGATAATAGATTATTTAGCAAAAAACTTGTCTGATTATAACTGAATTGACAAGATTGTATGAGACTAGTCATCATGAATATGTACAGAGGTGATATATGATATGTCTGATATGACTGATATGATATGACTGTGGACAAGGCTGGCACTATGAACTTTCTTGAACTATTGATATTCTCTCTCTCTCTCTCTCTATATATATATATATATATAGATTCCACCCTCATGGTGTTAGGTAATAAGCACTTTTTTATTATATTTCTCTGACCTATGAAGTGATTCTATACTTTAATGATATATAAATTATCCCCCCTAGCGTGTCTCCTCTGTGGAGAGGTTACCCTCATCACCTTATCCTCCAGCTGCAGCCAAGGTCAAGGAGGAGTGAAGGTTGGTGATGGCAAGGGTCAGCACGTTGGCTCCCCAACCATAAGGTGACTACTTGATCTGTTTAGGGACGCTACCTTTCTATCAGGATAACTCCTCAACTGGCCGCCCAGGAACCTAACGAGGCTAAGTGCACCCCATACCAGACCTCCCAGCAGGGGAAAAAAATCCATGCCGGTACCGGGGATCGAACCTGGGTCATCCACACCAGAGGCAGACATGCTACCAACTGCGCTACGGAGGTGGTCATGTAAATTATACTTACTTAAATATTCTATAAGATTTAGGCTATAGTTTCAGACATCTGTAAAATATTTAAACATGATAGCCACAATTCATTGATATAGGTAACATTTCTTAGTTAATACAATACAAATAAATAGTAATCAATATCAAGTAACCATTACTATCACTAATAAGACATGTTTCTTCTTAAATCACAATACTGTTTTAACCTTTTCTACCCTGCTCCACTGCTTATACCAATAGCATTAATTTGTTCAGGGTTTGAATGGCCTTGTAATGTGGCAATGAAATATTTACCTGCTAGGTATTTGAGCTCCAGAAAATATCTGTTCTTATTAACAAGTTCTTTACTGAGCAGAGCATTCTCTATTTTCATTTGCTCAAAATCTACTGGCTGTATAGTACATCTCAGGGTCTTACACTCTTGAATTAAGCGCTTTACATGCTCAAGTTTTTGATGCATAGCAGTAGTATGAAGACGCAGCTTTTCAATGGTTGAATCTGCAGTCTTTAAGCATTCCTGTATGTACCTGGAAATAAAAATGTTAAAGAGTTAAAAAAATTGCTTTATTTACAATTAAGCATTCAGAAATTAAATGTAGGAGTTCATCAAGAATACTCAGTGATGTTGAATGCAAACCTCAGAATGCTTTGCAGTAACTAGATACCTGTAAGAAATTTTAAGATAAATATAATCTTTCTTCTGCAAATATGAAGTTGTCATATAGATGTCACATTTGTTTGGTAATATTTCGTGTCAAAGTTTTTGAAAATACAATGGCTTTCACAACAGAGATTAATTGCCTGCAAAGAAATGCTGAAAAGCATTAAGGCATGCTGTTGAGTTATAATTGTATCACAGCAGCCGGTGGAAAGCATTATAGGATGTACTAGTAGAACAGACAACTCCAAAGTTTTTTTGGTCATGTAGATCTAGCTGTAGGAGGAAAGGAAAGGTGTTATCAAGTAGTTATGCCTAGTATAGTCTCAAAGATTGCCTTAGCATTCTGCCAGGTTGCAGAATCTGTTCTGCTTCTAAAGAAGAATCTTCATCTTACCAACTCATTTCCCTTAAACTTGGCTGTAAAAATTATTTATGGTTAGAGCACTTGCCCAGTAAGTGGAGGGTCTGTGGTTAAAATCCTGGCTGTGGCATTGGGTTTTTCAGTTCCGATTCTTCCTCTCAAACATTGGCTGTAAAAATTAACTACAGTGAAAAGAAAACTACAATAACATTATAAATCTGGAAGAATGGTGACATGTGGGGATTCAATTCAATTCAATTCAATTTTATTGCAATTCAATATGGTGTAATACACGATTGAATCCAGTCAATAGTAAGCAAGTACATATGAGTAGCAAAGACGTTAATAATAAACAATAACAATAATAATGATAATAATAGTAATATACAAAGAACTGATTAACCAAGTAGTAGAGACTATGCACAATGAACTATTTACAGTATGTACAATTTATAATTAAATTTATACAACTTATAGAATATAAATACAAAACTAGTGCTGTCAATGCAATATTACAAGCTAGTTATTATTTACTATTACAGAATTTATTTACACAGATATTCATCAGTACTGTAAAACGATTTACTAATCAGGAACTGTTTTAACAGTTGTTTAAATTTATTTAAATTATTATTGTGCCATTTCTTTATTTCTTCTGGTAGTCCATTATAAAATTTTATTCCAGTAAAACTAGGCATCTTTTCATACAAATGTAATCTGTGACTAGGAATAGCATAGTCATTTTTATGTCTGGTATTGTATCTATGAACATCAGAGTTGGTTAGTGACAAAGAGTTGTACTTTATAAAATGTAGAATGGTTTTGTAAATATATAAGCTTGGTAGGGTTAAAATATTTAATTGCTTAAAGGTATTTCTGCATGGCTCATTGAAATTTAGTTTGCCTAAGTATCGAACTGCCCTTTTTTGTAAAATAAATATTTTACCAAAATTTGCTTTAGATGTGGTGCCCCATAGTTCAATTGCATAAGCCATATGCGAGTGAATAAGGGAGTAGTATATAGCTATTGCTGCTTCAATTGGAATAAATTTATTTAAATATTTCAGAACAAATAGATTTTTGCTGATAATTGATCCCAGTTTTTGTATGTGTCCAGCATAGGTAAGTGATTTGTCTATATTTAATCCAAGAAGATTTACAGAGTTGACGCTATGGACCACATTGTCGTTTATGGAAAGTTGTAATGATGGCCCAACTGTTTTAAATCCAAAGGTAATTAATTCACATTTAGCTGCATTTACATACATATTTAGGCTACTGAAGTATGTAACTATAGTATTTACAGTATCATCGAGACTTCTATTCAGTGCACACAAATTTTTATTACAGTCTAAAATGGTTGTATCATCAGCATATTGTACTAGTCCGGTATTATCTGATATAATTTCATTTATGTCATGAATACAAACTAAATAATATTAACATAATCAATATGTGTTAAAGAGGAAATTGGCTTTGTAATAGTGGTGCCTTTATTAAATAATATACTGTCGTTGCACCTCAAAAAACTGCTATGTGACATTTCTGGTGAAATTTAGTTATATAGCATAAAATGAGCAGAAAACTGTCTAGAATTATTTCTTATAACCCAACATGTAAATATTCATTAGTTATTTTTTATCACTATGTAGAACAAATCACAATTGATCCTTTAATCCGCTATGTGAATAATGCAACACATAGCAGATTTATTGAATATTCTTAAAGTACCTCTTATATTACCTCTGGTCATAATATCTGGAAGGTCATGTTGACAGATTAATAATTAATTCATACCAAGAAACACACAAGCTATATAACATGGTTAAACTTCCCTAATGGATTACTTTTCCTGGCTTTTATGCAAGCCCCAAGAGCTAACTGCACTAGCATCTTTCATCTGCTAGACATCATTAACCAATTCAGTATTGTGAGTAAATGGCCAATAATGCACGATTTTGCTTTCATTGTTAGCGGTAGCTTTAAGAAAGTGTACATAAATAGGTACATGGGTAAATTCCTGGGATTTATTAATTAAAAATCTGTTCCACTTGCACCACACCCTTTTTGGCCAGGAACTGTTTGATGATATTGGCTCTATTTGGGGGAGCATTGTCGTGAATAAAAAACCGGAACCTTGTTGTGCATACTGGGGCTGGAACATCCACCATACTCACCAAATCTCAATCCTCTAGACTTCTTCCTATTCCCTTGATTCAAACGCGTTTTGAAAGGAACGAGATTTGACGATATTCCTGACATCCAATGCAATGTGATGAGGCTTTTGAACACCATCCCAAAGGAAGCCTTCTTACAATGTTTCCAGGACATGTATCACAGTTCTCAGCGATGCATAGCAATTGGAGGGGACTACTTTGAAGGACATTAAAGTAACTGCTATTCAATGTTACAGGACTATTCACCAAACTTTATTGTAAGAGGTTGTATTATAATGTTGTTAAAAGAGACGAGCGTAAGCTTCTTCTGATAACATGCTCACATAAGTGTGCGTATGTGCCATACAGTTGCCAATCTGTTGACAGTTCATACCTAAATAACTCCATTCCATGAAATGAATCCTCAAATATCCTAATACGGCCAGAATCTGTCGAACTTAGATAGGATTTCGGAGATCCATATGATTTGACCAAAATGTGATCCAAGAGGCAGAAAATGTGGAGTTTAGATCTTGCATCTTTTTCCCTCAACACAGGAATAGTGCCAAACACTTGAAGCCAACATTCAGCTGCCCATTACCTCCTTGAAGGGGAGATAAGTGAAAGGAAGATAGAGGAACTTTAAAAATGTAGTCCTGCCAGAGGAACCAAGAGATTGCACAGGTTATCCACATTATCTGTCAGGAATAGATTTTCGGCAAGGGCAAAACTTGAGCCACAAACCAACACTGCGAGAGGAGGTACATGTGCACCACCCAACTATGTTGATACAGGCACAGATCATAACAATGTAAATCCTTTGCAGTGTGCTTAATGTGGTCAACAGTGGGCTACCAGTTGAGATGCTGCATTTCACCCAAGGAGATAGTAAAGATAATGCCCAAAATCTTGATTTTAAGAACTATCTGAAGTGGTGCCAATGATGGGGTTGGGGCTCAGGACCCAATGATAAGAGTTTTGAACTTCTCCTGATTGATTACTAGACCAGATATGATACTAAATCGGTGCAAGACATCTCACAACAGTTGGAGTCCATTGGCACCAGCAAGGATAACAGTGACATCATCAGCATAAGCAAGCACATGTAGATGGCACAGGTGTAAAGACAGGCCTGTAATTGTGTTGTGAATCTGACAAAACAAGGGATTCAAGGCAACAACGAACAATATTATTGAAGCAGGGCAGGGCGGACCGAACTACCAATCAAATAGCAGTGGCGGTGGTGGCAGTGGTGGTGGTGGCAGTGGCAGCGGTGGAGACAGTGGTGGAGGCAGCAGTAGCGGTGGCATTCATGGCAATTCATGGGAGAAGTAAATACAATTGCTGTAATTTATACAGAGAGTAGAATTATATTACAATTGTTACATAATTATAAAATTCATAGTTACCTAACAGGAGCAGTTAGAACAGAGTTAAAAATATTAGAAAAACAGAACTGGAATATTGAAATTGGGTAGGACCAAGCACACAGAGGAATACAAGGCAATGAACTAGCAGATCAGTGAGCAAAGAAAGCAACTATAAATGAAGATGCTATAATAGACTTTTAAAGAGCATTGCTAAGACAAGAAAGTCTACAAAATTGGGAAAAACAATGGCAAAAAACAACTAAAGGCCAGGAAACAAAAGAATACTTTCCTACTATAGCAGAGAGATTGAAGTTAAGGATAAATCTAACTGCAAATCTTACAACATTACTGACAGGATACGGAAGACTCAAAGCAGGTTTCACATCACAAAAGACCTAAACTGTCGCTGTAATGGAGAACAAACAGCAGATCACATACTATATGACTGCAGAAATCTAGAGGAGCAAACAGTGGCAGCTCATGACTTGTCGCAGTGGGTATGCAGTACATTACATCCTCTCCACCTTTACTCCCTTTCTTTCTCTAACACACACCACACAATTCTAATTCTAAATTCATATGGGCAATTGAGCTCTTATGTTTTGCTATTTTTTGTTTTAAATGACCAATATCACAAGAACTATTATTTGTTCAGACACCATTTCTCTCACTTGCAAACAATAAGAACGGAAAACAGCTTCTCTTATAAAAATAAACCCAAAAGATCCCCTTTAGTTTCGCCATGTTATTCATTTCCACACTTTCATAGATTCAAATTTCCCGCTATGAGCAGACACAACTGCATGCAACTTGCTGCCAGAACACAAAAATAACAAACAGTAATAAACACTGTAACAAAATAACTATTCCAAACTGAAGTATTGGCCTTAGTAAATTATGACATGAAGAGTAATTATATGCATTTATAATCACTTAATAAGACTAGATGTAGGTAATTGTGTTTATAACATTAATATAATATAAAAGATGGCTACATTATATTTAGAACTGTCACATTGGCTGCCTAATAGGTTCTGCTAAACGGGAGGGAAATGCTTGTAGCAAGGAAAACATAGGGACTTGTATGAGAACGTAGTGCGCTTGCACGGTAAGAATCGCATGTGTTGGCCTTGTCGATTATGCTACCTTAACTCACCTTACTCTTAAATGCAAGCTTTGCACTGCTCCCTGCGTATCCCTCGCCTACAAGCTACCTTCGCCAGTCGCAAAATCGGGTTTATGTATCTCAGCTTGTTGACTGAATTGGAATGAGCTGACATTTGGCAAAGAGGGCGCAGGAAAATTAAACGAGCAAGTTCATATACATACAAAAAGTTGGATATTCGACTTTCTCATATGCATATCTATACACATTTGCATACGGAAAAAATTAGTGGGTGTGCAGTTGCGAGTATGCGATCCCCCAGGAACTGCCACTGGGAGCAAAGAAAAACATTCAGAAGAAAAAAGAGGAAAATGGCCACCAACTAAAACAGAAATTGT
Source organism: Tenodera sinensis (assembly GCA_030765045.1). Classification (NCBI taxonomy): domain Eukaryota; kingdom Metazoa; phylum Arthropoda; class Insecta; order Mantodea; family Mantidae; genus Tenodera; species Tenodera sinensis. Next base: position 92,609,902 of record CM060968.1, on the reverse strand, counting down.
AAAACATTATTTCAAAGAACATCTCCAGTATGCAAATTAAATTGATCTAAGGAAAACATAATTGAATTGTATAAATCTATTTGTTTATTTATAATATTAATTCATATTTGAAGATTAGCTTACTTTGTAAAGATCAACTGATCAGAAAAGAAAAACCAACATGTAGTATTACATATTGTAATGGAACATGTAGAACAATTAAGATTAAAAAAAGACATAGACACACACCCAAGCACACACACACACACACACCCAAATGCACACACTAACACACACACACGCACGCACGCACGCACACACACACGCACACACACACACACACACAGACACACACACACACACACACGCACACACGCACGCACGCACGCACACACGCACACACGCACACACGCACACACGCACACACGCACACACGCACACACGCACACACACACAGACACACACACACACACACACACACACACACAGACACAGACACAGACACAGACACAGACACAGACACAGACACAGACACAGACACAGACACAGACACAGACACAGACACAGACACAGACACAGACACAGACACAGACACAGACACAGACACAGACACAGACACAGACACAGACACAGACACAGACACAGACACAGACACAGACACAGACACAGACACAGACACAGACACAGACACAGACACAGACACAGACACAGACACAGACACAGACACAGACACAGACACAGACACAGACACAGACACAGACACAGACACAGACACAGACACAGACACAGACACAGACACAGACACAGACACAGACACAGACACAGACACACACACACACACACACAGTAAACTGTAGGCTCCATGTGTAAATTTCATATTAGTGTATCAACAAGTGATTTATTATTAATAAACATATTAATAATTTAAAATAGTTTTACATAGACCATTGAAATTTTGTGTATACTATATATTTTGTTTTGAGTGTGTGGATAAAAGTTCAAAGCAATCAGAAGAAACTGCAGATTTTTTTAATTTCATGGATACATTGCCTTAAAGTCAATGTCTTCTGCTGCTTATGAGAAACAGGGTCACATGAGCTGTTTAAAAGAATGCAGTTTTGTTTCCGAAGAAGCTTTATGACTATGTATTAGAGTAATTGTGCTATGCACATAATTACTTCCTTTTCCTTACCTATGATTTTCTGGAGTATCTCCTACATCACAGAGACTCTCCTAAATCACACATAATTGACTTGCCAGTTCCTCATGTACAGCATGAATTAATTAATTCAATACAGCTATTGTTCCTCTTTGTTTTTGGAAAATAAAAATAATATCAATTGGCCCTCATTAGGTTTTACTGCAAAGATGAGTGCATACTTACCGTATAAATTTTTCAGCAGGAATACGTGGTGGGTCAACACACATCCTTTCAAACATATTTATTGCTTCTATAGTTTCTAGTGTTAGAGTACCAGCTTCTTCCTCTGAAGCCTTGAGCTCAGCAAGTTTATGCTGCATTTCTGCATGAAAGTGATTTAGAGATTCCTCTACTACTGCTTTCTGTGTCTCTAAAATGTCTGACTTAGTAGTTAGTGTTATTCTGAAAAGTGGATCAGAGTTCACTTAGAATTTAATCTTTTAGTTGCTTTAGTTTCTTAAATATTTATGAAATGACCAACTAAAATTTTTAATTTGCATATACATAAATGTCACAAAACTGTAACATATTCAATAAGCTTTGTGAGACATATTTAAAATTATAAACAAAGACTATTAAGTGTAAAAGCTAATTAATAAGATGATTAAGATCATGTGGGTGCCATGCTATGGAGTAGTGTATCAGCAACTTGTGTTTTAAAAAGAGAAGTGTGAGGTCAAAACAAAGCTTCATATGCTGGTCTGCATTTTCCTCTAATACTTCTCTCCTGTTTGAAGAAGGAGGAAGAGAGGTACATAGCTATAGCTCTGGAAATAATTAATAACTAATCCACTCTTCTAAAGTAAAAGGAGTAGCAATTGTTCATACACATGAAGTGCATATACAGATTGTTATATCAAATCCAAAATACGATTGTTTTGAACATAACTAACACTTCCACTGACAAAATACACAACTGGACTTAATTTCTTTCAACATGGAAGGTCTATCACTGTTACAGTAGAATCCCAATAACTCAACCTAATGTGAACTGAGAGGTTGTCAAGTTATCAAAATGTCTAGTTTCATGGAATAAGGAGTCTGTTATTCACAACTCATAGCATAATTCAATGAAAAAACTGAAGCTGTTAACAGTGAAGCAACAGAATCTAAAATAAAAACAAATTTAGAGACTAAAAGCTTCCGTTATCTTAGTAATTGCTGCAAGTTCTCATATTAATATGCTGCTAACATACATTTCATGACACCTCCATCACATTTTCATCACATTTTGAGAGATAATTATTTTCTTTAAAGAGTACATGTAAATTGTTTATTAATTTATTATCTACTATGTTTAATGATTCTTGCAAAATGAATAATATTATAAATTGCTGCACTGAAGTCACAGATATTGAACCACAATATCTCAGCAAATAATGTTATTAGAAAAAACTCATGAATTTTCACAGACACAGTCAAAGAATGCTTTGCTTCCATCAGAGGTTGTTACATAACAATAAACCTTCTTGATGTTGTCTTTCCTTTTTTTGTTTGTTGGTACTGGTCCCTATTCATCACCAACTGATTCATAAGAAGCCCATTACTTGGTCCTGGTTGAGACAAACCAATTGTTCTACACTCTCGATGAAGTGACAAGCAACCACTCTGCCAGGAGTTTTTTGGACGAGTCAGTTGTTAGCTGAAAATGGGAACAATTGTTCCTGAAACACATTCTTCTTCTACTTCTTCTTTATCTGATTACCCTCCCCTTTTGTAGGCCTTACACCTACTAGGACATACAAGCCAGCCTAGGGTCAGACACCTGTCGGGGAGCAGAGAAACCTATGGACCAGACAATGAAGACCTGGAAGCAGGTTTCAGCCAAGCACCAGGTATGATAGTGAGGAAGAGGATATGAAATGCAGGAAAAATCGATGATTGGAAAGGTGATGATAGAGAAATTGGTGGAATGAGAGTGGGGGAAACTGGAGAACCCGGAAGAAACCCACCCAGACGCCACTTCATCAACCACAAATACCATATGTTGTTGTTAGCTAATGCTGGACCTCTGACAATGAAGTCATTAATCCTCCTGCTCTCCAATATTTTTCACTGATGGAAATTTTGAAGAGACTTAGCAGTAATAGCAACCGCTTTTTAGAGAGCACCATATTTTTATGTTTTGGCAGTCACATCGCTCTCTCACAGCCCCCACAACCATATGTGGGTCCCTGGAATCCAAGCCAGGCCACCTAGGTGGTAGGCGAGTGGTCGGCAATGTTTTTGTAATTCTATCCATAATACCACAAATTCAAATGAGATACACATCAGTGAAAAAGCTGCATTCCTTTATAAGACCAGTCAAAGATAAGAACCCTTTGCAATAATCTGGGTGTTAAGGAACTAATAGGATTACAAGTGGGAGGGGACAGCGAGGCCAATCAGAGTAAGCATTGACTAATCGAATGGGTATCATTTTTAATTTATTAAATAAGCCAATAAGACATGGCCCATACTGAAACAAGAAAGAAATAATGGACAAAGGCTGTGGAAGTCTACATAATCATATAAAAATATTATTTAGGTAAAATTTGATACAAAACAATATCAATCATTTCCCATAAATGGTATGGAAGATGTCTGAAGTCTTTTTCAAACAGAACTTCATTCATTGCCTGCTGTGCCTTTACTTACCTATTCATAATTCTTTTTTCGAACCAATTCTATCACAGAAACACAATTTTTCTGCAGAAAGAAAAGTATTTATTAATTCAATACATTATGTTTTCATGTGATGGCTTTAAAATTTAGATGCCATTTTATTTATTTGGAAGACTTTCAACTTGTGGAGGTTATTACTTATTATTATTAACAGAATCAAATTACTTCATGTAGAAGATTTCACAACAAGAACTACTGTGTTCATCCACCAGTTCATGAGAAGATGTAATCACCTTGTAGGAGGTGTGTATCCTCAAAAAGCAACTGACAGAGCCCTCACTTAGAAATGTCAGGTTGGCATATAATATCAGTCTGAAACTGCCAAAGAAAATGTTCCATCATGCTGTTCCACTGAGGGCAGAAACTTACGGTATGGGATCTGTGGAAAGCTGTGACTCAAATTGTCGGCATTGATTGTTAGTTAATTAATTTGTTGTTTAACTATGCTGCCAATTGTCAGAATCACATCAGCATCACCAGTGTGCCGGAATTTTGTCCCACAGGAGCTCCTTTACATATCAGTAAATCTACTGACTTGGAGCTATCGTTTTTAAGCACACTTAAAAACCATTGGTCTGGGCTGGACCCACGACCTTGGAATTGGTAAGCAGCATCTAACCAACTGAGCCACCCAGACCAAGTCATTGGTTGGTGATGATACTTCTTGCATTACCAAAGCAGGAAATCAGATCCAGCATGGGACGAAAACTTTGGTTTCCCCTACCCTTTGTTGCATTGCAGTGCTAAGCTTAAGGCCAATGAGAGAAGTGTTCTGTTACCATCATGCAGTACTGTAAGGATCTAGCAAGAGGAAGAAGGCAGAAGATGTCAATGAGCATATATTATCGTGCTACTCTAATGGTTAACATACAGCAGATCAAATGCGGGTAACACGAAGTATTCACTGTGACGAAGAAGTATAATGTCAAACTCACTCATGGCTGTATGAAATCAGTATGGAGCGAGGAGAGGCATCATTATGAATGAAATACACAATACTATGATGTACTTCTTTTGATGTTTTGGAGTGCTGGAGCAACTCAGAAAACTGCTGTAAGATACTACAAAGCACTGGTTATGGTAATGTTAATGCTGTTTTGAGCTAAATGTGTTGCAGAAGGTCCATAAAATCCATCAAGAGTAGCTTACTGCTGCAGTCGAGAAAGTGATCGTAATGAGTAAGGAAGCAGGAGTCAGTGATTGACAATGCAACATTCTAGGTTATAACCTACAGGTGAAATTCAGCCATAGAGGTAAAATACCATAAATACAGGTGATAAGAGTTATTTACCACTGCAAGATTTTTAGGTAGTGTTCTGGAGATACCCTTTCAGAAACTTTCTAGGGAAATAGCTCAGTCTCATGTAGTGATGAGCAGAGTGCTGTTCCTGTTGGTGATGAAGAGGTACCTTAAACTTGTTGGATAATTATTATTTATTTATGCCAACAAACTTACTGTTGGTGTGTTTTAAACACACAAGCCATGTGGGCAATGTTTGAGAGGTAGAATTAGTTCAAATCCCAGCTGTGGCATTGCAGTTCTACCTCTCAAAAATGGATAATATTATTTATTTATGCCAACAAACACTGTTGGTGTTTTTAAACACACAAGCTGTGTGCGATTTACCAGGAGAAGTATAAATTGGTTGGAAAATTCATTGTCATTCTGGCAGGTTGTCACAGTAGCTTAATGGTTACAGCACCCACCTGGTAAGTGGAGGGTCTGTGGTTCAAATTCCAGCTGTGGCATTGAATTTTTCAGTTCTAATTCTACCTCTCAAAAATTGTTGGATAATAATTCATCAGAATCATTAGATATTGAGTTTGTGGAGAAAGCTGGAGAGAGAAACATATTTTTGCTCATACGCATAGTGTTGTGGCATTACTGATGCATTTTCTTCAGTTACAGGCATTTGCCTTTGCTTCCAGAATTACAGTATCACTCCATTCATAGTATTTTTCCACACCTTGGTTGGTTTCAGAAACAATTATGTTGCTTAAATCAAGCTCATAAAGTGATCTATTCACTAAAAACACATATTATGTTTCTCAATTTCTATGATATATTCAGTTTAGTTGAAAAGTTTATGGTCAAATGCAAAGCTGTTTAATTAATAGCCTTAAAAGCAAAACTGATGCTTCTATTTCCACTGTCTTTGAGTTCAACTGTCAACAAGGATAGTATTTGGATAATACCAATAGATGCTTTCTGTGTCAGGAGTGGTGTCAGTCAAAGGCAATGGACAGGAGTGCAGTTTGTATCCCTGAAAGATTGGGAAGTGGGCAGAGGATTCAAAATGCCTATTTCCAGTGAAATGCTTATGTTAAATCTTCTTGAATGGAATACAATTCTTGATCTGTCTACCTACTGGAGAAAACAATAGCAAAAGATTTTTCATTTAAGGGATGGAGGGTTTTCTTAAAATCATCATTTTGCATCTTTAAACAGTGCTTGCTACAAATATAAAATTTGATATTTACCGAATTCTTAACTTCTGAGTTACTGTTTCCTCCATCTCTCTCTCCTTCCCTCTCCCCCTTTTCTCCCTTTCCCCCTCTTCTCAGCATGCATGCACATACAAAAACACATACACACAGTCATATACAGTAAAAATATAAGCCTGTCTCTCAGTTTGGTTTTGCACTCTCATCTTTAAGCTGATCAAGTAAAAAAAAAAAAAAAAATTTCCATCATCTGCACGCCTCTATCATCTACAACATTATGAAGCATTCTATGTTAGCTTATCTTAGGAATTACCTAGGTCCACTTTCTAAGATAGCAATAGTATTATCACGTTTAACAGATCCTCTGGAAGAAGGAGCTGATCCAGTAGAACCCCCCCGTTTAGTACCACCATGGCGACCTCTTGTAAGAAGGTGTTCTAAACGATCATTGAAATCTGAAACATAATAAATATTAAGATTATTAACTAAACATGGTAAAAGGCCAGGACCCAGCTCAGCGGTAACTCATGGTGTGTAAGATTTAGTACTAAATAAATCATTATTCATAACTAAACATAGCCATCCATTAAAAATATCATAGATATTTTTTAAATTAAATATTATTATACCTTCCAATATTTTGGGATCTAGGCTTCTAATGTGTCTTTCAAGTATTTCATTCTCTATCCTCATGAAAAGGATAGAATTGTCCAAGTTAATTACAATTGCAAGTAGCTCATCATCGGAAATTTCTGTCAAAAAAGACATAACATTATTTAACTTCATAATGCTGATATATATACACACAATTTGTACATATTAAGATGATATGCAAATATAGATTTTATGTGTGTGTGTGTCCATGTCCACATATTGACTAAAAAACCTAAAAGTTAGCTTTAAAAGTGCAACAAAAGATAGGTAATTTTTTTTAATTTTTGAGGTTAAATAAGTAGAATTACACATTTCAAATTGTTATGTCTAGGGGTAGGAAGTTCATGCATTTACATGTTTTTTCATAGGAGTTAAACATGTATGCTTTTACATGTGAGTCTCTAGAAATGAACTCATTCACTTAGTTATCGTAAAGAAGAAGAAATTAGCATAAGAAATTTTCATTTTCTTCATAGGGAGATAAATACAGCTAGTATCAGAATAAGAGAACTGTAAGAGAGTCAGAAAAGAAATTAATAAATTGAATCACTTTGCACAGTACAAAATGTTGTGTATCTTTGTTGATTGAAATTTCTAGTGGTAGGGTCAATAATGTTGCCACTCCATTGACATTCACCTTGAGATCATTGTCTAAGCAATAACCATAGCTTAGACAATATAGATTTGGCAGTTCATTTACATGTTACTGAGTAAATTTGCAAGCACTAATATGAAATAACCAATATAGTGTTGTAAATTATTGGCTATAAAAAATGTCTTACAAAGTACATGAACACTTTTTGCTTGGCAAGAGTAAAAGATTCGAGCTATGCTAAAATGTACTAAAATGAACATGAAATTTTTTGACTAAAACATGTGACAAAATAACTCATCATTTTATGTTTAATTGCATCTTTATTTATTTCCTCTACTTACATTAAAATTGGCCTCAAATAAAACAAACACAGTTATGATCAATTCTTTATACACTAGCTAAGAGTACTCAGGGGTCTCCGTCTAGGGGATATGTGAATAGCGACCACAAGGTACCCAAGCTGAGCAGAACATTACTTCCACTTACTGGTGTTTTGCTCCTCACTGTGACTTTTTCTATCTGACCTTACCTTGGTCAACTCTTGTTCTCTTCCAACCCCGATGCTATTAGGGTTCCTGAGGGCTAGGGAGTCTTTATTTTTCCAACCTCTCCATTTCTCTAATTTCTCGATAAAACCTTAACCCATAACATGCTGACCTGTCATAGCATGTATACGTCCTCTGATTGGTAATCAGAGGATATGGTCGGTGAATTTATTTTGATAATTCTCCCGGTCAGGTCGGTGAGACCCGTAAACCAACGACAGGTGTGGTCCTCCAGACATTCTGGGGGTAGTGAGAGAGTGATGTGACCGCCAAAACATAAAAATATGGTGCTCTCTAAAAAGTGGTTACATTTATTGCTAAGTCTCTTCAATATTTATGCAATATGACTCGAGGGGTAAAATGTTCCGGAGTTAAAATAGTCCCCCATTCGGATCTCCGGGTGAGGACTACTTCTCGAGAACCAAAACATTATATTAAGAGAAGATCTAACATCAGACTTCTACAATGGAATGCAGGTGGTCTCACACAAACAAAAAGAGTAGAACTGAATAAAATTGTATTTGACTATAATATCGATATATTTTTCATACAGGAAGCAAATCTAACAAATGACCAACTTAAATACTTCAATTTTACTGGTTTTCTACTACACCTACTACCCAAAAATAGACAGATAAGTAGTGGAATATTAGTTGGAGTCAAAAAGGATATTAAATCCTCCTTTGAAATTGTTAAAGAAATGGATAACACAGACAAAAGTGAATTAAAAAAGCTAAATTTTTGGGATAACAAAACACATCTACATTTATACAGTATTTACAATCCTCCCAAGAATGAACCAGATCTCTCACTTATTGACCAATTAAATAAAACAATCATAATTGGGGATTTCAATGCTCATTCCAAAAGATGGGGTTATGAAAAAGTGGATTCTACAGGGAAGATAGTGGAAGAATTTTTGAATACCACAACTTTTGAACTGATTTATAGTACAGAAGATCCCACAACCTTCATACATTACTCTGGAGCAGGCAGTAACCCAGACCTATTGTTAGCTACAACAGATATTGTTTCAAAAATTAAAATACAAGTTATAGAAGATCCAAGTTCTGGTCACAGAGCAGTAATTGCTGATATAAAACTAGATAATACAAATAACAGTCAATGTCACATGAATCTGTATTGGAACTTCAAAAAAGCAGATTGGATCAAATATAAAACTGAACTGGAACATAAATTTAAAGAACAAACAAACTCACAGCTACATGACCAACCAGATCATTTGAACAAAAATTTCTGTAAAGTCATCCTAGAAACCGCAAAAAAAACATATTCCTCGGGGAAGAATTAAAAATTACACACCCTTTTGGAACCCCCAGTTAGAAGAACTGAAAAAGCAAAGGGATATAGCTAGAAATACAGCTGAACAAACAAAAAACATATCAGATACACAAATATGGCGGAAGAAATGTGCCTCACTAAAAAAAGAAATTAATAGTGCTAAAAAGAATTACTTTAATAATTTCTTAGAAAAAATGGATTATAGGACAGATGGTAACAAAGCTCATAAGTTCATAAAAAATGTCAAGGATAGGAAAGAAAACAACAGCACACCTATCATACACAACAATAAAATATTAACAAATGATGCAGCCATAGCCAAAACATTCAATAAATATTATGCTAATTCACATAAAGTAACAAGAAATAATAAAAAGGAACGTAAAGAATTTAAGAAAGATTTGAAACAAGAAAGAGAATGTGATCCTAACACTCAGTGCAATATCTTTTTTCAAAATTTTAATATACAAGAACTAAACATTGCAATAAATAATCTAAAAAACAAAAAGTCTCCTGGACCTGATCACATACATCCAGAGTTCATAAAAAAACCTTGGAAAAACAGCAAAACAACAACTACTAAAACTCTACAATCTATCCTGGAAAACCACTGTACCTGCTGAATGGCGAAAGGCAATAATTGTCCCACTCTTGAAGAAAGACAAAACAGCGTCAGAAATTAAAAATGATAGACCAATAGCTCTTACTAGCATAATAGCAAAAGTGATGGAAAGAATGGTGTCAAACAGGTTAAATTGGTTTCTAGAATCAAAAAATTTAATTTCCCCATGTCAAGCTGGATTTAGAGAGTTCCACTCTACAAATGAACAAGTCTTACTTCTCAGTCAAGAAATCAAAGGATTAAATAACCCGGCAAGCGGAAGGTCTGTGGTTCAAATCCCAGTTGTGGCATTGAATTTTTAAGTTCCGGTTCTACCTCTTAAACTTTGCCCACACACGGCTTGTGTGTTTAAAAACACCAACAGTAAGTTTGTTGGCATAAATAAATAATAATTACCATGTGAAGGTTATTTAATCCTGGGATATAAAGTACTTGCAATAGTAAGTCACCATTGGGGTAATTGTCTCTGATGTGAGACTGCCTTTGTGGTTTACCAGGAGAAATACGAACTGGCTTGAGAATTTAATGCCATTCTGGCAGTTTGTCACAATAGCTCAGTGGTTAGAGCGTCCGCCCGGCAAGCGGAAGGTCTGTGGTTCAAATCCCAGTTGTGGCATTGAATTTTTAAGTTCCGGTTCTACCTCTTAAACTTTTTAATATATTTATTAACGATCTGCCACAACAAATACAAGAATCAGGTGTGAAGTGTGCACTATTTGCTGATGACTTAGTAATGTGGACTTCAAAACCAAAAAGCAAAAGTACAGAACTAGAAAAAACCATGCAACAATCCTTAACCAAATTACTGAAGCTGATTTATCGTGTGTCCTAGTTATTGGATCGCCATTTGAAGCTGAAGTCGTTGGTGACGTGATGTTGCCCTTTGATGTGTTTCGCTCCGGCTAGTTCTGCAAGAGATCTCTTTATCTCGGGTTTGCGTAAGTGTAATGGACAACCCAAGAACAACTTTTTATATTATTTATTGCGTATTAAATATTTTCGGGAGCTATGCCGAAAATATTTGTATCTGTAGAGGAATCGCACTCACATCCGCGCAGCACGACCTGCCGTACTGGTCTCTGGTTGAGTAGTGACCAGACGCTTTCTCTCTTACCCACGCTAAGAAGACCGTTCTCTTCCATTTGAATGTCATGACGTCATCCAAGAAAGCCTCGTATCCAAAATGCTATTTCCTTTTCCCGCAATTTAGAAATGTCCCTTTCTATTATAACATGTTCTTTTATGAATTTCGAATATATAATTACCTTTTTAGGATTAAACGATGTTTACTTTATATTTTATTAAATATATCGCGCGACTTTTAAGGTTAGTAGACTTGACTTTCGAACGTGTATTTAAACTATGTGGTATGACGTCATGACTCGCTAATTTCAAACCAATAATGTGTTTATCCTACAACTTTAACGACTATTATTTACTCATATCTTGCTCACCTTACAACACTTCCTGCTCTATTATCTATTTATGTTATTACTTAACACTTATCGCAAATCTCACATCCGGCAATTAAATTAAAACGTGTCTTTTTCAAAAGCCCATTCGATCGGAAATCTAAATTTCGGTATCATTACAAAGGTGGACCAAAGAAAATTTAATGACTGTTAATACAACAAAATCAAACTACCAAATCTTTTCACTAAGAAAAAAGCCACTAAAAATAAAACTAAATTTTGAGGGTCAACAATTACCAGAAACAAAGGAAGCAAAGTATTTAGGAGTTACATTTGATACTAAACTTACATGGACCAAACAAATAGAAAATGTAATACAAAGAGCAGAGAGGCGCCTTTCACTGTTAAAACGTCTAACAGGAATGAAGTGGGGATGTTCCAGAGCAACTCTTAACACAACATACAATGTATATATAAAGCCATTATTTACTTCCTGCAGTGAAGTTCTTGTAACAGCAAACACAAAAAAGATTCAAATCTTTCAAAACCAAAGTCTGAGATTAATTACAGGTGCTATCAAAACCACACCAATAGCAGCTATGGAAATACTAACCAACCAATGCCCCATTCAATATGAAATAGAAAAAGCGGCTCTTATTCAACACGAAAAGTTGATCAGACTCCCATTCAATACATGGCACAAGAGAAATTTTACACATACACTAAAGACTCAGGAGAGCTTTCTTTCCAAAATTCAAGACATCAAGAAGAATGTATACCTTCCTAATTCAAAGGAAAACTTCATATCTAAAGTCAATCCGACACAACCATTAGACATCACATATTATTTACACCTGACAGAAGAAGTTAGGAAAAGTGATACTCCAACTAGTGTTCTAAAATTATTGGCATTATAGACAATCCATACTAGATTTCCAGAACACGAATGGCTCCATATTAATACTGATGGATCATTAATATCAAACCAAGATGGAGCAGGTGCTGGAGTCACATGTCACCTCTTTTCCTATTACAAATCTTTAAGTTATGGAACTACGAACTTTGATGGAGAAATTGAAGCAATTCGAATGGCCCTACAAAATCTTTTGTACAGAATTTCACATTTTCATCAAGCAGTTATTCTCTCAGATTCCAGGGCAGCAATTATAGCAATTACTTCCAAGTTGTCACCAAAAAGCCAAACAATTATAGAATGTTGGAAAATCCTTACCCATCTAACAGCACTTCAAAAACACCTAGTCTTCCAATGGATACCAGCTCACTGTGGACTGAGTGGTAATGAGAAAGCTGATTTTCTTGCAAAAAAGGGTACCGGCAATGTGCAGAAATCTATAGTTAATCTACCATTTTATGCAGCTAAAAGATTAGTCAACTCTGAATTCAAAAAAATTATTGAAAAATATTACTATGAAAAATCAAAAAATAAAAGATGGGAACTACCAAACATTCAAACAGTAATTCCTGAGTATCCTCGAAAAACAGCAGTTGCAACCTTCAGGTTGATTACAGGACATGATTGTCTGGCAAAACATTTAAACAGAATTGGGATATATTCTTCACCACTCTGTCCTCTATGTGATCTGCAAGAGGAAATGGATCGAGACCACCTTCAAATATGCCCGGCCACTTCTAATGCCCCATCCATCAGTGAAAAATATTGGAGAGCAAGAGGATTAATGACTTCACTGTCAGAAATCCAGCATTAGCTAACAACATGTTTTTTATTATTTTTTTCATATTGGTAGTATTGCACATGATGATGCAACCCGCGAGGTGGTGAGAACTAATGCTATGTCATGTTGACATGCAGTGAATCCCCTGTTTCCATCCTTTCATTATATGTGTATGCATAGAGAATAATCAGTGTGTTATCTGAGGGGTTTATATTAACAAAGATAAAGTGCAGGTCAAGTTTTGAGCAGCACGATTATAGCAATGATTGTCTGCCCACCAGTAGTTGTGTCACTGTCTTCAAACGTAACGGTGTTGTGAACTGGTTCCCACCAAATTAAATTAGGCGTATAAAATGTTAAAACGCTTCTCAAATGCCGAACATAAAACCAACTTCGAGTGCTAAATTAATTAATTTACAGAGAGAGTTTTCGAGTGATTTAATATCTACAGATAATAGGGTACTGTTTTGTGGAGCATGTGAGAAAAATGTAGGGAGTGAGAAAATATTTTAAATAGTTCAGCACTTAAACACAGCAAAACATAAGGAGAATTTAATCAGAAAACTCGCAAACAAAGAACCTGTTCAAAAACAGCTAGTAGAGTTTAAAGTAAGAACAAAATTAGAAACTAAAAACTTCACTTATCTTAGTAATATTGCAAGTTCTTTGGTGCAAAGCTGACAATGTTTCGAGTTGACTCCAACTCATTTTCAAAGCTATGATTCATATAGTTCAATGCCATTTTTGCATGCCATTTAAATTGGAGTACTGTTTTGTAAGTAGTTCATTAATTAGTTCTAATTGCTGAGTATTGGGTGCTATAGTAGCCCTAAAGGACATGGAATCAGTGAATAAACACATTTCATTCTCCATTGATGATATATCTGAAAATCTAATCTTGAATCCTTTGAGAAGATTCTCCATAATATTAGAATAGCATTCATAAGTATGTAGTTTATAGTGCCCAATATGTTAGCTAATGCTGGATTTCTGACAATGAAGTCATTAATCCTCTTGCTCTCCAATATTTTTCACTGATAGATGGGGTGCTATAAGTGGCCAGGCATATTTGAAGGTGGTCTTGGTCCATTTCCTCTTGCAGATCACATAGAGGAAAGAGTGGTGAAGAATATATCCCAATTATAGTGCCTAATATATGTAATATAAATTTGTCATTTCGTAAAAGAAAAATACTCATGCTCATGGGTGTCGGCAGACCCTTTTCCAGGGAGGGGCCACACGTTGGAAGTTTGCGATCAAACAATATTAATTCATTATTTTGTTGTCAAAAGTTCACAGCATTCTAACATCTCAGAATTAGTAACCTTGAAGAAAGCTAATGGATAAAATATATCTTCCTAGCTAGGTTTGATGTACCCTTTAACCAAAGACAAGTGCAGCCCTCCATTCATATTGGGGGTTATGTATAGATGATGTAATCACTATAAAGTAAAAAAACGATGTCTATAACAAAGCAATTACAGTCTGCTCATTACCAGCAAAAATGACTCTGGGAAGCTAGAAGGAGAATGACTTCATTGTCAATTCCTGAGCATTAGTTACACATACAAACACGCACACGCATGCGCGTGCACACACACACACACACACACTTATTTATATTTGCATTTATTTGCCTTACCTTGATGTATAGTGAAGTGCCAATGGACCACAATGTCTCTGACCAAAATTATCATTATTATAGCTAAGTCTATTTTGTCTGTAACTGTTACAGTGACTAGTGTTAGATGTACAAGTGTTTATGGACATTTGCTTGTTAGAAGGTCATATGTAGGCGATTCTGTTCTTTTCACTACAGTATAAAAATTGCTTTATCTGTTGGGATCCAATTTACATTATATGTGGAATTTTTACCATTAAGACTCCTTGGCAGATAGTCGTTAACAAGCTGATTCACTGTCACATCCTGTTGAGAAATTCAAAGAAAATATATCAACAAAGAAGTAATCAAACTTTTTACGTACTTAAATTAAGAAAAAATGGTTAAGCAAGTCCATAATCAAATATCTGTGAAATTTTAATTCATAATTTTCTGATCATTAATATGCTTCATAACAATTAGGTAATTCATACATCCACATAATGCTAAAATTAAAGCCAAATAACGTAAAGTGAGATGTTAGGAGGACAGGTAGTCTGCAGTAAAAAACATTTCTGTTTATGATCTAAAGACATTACGAGTTCACTGAAGCCTAGGCTCTAATAATACTAATGGTTCAACCCATTTATTTCAACCTTCAGATATTGCCAAATGTACCAGTGGTGTAAATCAGCCAAGGCATAAGAGGAGAGGTAGTGAATGAACTAGCCTCACTCACCCCATACCCTACATGAACTTGCTGAGTGACAAAGGTTGTTTTGATTCAACGAATGCAGGGGTGGTTTCATTCCACCTGCACGGTAGTAATAATTTCTGCAGTTATTAACTATTTTGTTTGTATTAAACATACTTTGCAGCCAGCTACTGGGTTAGGCAAATTACATAATCAAGTTGATAAACTTCCTTTATCTTTATTATTTATTTATGCCAACAAACTTACTGTTGGTGTTTTTAAACACACGAGCCGTGTGTGGGCAATATTTGAGAGGTAGAACTGGAACTTAAAAATTCAATGTGATTCAAATTCCAGCTGTGGCATTGAAATTTTAATTTCCAGTTCTACCTCTCTCTCCTTATCTTATTTGCATAATATTCTTATGCTGCTTTATGATTAACATATTAAATTGTTTCTCTTTCACAATAAATAAAGCAGTAAAGTTCTATTGTTAGTTTAGCCTTAAAAATATTTTAAAACTATTTGATCAACATAAATTGTTTGACTATTAGCTAAGTAAGACTTAAAGCTTTCACGGTAAGCATTATTAATCAAGGCTTCACGGGTGATCAGCCGTGAAGCCTTGATTAATATAAGCTAAGTTTATTTCTTCCAGGCTTGTAGGTTGTGGTCTAGAATGCATAGAAGATATCAACGTTTTGCCAAGCGCAGTACTTGGCAAAATGTCAGTATCTTCGATGCTTTCTAGACCAAGGTCTATAAGCCCGGAAGAGATAAACTTAGCTAATAGTCAGGATGCCAGCCATGAAAATCTAAGTTTATACATAAATTGTTTGCTTTTAAACTTAATATTGTGTTCAAACTTTAAAAAACGAAATACAATAGTTTATATTAAATAAACTAATAAGAAACTAAACTCCTAAAAAGTGGAATCATATCATCCCCTTTATATGTTTACAAATACAAGTTATCAGAAAGTACCTTTTTAAATAGTAAATAAATACAAAAGTTTGATATATGCCTCTGATCAAACTGGCATATGATATTGTAACGCTTTATATTTGCAAATTGAAATTGCACATTAAACAACAAACTTTCCTGTTCTTGTAACTTACAACAAATTCTCTCTACCACTCTTCATGAAATAGCATATTCGTCACTGAGTGAGGGGTGTTGGAACCTAAACAGCACTGAAAGGAAGGGATAGCCGGCGGAGTGAGGTGAAAATGCAAGAACACAAGTGGCCCAGTTGAGTCGATTTTGCCCATGCCTGTTGTAGACAATTTTTTTTTTTTCAGGCAGGGGGCGGGGGGGCTCTAGTTTGATCTCATGAACTACTACTACTCCCCCAGAGTGCTTAAGACAGGAGGGTAAGACCTATTTTTTCAGGTGTTTTGTTGTTTTCTGATACCCAACGGTTGACAATGAAGTCATTAGTCTTCTTATACTCCAATATTTTTCGTAATCATTTTGTATATTGAGAACTGATGGACATTTTTGAAGATGATTGTAGTCCATTTCTTCATTTAGACTGCATAGTGGACAAACTGGAGACTCCTATATTCCTGTTCTATGTAAATGTTTAGCCATACAATCATGTCCTGTTAATCAAAAGACTGCATCTACTGTTTTCCCAGGTAGATCTAGTATTACTTTTGGATTCTGGGCAAGAACTTTCCATTTTTACTTTCTCTACTGGTAAGTAGGGGAAGTATTGCATTCCACCCAAAAATTCAATGCCAAGATTTCACCGGAAATATATATTTTGAGGCCCCCTGAATCCAAAAAAAGCATTTTTAGAAAAAGGTCCATCTGTGTGTCTTTGTGTCAGTCAGTCTGTCAGACTGAGGACAGCATAACTCAAAAACGAAAAGTCTGTTAAAAACCAAAATTGGTATTTAAGTTTAATGTATTTCAAGGATGCGACATGAAGATTTTTAAGAAAATAGCCCCACCCTAAACTACCCTTTACATGGAAAATTTTTCGAAAATTTTTATTTTCTTGAAAATGGCTCTAACGATTTTGATTAAAATGTCACATGTTTGAGATATTTTTATGACAAATGAAATGTATATCTTGAATTTTCTGGCTATAGCCCCTGTAGTCGTATTTACTCTGGATGACTTTTGCATAACTGGTAAACTGTTAGAGATAGACCAAATCATACTATACAAAAAATGTTGTTGTTTTCTAGTGCCTTGCATCTGGCAATGAAGCCATTAGCATTCGTGCTTTCCAATACTTTTGAACTATAGTTTCTTCTGATCTAAATGCTTCACAAGTCTTCAAGTGGTCTTCGTTCATTTCTGCTGGATCGTTACACAGGACACATATTGGTGAAGCTGAGATACCTATTCTGTAGAGATGACTTGCTAAGCAGTCGTGATTTGTCAGTAGTCGGAAGGCTGCAACCGCTGTTTTCCTTGGTCTCTGGGAGATTATATCTGGGTTGGAAAGTAGTGTAATCCATTTTTTATCTTTGGCATTTGTTTCTATTTCTTGTAGGTATGAATGAGAAAATTTTTTAACGATCAAGCGTTTTATTGAGGAATATGAGAAATTGAATTTAGACTTTTGTTTTATTGTTGTGCCTTTCTTTGCAAGTGAGTCTGCAGCTTCGTTCCCCATGACTCCACAGTGTGCTGGAATCCATTGGAGATGAACAGTCTTATTAACTTTTTGGAGTTGTGTTAACATTTTGTAGCATTCTCTAATTTTTGTTGACTTCTTTGTAGTATTTGAACATATTCCCTGAATTGCAGCTTTAGAATCTGAAAGAATTACTGCCTTGTTAAATTTATTTAAGGGAAGATTTAATCATTGTCGGAGAGCAATGTGTATAGCCTCTATTTCTCCATCATATCTGCCAACAGAATGATAAAAGGAAAAATGTGAACACATAACTCCAGCTCCAGTAAGGTTTTCCGCGGAGGATCCATCAGTATATATGTGCAGCCATTCTTCTGTGGGATACCTAGTATTGAAAAAAAACTTTCCTTTGAGGATATGTGTTTTGGCTGCTGTCAATAATATTTCACAAATTTTTGTTGTTCATTTCATCTGTTGACTTGAACTCTGATTCTAACAGCTTTACACTTCCCTTCTATCTCATTTTGGAAACTGGACCAATCTGCTTTTTTAAAATTCCAAGAAGTTTTAATTTTTAGTTTATTACTTTTATTTATTAGACCTCTTATGGAGTTAATGGTGATTCTGTGGCCTGAACCTGGGTCTTCTATTACTTCTGTTTTTGTATTGTATACAAAAAATATAGATCTTGCTAAAATACACAATTTATGTCTCAATAAATTTTCTTGTAGGGTGAACCATTTCGGAGATATTCCTTGTTATGTGTGTGAGTTTCGGAAAACTTAGAACTTTCGTGAAATGGGTCATCGTTGTTCATTTTTTTATATGTTAAGTGTGCAAAGACAACAGAATCTCAAAGCTTTAAAACATTTGACTATCGCACAAAGCCTACTGTATTCCTCCTTGTACCTACAAGGAAATTAGCAATTAGGTAAGTTGTACAAATGTTTATCTTAACTAATACAAAGATATAGGAATAAGAGTTTGGAAGAATGGTTAGTACAAGAGTAGAAAAAGTCATGTGAGTGCAACACATCAGATTTTTTCCCTTGAGATATTGTAATGTTATTGATTTTATCAAAATTTTTATATTGGTTTTTTATTAATTGTTTTACAGAATCGGATGCTAATTTTGTAGTTGGTCCCTAAATGAAAAGACATCCGTTTTTGGCTAAGTTGTCTGCTATCTCATTACCATATACACATTGTAATACTATTTTTTTATTCAATTTTGTTAATTGAGTTATGTTGATTTCTAGTGTGTGTATGGATTATTGATAGGATTGCTGGTTTTGGGTCTAATAATAAGACAGTATTTGTAACATTTTTAGTATTATGTAGAAGATGTCATAGGGAATGGCTGATTGCTTCAGTTTCTCCATCATAACTTGTTGTTCTCTATTCTAAGGATTTAGAAAAGGAAAAAACAGAGCATGTCATTCCTGTTTCTGCACTTTTTTCTTGAGAGATTAAGGATCTATCAATGTAAACATGGAGCTAGATTGGAACAGGATATTGTGTTGGATTGATTCTATTGCTAATGTTCATTGGACAGCTGTTTTCATATTAGATTTTGCTACTTCTTCTGTAAGGTTTATATTACATATATCCTATTGTTGTTAATATTGTAGGGTTGGGTTTTATTTGTGAATTATCATTTGTGTGGGGTATGTTAAGTTTGTTTTTAAGTTTATTTACAACAGATAGAAACCTTTTCTGGGTTTTGAGAGATGTTGAGAATATGTGTTTATCCCAGCTGTTGTGTGGCAGTCTTTTTACTTTCTCTACTGGTAAGTAGGGGAAGTATTGTATTCCACCCAAAAATTCGATGTCGAGATTTCACCGGAAATATATGTTTTGAGACCCTCTGAATCCAAAAAAAGCATTTTTAGAAAAAGGTCCGTGTGTGTGTCTGTGTGTCAGTCTGCCAGTCTGTCAGTCTGTCAGTCTGTGGACAGCATAGCTCAAAAACGAAAAGTCGGTTAAAAACCAAAGTTGGTATTTAAGTTTAATGTCTTTCAAGGATGGGACACGAAGATTTTGAAGAAAATAGCCCCACCCTAAACTACCCTTTACATGGAAGATTTTTCGAAAATTTTGATTTTCTTGAAAATGGCTCTAACGATTTTGATTAAAATGTCATATGTTTGAGATATTTTTATGACAAATGAAATATATATCTTGAATTTTCTGGCTATAGCCCCTGTAGTCGTATTTACTCTGGACGGCTTTTGCATAACTGGTAAACCGTTAGAGATAGACCAAATTATACTATACAAAAAATGTTGTTGTTGTTAGCTAATGCTGGATTTCTGACAATGAAGTCATTAATCCTCTTGCTCTCCAATATTTTTCACTGATGGATGGGGCACTAGAAGTGGCCGGGCATATTTGAAGGTGGTCTCGATCCATTTCCTCTTGCAGATCACATAGAGGACAGAGTGGTGAAGAATATATCCCAATTCTGTTTAAATATAAATGTAGATCTTGCTAAAATACACAATTTATGTCTCAATAAATTTTCTTGTAGGGTGAACCATTTTGGAGATATTTCTTGTTATGTGTGTGAGTTTCAGAAAACTTAGAACTTTAGCAAAATGCAACAATGTTGTTCAGTTTTTTTATATGTTAATCGTGCAAAGAGAACGGAATCTCAAAGGTCAAAAAGATTTGACTGTCGCACAAAGCCTTCTGTATTCTAATATTCCCCTTGCACCTACAAGGACATAAGCAGTAAGATAATTTGTACAAATGTTTATCTTAACTAACATGGAGATATAGGAATAAGAGTTTGTTAGAATGGTTAGTACAAGAGTAGAGAAAGTCACGTGAGTGCAACACATCAGATTTTTTCAAGTGTGATTTTAATAATTCAAAACACAAGTGAGGGTACACCATATCCATCTATCTACTCACTCCCCTGCCCTCCCCCACACATAGGTTATGAAGAGAGAAAATTTCTGTGTATGTATATGCATAAATATGTGCATTTATGTTGGGTAATCTCAAAAACATTCCACCAATTTTGATAATAGTACAAAACTTTATAATTGCAATTCTTAAATTAATAAAAGACTAACAAGAATTTACAAAGCCTATTTACTAGAATATGAACACATTGAAGTTATAAAAGAACATACTTGCAAAGAAGGTTTTGACTTTTAGTTGAGAATTCCATAGAATAGAAAATAGTTGTTGTTATACCACAGAAAGTGCATGTAAAATATCAGATGTTTTGTTTCTAAGTTATGCTGTTTACAGACACGTGCATGGACCTTTTTATAAAAATACACTTTTGGATTCAGAGGACCTCAAAACATGTATTTTTGGTGAAATTTTAACATAACATTTTTTAATGTAATGCAATACCGTCTCTACCTAATATAGTACATCCAGCCTAAGAAAGCTACTTAACATCAGCACCACTAATAAAAAATCACAGCAGTAACATTAAAAACTGGATCTATTCAGTTTTCTTCCTCAGAGAGCTTCAGTTAGGAACCAATTAGAGCATTCTTTGCAGATGTGCTTACAGCCGCTGCGAGCGTGTGTGCTTCAAGTGGCTTTCTTATTTTGGCAGCACTATAGGTGCTTGGTATAGAAAGTTGTGTGTGTGGTGGCTGTGGGAGTGTGTGTGGGGAGGGGGTGTGTGGGGGTGTGGATGGGTGCATGGGCGTGCATGCAGGTATGGGTGTGTTTGTGCATGCATGCGTGTGTGCGTGCGTGTGTGCATGCATGCATCTAATGCTCTGGAGTTAACAATAAAATCATTCTCTGTCTGGCTTCCCAATATTTGTAAATTAAATCTTCTTGGATCTTTAGACCTTCACATACTGCTGGATGGTTTGTTATCCATATCCTCTTCTTTGGTGCATAATGTGTATAGGAGAGAGGTTACTAACCCTATCTTGTATAGATGTTTACCAAGACAATCATGGCCCATGAGAAGGCAAAATATAGCGACAGTTGATTTCCTTAGACTGTTTGGGATTGAACTGAATTTTTTTTTCTGTTTCTTGCCAGTTAACATTTTCAAAAGAAGAGATATCTTTCATATTTCAGTGTGAATACATTTTTTATTATTTGCTTAATTGACATGAATGGGATTCATTTTTACTTCATAAATAATTATGCATCCTTTCTTTGCTAACATGTCCACTCGTTCATTGCCAGTTATTTCACAATGAGCTGCAATCCATTGGAAAAATTTTGTTTTATGTAATTTTTAAAATTGGATTAATATATTATGTATTTCATATATTTTTGCAGCTTTTGATAATTTATTGACATTATAGCTTGAATTGCAGCTTTGGAGTCAGATAAGAAGACTATATTAGTAAATTTGTTTTGTCTAATAAGTAATTTTGTAATGATACATCAATTTCTCCATCAAAGTTGGTGGAATTGTCTCCAACATGTTTATAAAAGGAGAATAATTTTCAAGTGGCACCAGCATCTGCACTTTCATCTTGACTGTAAAGGGAGCCATCAGTATAGATATGAATCCATTCATCTTCCGGAAATCTTAAATTGATGGTTTTAAAGGCATATTGTTTAGCTTCTATAGGAGTGACATCTTTTTTTGTAAAATTTTCAAGTAGATCTAAATGATGGTTCACTTCTAGGATATTCAATGGATTATTGAGATGTGTTCTCTTTCAGATGGATAATTTATACTGTTGTAAAATTCTTGTACTTTCTATATCACACCTATTTGAATTTTTAAAGTATTGGTAGAATTATAGTGTTTTTCCCAATTATTATTATCTGGTACCTCATAATTTTTTCATAGGTTAAAATAGCTTGTTCAAGTTCCATTATGATAGGTTTATTGTATGTTACAGCTTGTATGCTATAATTGGAGTGGTTTTAATCTGAGAGCTCAATTTTGAATACATTCAAGTATTGCTAAGGTTGAGTGGGATGCAGTTATAAGAACTTCACCACTATATTTGAGAATTGGTTTTATATACATGTTTTATGTTGAATTTTTTAACATCGCCATTTAGCTCCAGCTAGTCTTTTTAATATTTTAAAGTGATTGGTGACTTTATCCTTTACATTTTCAATGTGATTTTTCCATGTTAGTTTTTTGGCAAAAAGTATAACAAGGTATCATGCATTTTCAGTTCTAGGTAACAGAGCATTATCATATGATAAGGAGATATTGACTTATTTATTTCTTAATGAAAAGAATTGAATGTTGCTTTCATCAGTACTAACTTGCATAAAGTTGTAATTGCACCAATATTTGAGTTTTAATATGGAATTTTGAAGTGATGGAATTAGACCTTCAGTTTCTTATGAATTCTTAGAATTCCAGATTACTAAAGTATCAGCATATAATGCAGTTTTAATGTCATTCTGTTGTATCTGTTCTGGAAGATTATTTATATAGATCTTAAATAAAAATAGTACTACGAACAGCTCCTTGGGGTAATCCGAGATTTGTTTTTTTTCTTCTATATTTTGACATTGCAGAGCCATAGGATGTGGCACAATACCTTTCAGTAATGAACTCTGAAAGCCAACGAAGCATGTTGTTTCTGATGCTAATTTGTTGTAGCTTCTTAATGAGGTTGTATCTCCAAACATTGTCATATGCTGATTTTAAGTCATTAAATAGAGCTAAAGTATTTTGATTTTTGTTAAAGCTTTCTTTGATTTCCTGACTAAGTTTGATTGTTTGTTCATTTTGAGACATTGTTTGTCCCCATATTGGGCGAAACGTCAGAACATTCATCGACTGGACCATGGCCTACAAGTCCGAAATCTACCATCTATTGGATTAACACCGACCGTGAAAGCCTGTATGTTGGAAATATTGTTTGTTTATTAGTATCATAATTGTTGATTATTAAGTCTTGATTTAATGTATTAATTTTAAGGATTATTTTAAATATAATGCCAATAATGCTAGGAAGTTAGATTGAGATCGCTTTCTTAACATTTTAGGGACTAGGGAAATATACGGAAGATGATGTCATAGGAGACGCTATAAAATATACATATACGCAGATGAATACACACGCATAGCTAAAAATATGCTGCAAATCACTCTCTTTGCCACTAGCGTTGGACGAAGATAGACATATTTTAATATAGGCGCAGTGAAAGATAAGAAAAAGTGAAATATTGATTAATGAAACATAGCGAATATGTTAAGAAAGTCAATCCACGAACAAAGAGTGCTTATTATTGTGACATATATTTAAAATATTGTGAGAAAGGTGCAAATAAAATATCTCATTGAGACTTAATCATGAGTCCACAACTATTTCACTCTGTACCACAACCCGAGATTGAAAAGAGTCGAAAGCTCAACAAAGCATCATTTAATATTTAAAAACCACACCAATTTGTTGAATGATTTTTCCTAAAGCCTGTTGTTACGCCTCCTTTGTCCTATACTTTCACCTACTACCTTTCCTTTTACTAATAATTTATTCCGCAGGATCGAGATGTGATACTACCAAGTAACACAACAAACTGCAGCATAACATAACATTTATTATAAATTAACACTGTTAAATATTAACAAGAAAATATTAAAAGGAAACAACAAATTGGAAAATGAACTCTGTTTAATAACATGAATATATTGGAAGAAATCAATAAATTTCCCCATAGTTTGAAATTAAGAAGAAAATGGAGAAAATGCAATCTAACTGGAAAACCTTGCTTCATATAATCGGGTACTGCAATTCTGTCCTCATCCACAACTTATCACCACTTAAACACCCCTTCCTCATATATAAATCTTGCTTAAAGTCTGTTACAATCTCCACATACACCAAGTTGCTCCCCGGTTTACTGATGAAAGGGGCCTCATACAGTGCAATCCCCCCAAGTTAACTGCTCCTCTAGAGTTTCCCCACTTCCACAAGACTAGTGTTAATTAAACTGGTACTCATCCCGATGTCGCCACTCAAAGTTACATGATGGATGGCGAACTCTCAGCCGGGAAGAGCCACGCTCTTGTTGACAGTGTACAACTGGCTTCTCTGGTTTCACAGCCATTCCTTGAATTCTCCTTTCCACACAAGCGACGTCTCTTACCAGAATTAACTGGCCAGTTCGAATCAGAAGTCCATACTGCTCCTTTCCCAAAGGAACCATAAAGTTGAATTATATGTAGCTTGCAGGGTTAGGCTTATACGCCTATCCTGCGTTCACTAACGGCTCAGCGCCGTCCAATCCACTTGCAATGGTCCCCGGTTCTACTTCCAGCTGCTCAGGACTGACTCACTCCAGGTCACATCTCACGGTTGACTTCCACACACACTCTCCACGCAGTAGTATCACCTAGTCAACCAGCTTTTGTCTCTGACGTCACCCCAAGCTGTTCCATCTTTGAGCCATCCACCCCCTCTTTTGGCTCTTCAAACGGCCCTTCATGCCCCCACCAAATTAATCCGTTACACTGTTTAGCAAGAGGACAAAAGATTATATTTTTCAAGGCACCAATTCAGGTGAACTGAAATCATCCTTTTCATGATTTTTGCCGGGATACTAGTTAAAGATATAGGTGTAAATCTTGATATCATTTGATGGTTTGTATTGGAAATATCATGGTTTTTTTTTCAGATAGCTGGAACAGAAGTTTTCTGGATGTGGTTGTATAAGTTGAGTAACATGTTCTTGCTTTATATCCCAAATTTTTTATAAATTCTAGATGAATTTTAAGGACCTCGAGCTTTATGATTAGATGTATTTTTAATTGCTGTATTAAGTTCAATAATTGTAAATTCACGGAAAATATTTCATCTGTTGAGGTTAAATATGGAATATAATTGTTTTTGCTGGATTTGATTTCTTTCTTCAAGATTTTTTTCCTTTTTTTATATGGTCAAGGAAGTTTTGGCAATGTAAAAGTTGAGTTAAATGCATTTGCAATTTTCGAATCACTTGTTAATTCTTTATCACCAGATTTAATTGGATGTTTTGGAACTGTTTCTTTTTTAATATTTGAAATATAATTATGAACTTTTTTACTATCTTTTCTATAATCAATGTTTTCAATAAATGTATTAAAGGAATTTCTTTTAGCAGTTAATGCTGCTTTTTCAAAAATTGCTACTGTTTTTCCAGTTAAGATTAATCTTCTGGTCTTCTTTTTTTTTCAGCTAAATTTCTTGCTAACTCTCAACCGTTTCTTAAGTTCTCTAAGTCTTTGGTCCAAAAGGAATTATATTTTTTAATTTTACCTCTAGGGATATATTTTTTGACAGTATTTACAAGAAGATTACAAAAATCCTTATTATTCATTAATTTAGTGATTTTTAGATTTCTCTTGACTCCAACTAAAATTCTGCTTGCAATTTTTCTGTATTTTGGTAGAAGTAAGTTGTATAACCTCCAGTTCAAAATACTTTTTTTGTCTTCTACAATATTGGTTTCCATAAGACCAAAGACATGTATATTTTCTTTTTGTAAGAGTGTAAGAAGTTCAGATTTTTTATCATGACTAAATCCCATTGCATTCCATTGCAGTATATTTAGAGTAGATATTTTTCCAGAATCAGTCTCCACCCAGAGATCTGATTGGGGGCTATTACTCTGGAAAATTTCAATTCAGGAAACATATCCATATGTTTGAGCTAATTCTGATATTTCTTATGGACACCTTATTTTTACAAGCAGGCAGTTGAATCATTCCATCTTAACCTTTATATTGTGGAAGGATCACACTTATCACTGGTCAACGGGTCCATCGGACCTAGCTGGGAGGTGTCATAGGCAACTACCAACCATTCATTCTTCAGCCACTAGAAGGACATTCCTATGTTATGATAAGCCAGCAATAGTACATTTTATAAGAGAAAATAGAAAATTAGAGATGAGGAAAGATTGGAAAAATAAAGACTCCTTAGCCCTCGGGTGCTCTAATAACATCGGGGTTGGAAGAGAACAAGAGATGACCAAGGTAGGTCAGATAGAAAAGATTACAGTGAGGTGCAAAACACCAATAAATGCAAGTAATCTGCTCAGCTTGGGTACCTTGTGGTCGTCATCCACATATCCAATAGACAGGGACTCCTGAGTGTTGGTAGAGAAAGTAAGAAAGGCTAAAATAACTGTGGGAATACCAAAATACAATAGATTTGCTTGTTTTCTTCGATTTACAGATATATCTGTGTGTAATAAACTTGTTTAAATGACCATTGATTTAGAATATCTTTACTGTCTTGACACGAGACAGTAATTGTGCTGCTGACTTCCATCTATATAATTTGATATGTGACATCATATGATCCTAAATATCAGGATTCAAATTAACAGCGGGATGGGGAGATTTTCCACTTTTATTAAATAATTTCCCCGGCTCATCAAAGAAAATTTTCTTCCCTGCCAGGGAAGTATTTTTCTTTTTACTGTAGGTATTTATTATTATTGCTCTTTGAAAATACAAGAAGTCATGGAACACTTTTGATGCAGACTTTACATGGTATGAGTGCAAGCTGTGAGTAAGCAGAAGTATCATACCGCAAGTAAACTAACAATAAATAATTTTGGGGGATGTATAGACAAAACTAGATTTGGAAAATGGAAAACATGGAAAACAAGTTGCTCCTGACTTTCATCAAGCAGTTTTGGGAGAGTTATATACCTGTACTCCCCAGAAAGACAAAATCACAGGCTCTTTAAAGGCACTAAAATACATATTGCTGCTGCTATGCTTTATCATATAACTACCACTGGTATTACTATCATTATTGGCATAAATATAATTTAAGTTGCCCCCCCCCCCCCCATTTCATCAGAAAGTCTGATTTGAACATTGCTAAATATTATTAAGCAGGACCTCAGCAGGTTCTGTTTGTGTGCTACAACGGACCTAGCTATTCATTCTGCAAGCCGCTTCATCAGTACTCTCACCTGCATTTCCAAAAGGATTCCATTATTCACTGCAATGCAAAGGCGTGCATGTTGAACATGGTCCTAGTGACCTGTGGTGTCATACTAATCCACCACATCATAGTGTACTGAATGAAGGTATGATACAAGCTAAAGACTGCATATTTTAATGTAAGGCTCCTTCTCTTTTTTTTTTTTTTTTTTTTTTTTGCAGTACTTCTTAATATACTCTTAATGATTACTTTCACAAATTAAACTTTCAAAAGCTCACCTGTTGTGAAGCATTACTGTGGACAGAAGGAGAGCTAATTGTTGAAATTTTGTCATGACTTGTCTTCACTTTTGGACCACCTGCTTTGCTGCTAGAAAGAGATGCAGCATCCAGAGCAGCTGGCTCTTCCTCTCCCTCAGCATCTTCTTCTGGTTCATCAGTTTTTTCACCTGGTACTTCAGCTTCTGCGGCCTCTTCTGTTTTAGAAGTCGAAGATGCTTGCTTTGATGCAGGCTTGTTTAATTCAGATGTTTGGGAACCAGTCTTGGTGGTTTCAGCCATATTATGCTTGATAACTTTGTGACGCTGAACTTTTGTTTCAATATAGGATGATTTCAGTACTAAAAATTTTTTTTTTTTTTTTTTTTTTTTTTTTTTTTTTTTTTTTTTTTTTTTTTTTTTAATTTATAGAATTAATACACAAGAGCAGGAGATAGGCAAATCTTAAATTATCTCATCAGTGCAGATGGTCAATTAAAGATGCATTTTATGTTCATCCTGTGGGAAATACAACAAATATTCCTTATTAAAAATAAATATGTTACAGAATATTTATGTAAATAGCTCTTTTATACAAAAAACTTAATTTATTCAGGTCCTGTTAATCCAGTTTTTAATTTACATTCACTAAATTATTAAGGGTACTTTACTAAGCTAGCTCATGAATCATAACTATTATAAAGTACATGTTAAAAGCAGGGGCAGCTCCAAGGGTAGTGCCTCCATGCCATGGCACTACCTTAATAAAATGAAGAAATACATATATTGTTTGTATACTCCGTGGTTACATCGAGAATAAAAGCACTGTCCTTATTACTCTTAAGGGTGCAATGAAATGGCTTGTCTGACAATGGAAAACCATAGAAGTGGAAGTGTTAAAAGTTAAAAGTTTACAACCTTATTATATTACTATTCTATGGATCCATGCTACTTCATATCTGGCTTGGATTTACACTGGATGTTAAGTCTGGGCACTAGCAGGGACTGCAGGTGAAAGGGAATAGCTCATATTCGTGCCAATTAGTATCTATCACAGCTACCATTGGCAACATGCGCAAATTATTTGTACCAACTTTATGACACACTTAGTAAATTATGCCATAGAAATGAGAAATAAGCCATCAATACTGTAGCATAAAAGCAGAAAATAATGTTTTATTGTATCATCAAGGTTTTTCGTTTTCCATTGTTTATACTTAAAATTATATGAACCCATGTTTTGTATAATGCTGTCTGCACGGCCAGTAACCATACACATTTGAAAGAGATGTTTGCTAGGATGCAGGAGCAGTAAACACAAAACACTGTTGAGAGCATGAGTGATTACGTGTGCTTTGTATAAGTAAGATGAATAAAGTGAGTACTTTACTAAGTAGCCCAGCTTCTGCATTATCATTAGAAGACAAGCCAAAAATAAAATGCATGGGAAGACCTACTCCTGATCTGCATATATACACAGAACAAAAAAGTGTAAAGGTTAACTGCATAAGAAAATTTAATTGGAACATTTACACAAAAAACAAATGGATCTGTGTATATAAGGTGAAAAACACTATTGTGCATTCCATTTATCTTATTTGGTAGCAATAACAATTGGTTGAAGAAAGGTGAGATGGATTTAGTATACATTTGGAAAAAATTACGATCCACGAGAAATCCAAGCAGCATAATAACAATGTGATGAACTTAACTGTACTAAGCAACAGAGACATCCAAGCTAAACTTCACTCCCAGTATCAGCAGGCCGTCCTAAAGCATAACTAGCAAATATAAACAGGTATGTGCTAAATTTAATAACCAAATGCATATGACCCTGTGAAAAGTGAGAATTAGCATTACGCAGACACGATGAGTCAGAGGACTCAAATAATAAAGGCATATTCTGAGAATTAATCTAGGTCAGTGCTGAGTTGGATAGGGAATTAAAATTACCTTGTGATCTTATACTGCGTTTAAAGGAGCATCTAAAACCTTACAGAATGACATTTTAGAATACATCCTACAAGTATATTATGATGTCATTCAATAAATAAACAAAACAGATTATGTTGCCATTATAGCCGATGAAACAACAGATGCGTCATGTCAGTCACAGCTGGTAGTGATATTGCGGTATGTTGTTGAAGACAGGTCTGTAGAAACATTTTGGACATTTAGTGTGCCAGAAGGACATGATGCACGTAATCTATTTGTGAACTTTGAAGTGGTTCAAAATTTGGTCCTCTGCTTGCAATAAATCACCAGCAGTACTGGTAGTAGTAGTAATAGTTGTAGTAGTAGTATTGTAGCCATAATCGAAGTCGTCGTAGCTTATGTGAAGGTGTCATCAGAAAGGGATGAGAAACCAACCTAAATTTTCATTGATGATGTCATCTACAGATATGCTGCAAAAAAGCCTCAACATATTAGTTTGCTGTAAATGTAAGTTGTTGAATGCAATATTATTTTATTGATCTCATAATTTAATTCCTTAGACTATACCAATTTAGTATTTACACACAATTTATTTAAAGATTATGGAAAATTTAAAAACATTAGTACCATTATGTTTTCAGTATATTATCACTAAAATGTGAAGCCTGTAACATTCCCCCCCCCCCCCTCCCGTAAATCTTGATTCCCACCTGGAGAAAAGTGGCTATATTATTTCAAAAGAATGGGACAAGGAGAGGATAATTTGTGCATGAAATAAATATATGTTAATTTGTTTTTATTTTAAAGAAATGGAGCAAGGAAAGGACTATTGGCATGTGAAATGAATACATTTCTTTTTCTTTTTATATAAGGAATGGGGCAAGGAAAGAATAGTTTGCACGTGAAAGGAAAGGAATACTTTTGATTTTGCCAAATAATTGAGGAGCGTTTTTTCAAAACTCGATAGATGCAAAATTTTACGAAATTGAGTTATATATAATATTGGCATAATTTTCACCTTCTGCATCATTCTGTGAAAACAAATTTTGCAAAATTTGATTCTTGTGTGTAGAAGCTAGGGAATATCAGCAGTTTTTTCAAAACTCGATAGATGCACTTACTCAGTTAAAGCAAAGGTCGATAGATGCAATTTTATGATTTTATAATCCAAAGTGTAGCAACCTCAACTCTATGAAAGGCATGTTGGCATTGACTGCCCTCTCACTGTTGCGATTCTTGGAATTCTCTATCATTTCTGCAAGCCTGGTACACTGCTGTATCGTTGGCAATAACTGCGAACTCAGGTTGTGCGCTTGGACTTCACATTAATTTCTGCAAGCTTTTTGTTCCATTTATGTCCTGCCTTTAACTGTAGACGTCATATCGGCGGCCTTGCCTATTGACAATGGTGTTACTCGTTTAACAGTGGGTTTTTTGGTCTTTGGGGTTTTTATACGTTGAATTCACACACATTCACACTTTCATTCATACTTCCAGACTCAGGGAAGCATGAAGAATAATCTTGGCTGGAGAAAAATTCCTACCCCCTGCCGGGAATCGAACCCAGGACCCCTTACACAGCAGGCAGGTGCTTCTACAAGCTTTGTTGTACTTACATGGCATTTTTATTCTTAGTTGAGACACTGCACTGTAGTAAGCACAATGGACAGGAGCTCAGATTGTGAAACTGCACCAGTTGTAGAATGTGCTGGAGTTAGAGATTGCAAAAACAAGGAAAGGAAATCAAAATGCAAGTCAAGGAAAACTCATACTCCAGCAATTACATGTTCAGATAGTCTCAGTACACTCCACGAAATCCTAAAACTAAAGCTTCCAAGGAATCACAGGGGTGTCAAAAGTTGATTATCTCTCCTGGCTAAAAAATTTCACTTATCTGGGAATGCACCAAAGGAAACCAGAGGAGGTGACAGAACAGGAATATTGCAGAAGGGCATTACTGTTGCTATAAAGCAAGACATTAAGAAGTACAGAGATAGAGAAAGCCACTATGGAAGAGCAAAATCAAAGAGAGGATATTTACCTCCAGAACTTAATCTCAGAAAAATGTGGACCAATTTCTGCAACGAAAGAAGATTAAGAAATCTACCAGTCTGCTCATTGTCAAAATATAAAAACATATTTTACAACTTTTTCAATCTTTCATTCCGTACACCATACACTGACACATGCTCAATGGGACTGATGAAGATTAAGACAGAGGCAGATGTGGAAAAGAGAAATGAACTAAGAACCATGTACAGACTGCACAAGCACTAATAAAGGTTAAAGCTTACTTATTCATATTGTTTGAAATTTGTTTGTGTGTATTCAATATGTTTGTTATATAAATAAAACAAAATATATTGTTATTGTGAATGTAGCAGTATTTAGTTTCCAAGTTTATACCTAATAAAATAATCCTTATAAACATTAATATGTTGGTTGTATAGTACATTATGTAGGTATTATGAAGAGGTAAAAATAAATAAAAAATAATAAATGCATAAATAAAAAGCAGCAAAAACAATAAATGACAAAAATAACGAAATTTCATGTCTTAATTTCTCGCTCACGCAGAAAAGTTATCAGCATCTATCGGCTTTTGAAAAAACTCCGCATTTTCAAACCCCAAATTTGCACCTGTTAAACTATGCTATTTGTTTCTTTTCACATTCAATGAAACAATATCAGGAAGGAGAATTGAATGATTAATATATTTGCTGTGCTAACCAATTAGTATTGCCAATATATAGAAAAAACAGTTTTTCTCAGAAACGCATTTTGTGCATCTATCGAGTTTTGAAAAAACGCTCCTCAATTAACGTCGGCGACTCTTGGGCTGGAAAGGAAATAGTGGGGACAGACAGCAGACAACTGCTTTAAGAAAAGAAAATGTGGATCTGCGAGGAAGTAATATTGGGGAATCACTTGGTCCACACGGAAGTAGTAGTGGGAGAACCAATTTGGTCGGAGGGCAAGTTTAAAATGACGGTTCTGTGAAGGAATAAATCCGGCCCGAGCCCGATAAACATTTTTCAAATTAGGCCAGAATCCGGGCCGCTTCCCTTGCGGTTCAGATGGCAGCCATGAGCTCACCTCGTAGTTTTGAAAAGCAATATTTCAGCAATCCTTCAACATTCAAGGGAAAATATTGCAATTTTAACTTCAGTGCCCCTGTAGAAAACATATTCTTATTCTGTTTCCATTAAAGTGTGGACTAGATGTAAAAACTATTCCAGTGATGGGGTGCTATGCTTACAAACGTAAGCGAGAACAGCAGCCTGTGGTTCCGTATGTGCTCCGTATGTATTTAGCTAACTGGCTAAATCGTGATATAGTCGCCGTCACGAATGAGAAGATAAATATTCAATGACGTCACAGTCACCTGTGTTCTAGTTAATCAGGCGTAGTCTGTTTCAGAGCGCGTGTGAGAGCACTTGCCTACAGTTTAACAGTGAAATTAAATAATTCCGAGCAATAAGTCCACTCCATTGTGTGATATAAGTTCGTTAAGAGTTCCGACGATGGCAGAAGGAAACAAACGTTGCGTTATTCATAGTCAAGCCAGAGGAATAATGTATAATGTGTACAAATACTTCCTGAGAAAGATGAGAAACAGTTTCAATGCAGCACTTCCCCTATTACCCCTACCTGCATGTTATATGTATGTAATTTACCGTCATCGTTCCTGACGGCTACTCTACGACAAATCAGTGGTGATCTAACCCTAGATCGAATCCTACTTAACGTGTCTTTTTCCGCAATTTTTTTCCTGTCTTAACGGGAACATCATTATTTATATAACCTGTGTGACATATAAAATTATACAAATTAATGGAATCAATTGCTGATAAAACTCCTCCTTTAGAGCAGCTAATTGCATGGCTTTGTTTATTTCGCATAGCGTTGTAATTTTTCCCTGTGTCTTACTAACGCTACAATATGCTCGAAATTTTACAACTGAATACTTTATAAGATATTGATTACATTTGCTGAAAATAAAACAAGGAATATGCTCACAATCATTCCTCCCAAAATTAACAATGTTTTCCTTCAAATATCCCCATTCAAAGGCACCTCTCTGCAAACCTCGCATATTATTCCTTATCCATACTAATTACACTGGATATATGAAAACTATATATCTCCATTGCATTAGAGCGTCTCGACAAACAAGGCACAACAAACGAAAAAATTATTTCAGAAATGTTTAGTAAACTCATCTTAATTACATTCCTTTATGGTTAATCATGCAGTAGACGACACAAATGCCACCCTAAGTGAGAATAAGACGCAGAGTACTTGCGAAAGCAAATGAGTTTAATACATTATATATCATAGGAAAGCGTTGATAGTGTAAAATGCTCTTTTAATGGATGGTCATAAAGTATACTGTTCTAAGATCTGGTTGTTAGTGATTACAGCAATTAATGGTATATTAAACGGAACGCAATGCAGCCTATGATTACTACAACGTGAAGTAACCTTTGAAGCTGGCAGCGTTACCGTGCTTCCAAGTGCTATACAATGTTGCCATGTCCCCATTAACTCGATTTCTGTGCCTTTATCCTGATTTTCCTTCCTGATAAAAAGCTACAGAGAATTAAAGACTTTGTTGATTTTGTATTTCAGGAAATAAGCATGCGGGAAGCGAGGATCGAACCCCGGCAAGTTAGTAGTTCTGAATTCTGCGCATGGCGACTTAACCATCTCGGTTATTGCTCCTTTTCGGGCATTCGCGCTCTATTAATATGATATTAAGTTTTATTGTTATAACTGGACAGCAAATTTCATTGCAACGCAGAAAGTTCGTAACGTCTTTAGAAATGGTTTAAAAGTTTTGCTTTTGTTTCTATATATTAATTTGCAGTTATTTAGAGGATAAAGAAAAAAGACAGCTTTTAGAAAAACACGAGTATCGCTCTGTTCTTTGACTTTTTTAATTAATGACAGACAAATTATGATTAAACTCTCAATATAAATAGCAAAGATATATTTATTACCTATTCAGAATATACACCTGTGTTCAAGAACGTTTTTAAAAAGCATATTATTTGAAACACTTATTTTAATTACATTTTTAATATTTAAAGGTGCTTTTAATGTAAGCACCTCGTTTGTTTTTGGTCTTTGTGCAAACAAGGTAGTTACCACAGCACAAAATGTTCTTTTGTTAACGTCTTCTATACAAGGAGCACCAATAATGACTGATTTCATTTACTACTACTAGGTGTTCTGTGCTACGGAGTATGTTTGTTTCATATGTTCAATGAATGTTTTTTTAAGTCCTCGCGCTCGAAAGATCATGTTCATTAAAATTCCTAAAAATTAGAGGAAGTTGTCCTGACAGAGATGCTCTGCTATTTTTTCACATGGGTCTTGGGGCTTAGATCAGTCTAAGTATATTAACACTATAGGAATGACGTGTTATATCATTGGTGTAATGCACACGATTCATCACTCTCATTTACAAAACACGGGGTGGAAACGAATGTATACTGTTGTTTGGCTAAACTTTCCTATTGACTATAATAACACTAATGACTGTTTCTTGAATAATTGCGTATACCAAGTAACAACCCATACCTAACAAGATGAATGACTAATTAAGACCGCTCCCAATAACTGACTTACTGACCTGGCTGACTGACTGACTTAACTGACTTGACTGATTTGACTGACTGACTGCCTGCCTGCCTGTTTGACTGACTGACTGACTGACTGAATGAATGAATGAATGAATGAATAAACAATTAATTAATACATTGAAAACCTGAAAAGAATATAAGCTTACCAGTTCCTTGCAAACAAGATTCGATTTTAACGTCCAGTTTCTCTGCAAATCCTCGTCCTCCGGATCGGAAGAGGTCTCGAGCTCCGGGCCCCCCAAGGAACCCAGAGCCTACATGGGTGGGGGGGGGGGGAGTGGGAGCCGCCACCGGGGAGTTCAAATCTGTAGGTGTTAGGGATCCCTACCCTCTGTCTCTCTTCAAGACCACCCTTAATATTCTCTCACCTCACCCTCCCTTGCAGAAGGCGCCCCGCCCCGTCAGGGACACAGGCACAAAAGATCTAAAGGTCGAGGTGCAAAATCCCCCATCCGAAACCTGTCTATCCATCTGTAACTTCCAGTTTACAAAGTACACACCTGCTACTCAAGGTGAAGGGTTTGACTGTTATTATTGAACCATAATACCTATTAGATATATCTTAAGTTTAGAACGTCACTGTTGCGTGTAAATCACCACGCATTCAATCCTCCGTCACGTATGAACCTGAATTTGAAGCGCTTTATTTTCAATATGTCTATCAAAGGGATTGTGTAATAACTATTAAATTGTTTTCATCGTTTCACCTGTATTTGTCTGTCCTCAATAGAAGCAATTAAAGAAACCAATATTCCACAATTAACATTGTGATATTCATTTTTATTATTGAAATATTCCCTTTTTTTTTTTAATCCTTTACATAAATGTAAACCAATATCTAGAAAAAAAGCACAATTTTGAAACCATTTCTAACGGTGCTAAGCACTTTCCGCATTGCAATGAAATTTGCTGCCAAGTTAATAACAATAAAACTTAATATCATATGAATAGAGCAAGAATGCCTGAAATGAAGTTGGGTATTTACTTTTATGAAAGATAGTACCTTTTAACACAATGCCAGGCACAGAAAAGATTAAAACGACACTTTGGCGATCGAATTTTCCACACTTTCCGACTATTTAAATTAGTGTCGCGGTCGTGAACTAAATTTCAGTGAACTCGCAAATGATAGATTTATACACTTTAAATAGAGCGAAAATAAATAGAGACAGAGGAATGCTTGAAGTGTATATCAACTAACAGCACGTAAAATACAAGTGCAAATCCGGCCACATGGCAAGCGGCAGCGGGAGTAGAAAATGTGATCGCGAATTACTTCCTGCCACTCCTGATTAAGTAATAGCTCAATCTATGAAATCTGGATAAGTGTGAAGTTAATCTTTAGGAAGATGTCGCACAATTAAAACAATGAACGTTTTTGTAAATATGTTTAACCTTTAAGTGTTCAAAAGTTCGTAGCATTTATCGGCAATATGCATATGTACCTCAAGTGTAAAATATTTACAGAATGTAGATTTATTTACGCTGTACTTGCAAAATTTCCGAATTCCTTTATTGTTATTACAGAAAGGCTAGGTTCAAGCTTGTTTTACACAAAACAAATTATTTAAAAAGGTGCAAAATTTACTTACCAGTTAAAACAATTTCCAGTCTGTTACCCAGGAGATTTTTCTATAAACATATGTACGGCATGTATGCCAAAGATGATCTCAACTATAAAAAAATCCATATATCAAATTCCGACTGTCTCTGGTCCGGCACTTGGTATGCTAACCTGTAAATCTAGAGATCTCGGCTGGAGAATGACACTTTTTATTTAGCTAAGCTATTCCCTAGATTCTGGAAGTCTGAATGCATGCGTGCGTGTGCGAAACCCAGAGTAACACAAACGCAATTAAATTAATAAACACTATTGCCGTTAAGTGGATAATTCTTTCCGATGTGACCTCAGATGCTAAAGGCGGCGAATAAATGGAAGGCAAAACACTCGCTTTTTTGAAGGTTCAAACAAACAGAAGAAATATGTTCTATACTGGTATTCAAGACATACCATAAAGTGGGTAGTTGTTAGCTTACCCATCTCTGATTAGGATACATTGAGTATTGAACATCTACATATTTATTTTTTAAAGTAACTAATAAAAGTTTATTACCCGTTTTCAGGTCTTCACTCTGTCCGACCCATAGGTTTCTCTGCTCCCCGACAGGCGTCTGACCTTAGGCATTGGCTTGGAAGTCCTAGGGGGTGTAAATCCTACATAAGGGGAGGGTAATCAGATAAAGAAGTACGAAGAAGATAAAGGAAGAAGAAGAAGAAGAAGAAGAAGAAGTTATAACAAATGAAATGTATATTTTGAATTTTCTGCCCATAGCCTATGTATAGTCCTGTTTACTCTGGATGACTTTTGCATAACTGATGAACCGTAAGAGAGATACCAAATCTTACTATGCATATGTGAACATCTTCTTAAAATACACAATTTATGTCCAAATTATTTTTTTTTTTTTTTTTTTTTTGGGGGGTGGAGTGAACCATTTCGAAGATATTCCTTGTTATTTGTGTGAGCTTTCCAATACTTTTTTTTTTTTGTCTATTTTATTAGAGGAGCCCGCAACCAAAATTGCAATCCCCTCTGTTCTTGAAAAACCTCAAAGAGCAAGTAGTCCACGACTAACCTATACTTCAAAGCCTTCATATAGCGACTAGCTTTAAAAGATTTGACTATCGCTCAAAGCCTATTGGAATCGTTATTCTCCCCCCCCCCCTACCCGTTTCTCCTTTCCATCGCAAGCACGTTTAACCACGACGAAGACATTTGAATGCGGGTTTCGCAAGATATAAAGAAGAAAGATTTGGTTACATTAAATTACGAATGTGAGAAATCTTGGACCTGTTCATCAGCCCATTGAACCTCGAGGGGTTACCATTCAACCAAATACGTAAGACTGTTTCATTTTAAGCTTAATTCGTATTTATTAATGCAGAGGTTACCCTCATCGTCCGGCCCCTGCGTCCTCCAGCCGCAGCCAAGGCCACGGAGGAGTGCAGATGTCGGGGGTCAGCACGCCGACTCCCCCGACCGTAAGGCGACTACTTGACCTTTTAGGGACACTACCTTTCTATCAGGATAGCTCCGCAATCGGCCCCTCAGGGACCTAACGAGGCTGAGTGCACCCCGCACCAGACCTCCCAGCGGGGAAGGTCGAACCCGGGTCCTCCGCGCCAGAGGCAGGTGCGCTACCAACTGTGCTACAGAGGCGGTCTTCGTATTTATTATTTGTTATAATATCTACTGTTTTCAGCAATTCCTAACATTTTTTACTTTTATGTTCCAAGGCTTTTAATAATGGAGGTTACCATTTAACCAAATACGTAAGACTGCTCCATTGTAAGTTAAATTTGTATTTACTATTTGTTATAATAGTGCTTTTAGCTGTACCTACTATTTGTTTACGTTTATGTTCCATGACTTTTCATAATGCCTTGCAGAAAACGAACTAGCTTTAACTTTAATCTTAAGAGATCCTTTGCAGTAAAAGCGGTCAAAGTTATTGCTGATTCTCTTAGCCAAAAGAATGCTATATTTGGTGACATTAAAATACTCAGTGTAAAGTAATTCAGTGATGGCGTCATGTTTATCAACTGTGATAAGTATTAATGTTTGAAATTCGCATGCTGTTGATAAAATTCTTCATTTATACTTTATCCAGAGTCTTTTGAGACAGTGGAAGGGCGAGCTACGGACATTGCGTGGCCAGCGCGTGTATAAAAACCAAAACAACCCAGGCAGAGTTGCAAGGTTTATGCAGTCAGACACGAGTAGTGGCACTGCACAAAGCAATCCCATATTCCCCTTGCACCTACAAGGAAATAAGCAATAAGAGAATTTCTGTCCATTCGGCTCATCGTACTTGAAGCTAGATAATTTCTGCAAATATTTATCTCAACTAACACGATAAAGATAGAAGAATACGAGATTGTAAGAATGGTTAGCACAAGAGTAGAGAAAGTCATGTGAGAGCAACACATCAGATTTTTCTGCTTGTATTTTCTTCTTTCGTTCTTTTTGTGGGGGTCGTATGTAGTATCAACTGTGTTGATATATATATAATTAGTAAAGATATACAAGTAATGTAGTCCAAATATATATGACGATGTACTCCAGTTTTTTTGTATTTAATGTATTTATTGTCTCAGCGTAAGAATAAGCTGTTCAAGCAGTCAATTAAGTGCATAACAAACAAGTAAGTAAGGGATAAACATGTAGGTAAACAATGCAACAGAAGTATGAAAAGGACGCAAATGTTGCAACAGTGCGTTTTGCTATCACAGTGTGCCAGCACGCGTAAGTGATCTACGGCACGAGCAAACTGCTGCCTACCTGCCCCTCCCACTATCTCAAAACACTCTGAACAAAGTGTAGGCAATCATTTGAACTTGAAATCAATTTCAAATCATAATGGTATTGTGCCAAATCCACCTTACTTGTGTGCTGATGAAGTGTGACTGCAGGATGTTATAATTGATGACGTGAAAGTAACCTGCAGTGCAGTGACAAATAATTTCGAATTGCAAGAGATCATATCAAGAGATGTAGGTAGTGTGCTAGAAGCATTTTTCCTGTGTTATGAGTATGGTGTATTTACTGCACACTTAAAATCTATAGCTCTTATTAAGAACGAGTGAATGTACTGGTTTTATATATCTTGGCCGTGCTAAGAGAGCGGAATCTCAAAGCTTTAAAAGATTTGACTATTGCTCAAAGCTTACTGTATTCCCATATTCCCCTTGCACCTACACGGAAATAAGCACCGAGATAACTTGCACAACTGTTTATCTCGACTAGCATGAGTATACAGGTATAAGAGTTTGTAAGAATGGTTAGAAAAGAGTAGAGAAAGTGCAGCACATCAGATTCTTTTATTAAATTCATTACATTTGCAGAGGGGTTTTGAGTTAGGACTTACCTGACGCTAAAAGTAAATTCGGCTTATAAATTTTAAATGCGAATCCTCAATTTTTATTTGCAAGATTCTACTTAAATAGACGAGATTTTGGATATCTCGTAATAACTTCGTTTCTGCATGGTCGAGAAATCCAAAATATGTCATTTATTCGCAAATAAATATTGTAACAAAATGACAAAAGTTCAGTCCAATTTCTTTTTCTCCTTTTATTTTTCTTCTAAACTTTTGCACAAAAATACAATTTTCTTCTACTGATGTTAACACAATCTACGGTCTTTCGTGTTATTACAACCCACAACTGTTTTCTTCTCCTAGCCTTGATTCATTCCTTTCACTGTCTCCCTTCACTTTCTCTGTTTCTCAAACACGAACTCCGGCGATACAATCACTCAAGACTCGTTATACGAGTAACTTCTTCACTTCAACGTAATGTATCTTTCAAAGCTATCTCGCTCTTACTGACACACTGACCGACTCCAAAACTGACAGCTCTTACGCGCTACTCAAGCTTTTATACCAGCGATGACGTAACCAGATCTATTTCGAACTTTTTCAAACAAGCCGGCCGCTGGAGACTTCTCGAATCATCTGGAAGAAAACCTTTTTGGTGCTGCCGCTCTGATTGTTGTCACATGGTTGCTCGCGTGAGTGGTGTGGGGAAGTTTGACCACGAACGCCTTTGATATGCGCCGCGCCTGGTATGTGGTATGAAGTAGATTGGTCCCGGTCGTCCTTTGTTGTGCGCCGCGCCATATTTCACCTGTTCGAAGTAGGCAAACCTAACCGCCATAAAAGACGCAATTTGTATGAGAAGACCTTTTAAATTTAAATAATTTGACTTATAGTAAGGATTTGACATGTGTTAAATTCAAAAACACTGAGTATGCGCTGGCTTATGTATTAATTACGATTATGCATATTTGAAGTTGACGCTAGAATTTTTTGCTCACTGGCAGAGTAAACGAACCCGGCCTTCGCTCCGCCAATGTTAAGAAAATCAATAAGAGATGGCGCAGCAAAGCGTGTGCGCGCCCAAGGACATTTGGTGGGAACGTGGTCGAGACAAGTCATGGCTTCTTGAATGCATTATTGACCCAAAGCACAATGTTGTGAGTTGCACGTTGCCGAGGTGTCAGTTCACGGCAGTGAGCGCTGAGTGGTGGATGAGTGTGGTTGATGTGTTATTTTCGCGCGGTTATGTAAGTGAAAAGCAGTGGAGGGAGTTAAAGAGCACGACCACGACATAAACAACTTTGCGTCATTCTGCAGCACGCCATGCAATCAGCAACAACGTATCCAGCATGTCTATGAAGGTAACCTCTTCATTCATTTGTATCTGTTTGTATAATTATTACATTGTTGGACAGTTCATTTTGTATGGAGCAGAGCAAAATGATATGCTGTGAAAGTGTCAAATATTATATAGATATTGAGTGTTGTGTTCGGCTTATTGAACAAGAAAAAACAGCTTATCAACAGATAAATAAGCGCGCGATGAACGTTCTGTAATTAATAATTTTACAAGTGAACATTGTTGATGGTTAGCTTGATGCTTATCCGTTGTATTAATTTCAAATAATAGCTGCCTAAGGGACTTTACTATCGATCGCGTTCAAGCAATTGTGTTTAAATTCTGACATGTTCTATTTTTATTAGTTTCACAAATTTCATTATACCAGTTACATGGCTTATAGTTATAATAAAATACTGTATGTTGGCATTGAACGAGGCTTTTGTTCACATGATAGTAAATTACTTACCTTTAATGAATATAGAATCAGACAGACCGGTTTTGAGCATTCCATCATTAGAAGAACCTATCGTTTTTCCAACACTTAGAACTTGCACTAATATTGTATTTGCTGAAAGACGAAACCTGTGGATGTTTGGCTTTTATGTTTGG
Source organism: Tenodera sinensis (assembly GCA_030765045.1). NCBI lineage: Eukaryota > Metazoa > Arthropoda > Insecta > Mantodea > Mantidae > Tenodera > Tenodera sinensis. Next base: position 92,567,379 of record CM060968.1, on the reverse strand, counting down.
GTACTAAGATATTTATATAGGAGATTAAAGTAATAAAGACATTATGTATATTACACCATTCTAATTTTTACTTTCTCTACTACTTATGTAGGTACTTATAGTAAATAGAGCATTTGATAAATTTGCTACGGAGATTTCAACGGAAATGCACGTTTTGAGACTGTATCCAAAAGGAATATTTTTAGAAACAATTCCGTGTTTGTGCGTGTTTTGTATGAAATTAGCAGAAGTACCAAAAAAATCCGATAAACACCAAGCTTAGTATTTAAGTTTAGCGACTTTCGACGATATGACACGGAGGTTTTCAAGAAAATTTATCCCACCCCAAAATGACCATTACATGGAGGAAATTTCGTTATTTTTTCTATTTTCCCATAAAAAATTGTTCTAATAAATTTTATTAAAATATCACGCGGTTAAGATATTTGCATGACAAATGTATTTTGAAATTTCTGCAAAATGCTTGTAAATTCTTCTTCATTCAGAATTACTTTTGTAGGTAATTGGTAAACCGTAAGAGATGGACACGGAAAATGTAGTTTTCATGAAAACATATTGTTTATGTGAAATAATATGTTTGGTGGCATTAACCATTTACAAGATACAATTTATTATGGTTTGAATTTGCAAATACTTTTTCATGTATTGTTATTCGTTCTCACATTCTCTATCATTTACCTTTAGTAAGTAGAGGAAGTATGCATTCCACCCAAAAATTCGACACCGAAATGTCACCAGAAATACGCGTTTTGAGACCCCTCTGAATAAAAAAGATTTTGAAAATAAGATCTGTGTGTGTGTGTGTGTGTGTGTGTGTGTGTGTGTGTGTGTGTGTGTGTGTGTGTGTGTGTGTGTGTGTGTGTAAATAAAACTCATAAACGAAATGTCAATCAAATACAAAACTTTTTTTGAGGGGGGGCGGGGGTGCTCCATTTATATGTTGCCTGTAATATCTAAGGTCATATCGGCAGCTATTCCTTTGGAGCAATTACCCATCGGCAATGAATTTCAATCGTTTACTATTTATGTAACTTTGGGCTTGTTTAGATTGGTTTTATTTATAAATTCACCCTAGCTTAACCCTTTCAGACCCCATGTCCATTTCAATGGACATAACTTTCACATGCTGATATTTTCTTTCTGGGAAGGTATAAGTTGTTAAGCCTGTTTGCACATCTCAATGGACATTTAATAGTTACCTCTGTCAGGCATTACTGCTATCTGGTGGCGAAATATGAAAGTTTTAGGAAGATGAAGTAGGCAAGATGGCTGCTAACAGGAAACATGATAAAGGTAGGTGCCATTTTTTAGTAAGTTTGTCTATTTAAACCCAAGAATGGTAGCTTTTCTTAGCTTTCACTCCATCCTGAATGTTTTAAGATACATTTTATTGCAAAGGATTGCACTTTCTGCAAGAAATCAATATATTATTAGCTTTCATAAGTGCATGTCCACTGAAATGGACATACGGTCTCAACGGTTACTGTATACAGGTGTAAATATAATCTGACATTTTCAACTAATCTCGCTATTTGCTGGCAAAATAAGATATCATTTTTGTTTTATATGGATTTGGGGTTACTTAATTTACATAGCTGCTACAATATTCATCAATATAAACTACATCCTGCTATACATACTCTATATTACTGTAAAATTATAGTATGAACAATGCTACTTGTGATTAGGTAGATTTTATATTCACTTATCTATTACGTGCTATTTCAGTAGTGTAGAGAAAATTGTAATGCAGTCAAATTGTTTCTGTTAATTCATTTTCAGAATGTTACAATGTGGAGAAGGATGCTGATGCAATGTTGGATTTACTGATATCAGCAGATGTTTCTGATTTTGAATGGTCAGACTGTGACGAAGATGAATGTGACATTTCTGTCCCTATTCCACAACCTGTTAGACCAGGTACTTGAGGATAAAATTTGACACTGTCATTGGATTATTAACTATATTAACATGACTTATTACTCAGTACCTAGTTTAAATTTTCCTTAGAGTAGTTTATTATATGCAGAGCACTTTTCCATTTACAGGTGCCAATATTGTTACCAGAAATCAAGAGGAAGAAGAACAAGAAAATAGTGATGTTGATGAAGAGGATCAACAAGGCACACATCAGCAGGCATCAAACCCTGAACAATGCACTATTCCTCCTAACTGGCTGTTTACTGAGAAGAACAATATCAAATGGAGAAGGAAACCATTTACACCAATGAATCTGATCAATCCTGAAATTTTTAATTCGACTGAACAATCAGTAAATGAATCCACACCAATTGAATATTTTTCAAAATATATTTCAGAAGAAAGCATAGAAAATATGGTTGAAAAGACAAATATGTATTCTCTACAAAAGGGAAGTATATTTAGATATACAAATGTCACCGAAATAACATCTTTCTTGGGCCTTCATATAATGATGAGTTGCTTGAAGTACCCCAGAGCTAGGATGTATTGGGATTCAGCTCTGCACATAGATTTATTTGTAGAAGCTATGTCTAGAGAAAGATTTTTTGAACTGAGGTCAAATTTTCATGTAGTCGATAACCTAGCTATGCCAGAAAATCGTAAGGACAAATTTTATAAAGTAAGACCCCTTTATGACTGCATCAGAAGGAGGTGCTTGGAGCTTCAGATAGAAAATGATTTATGTGTCGATGAACAAATAGTACCCTTCAAAGGTCACTTAGGAGTAAAGCAATATTGTAAAGGTAAACCTAATCCTTGGGGCATAAAGCTATTTCTATTATGTGGTAAAAGTGGTCTCTGCTATGACTTCATAATTCGCAGAGATCTTATCGGTCATTTCCCTGAATTTCATAACCAAAAAGAAGCCTCTAGGTAAAATGCTAGGGTGTATGAATAAAACTCATGCATTCTGTGAGAAATATAAAGCACATTTGTGTTTTGTTAAAGGGAGAAATTGTTTTAAGAATTTTCATGCTGATGGTAATTAACACCACTTGAGTCTATTTGTCCATTGTAATGGACACACTGTAAAAAATTAATAAATTGAGTTACAGAGATTCTGATTGTTTTATTCTGTTTAGAATACCTATTTTAACCTTTTAATGTGCACAAATAATTTTTTTGATCTCTAGATAAAATTCGGGTCTGAAAGGGTTAAAAAAAAAAAAAAAAAAAAAAAAAAAAATTCCCACCGTCCAGCCTGCAACCAAACCGGACTTCTCGATTTGGAAGCTAGAATGTTAACCACCAGACCAGAGACAGTCTAGTTCAAATTTTTCTAAGCTGTGTCATTTTCTAAATTTCCTTTCGGTATTCAGCTGTTTATCGTGATTACTTGGAAACGCTATGCATTTTTAGGGGCAGGATATAGCGTCCAGTTCTTCAACATTTGACTATAGTTATTCTTTTGCATAGATAACAAAATCTGTAATGTAGCTATTTCTGCAAACGTTTATATAATTCCAAATGAAACTGATGGAAAAATAAACTTCCGGGACATAAAGTACTTACGATAATAAGTCACCTTTGGGGTAATTGTCTCTGATGTGAGACTACCTTTGTAATTTACCGGGAGAAATACGACTTGGTTTGATAATTCAGTGTCATTCTGGCAGGTTGTCACAGTAGCTTAATGGTTAGAGCACCCGCGTGGTTCAGTTCCCAGCTGTGGCATTGAATTTTTCAGTTCTAATTCTACCTCTCAAACATTCCCCACACACGCCTTGTGTGTTTAAAAACACCAACAGTAAGTTTGTTTGCATATATCATTTATAATTTCGTAAGAATAGTTTGTGTACACTTTAATAAACGCTTGAGGGTATAGAAAGTTATGTGAATGTAACACATCGGATTTATTCTCGTGGCTATGCGAGGAGTATGGAATGTCAAAGCCATTACATAGTGTCGCTTTTTAAAAAAATCTGATGTGTTGCACTCACATGACTTTCTCTACTCTTGTACTAACCATTCTTACAAACTCTTATTCCTACATCTTCGTGTAAGTTGAGATAAACATTTGCATAAAGTATCTTATTGCTTATTTCCTTGTTGGTACAAGGGGAATGTGGAAATACAGTAGACTTTGAGCGATAGTCAAATCTTTTAAAGCTTTGAGATCCCGCTCTCTTTGCATGCTTAACCTATATAAAAATGAATAACAATGTTCCATTTCACGAAAGTTTTTTTTTTTTTCCCTCCCCGAAACTGGCACAAATACCAAGGAATATCTCCGAAATGGTTCACTCCACAAAAAAATTTATTCAGACATAAATTGTGTGTTTTAGCGAGATCCACATTTTTGTATAGTAAGATTTCGTCTATCTCTTATGGTTTACGAGTTATTCCAAAATCATCCAGAGTAAACGGGACTACATAGGCTATAGCCAGAAAATTGAAAATATAAATTTCATTTGTGATAAAAATATCTCAAACACATGGCATGGTAATCAAAATCGTTGAGCAATTTGCAAGAAAATCAAAATTTTCCAAAAATTTTCCATGTAAAGGGTCGTTTAGGGTAGGGCTATTTTCTTCAAAATCTTCGTGTCGCATCCTTGAAATACATTAAACTTAAATACCAAATTTGGTTTTTAACCGACTTTTCGTTTTTGAGTTATGCTGTCCACAGACTGACACACACACACACACACACACACACACACACACACACACACACACACACACACACACACACGCACACACACGGACCTTTTTCTAAAAATGCTTTTTTTGGATTCTGGGAGTCTCAAAACATATATTTCCGGTGAAATCTCAACATCGAATTTTTGGGTGGAATACAATGCTTCCTCTACTTATCAGTAGAGAAAGTAAAAACTGACTACAGCTTTAGCCTACTGCATTCTTCTTATACCTACCCACAACGACACGAGTATCACACACTTCAACTTGAGGTCTGGAATCCGGTGCTACGAACGGTCCGAGTCAAGAAGGCCTGTGCATTGCCAGAGTAACAACTGAGCATCGTGTCCATACTGCAGTATTACCACATTGCTGTTCTGCGTTATACCAGTTTACGTTTGTTTTTTACTTTTGTGTTTAACCGGCTCAAACAATAATTTTAAGATTAAATACCAATAGCATTGGGTCGTCCTTTGTGGTCTAGGGATAACATGCTAACCTCTGGTTCCCGAAGTCGTGTGTTCAAATCCGGTGGATGGTGACGGATTTTTTTCGGGTGTGAAAATCCTCAGCATGACTTCCTGGTAAAGCCGGTGGTCCCGTGTCATAGATTTATGGCACGTCAAAGAACCTCAAGCCTGTTAAGGAGGTCTCTGAGCAAAATTAAGCGGTCTTTAACGTCCAATATAGAATGGGACACTGAGAACCATTGCAGTTAAAGAGCATCCACAAAAAAACCTAAACTCCTGTAAACAGTGAAAGAAGGAGCCATGCGTTAAACCGTTTACTAACCTGGAAAAAACAATTGCGGAATCTACAACCCGCGGCCTTCTATTATATAATTTAAAGTCGACTGCGTAAAAGGCATGAAAACTCCTGTGGCGTGTTCAGCAACACAACCCCAGGATAGACAATATCTTACAGAAAATGCAGATCTCGGTAAACCAAACAATATTGTGTCAGCTGATACTGCAAATACTTGAAACGCTGGAACTATAACTTTTTTACATCCTGAATATTCTGAAATTATACTGGAATTTATGGTTATCTACTGGAAAGCTCGGATGAAATATCCATAATGTAACTTTGGTTTATTTTAGATTAAATTTTCAGAATTTTCTTTGAGAATATCTGATTAACTAAATAAGTGGAAGTTGGGGTTTCTACACATTTCTATTTCGTTTAATGCTGGCCTTACCTTCAGTTTCCTTAATGTTCATATTGCTTGGTCTTACTTCATTTGTATCTCCTTGTAAGTGATTTTGAGGTTGTGGACAAAAAGTATCTTTACTTCAGCTATACAATACTGAAGTTAGTGGTAGGTTGTTAGCATCACAAATTCTAACACTGTCTTTTTGGCAGTTTAGCTCTGTCAGGCTCATCTATATTTATGGAGAAATTACTGAAACCAGTGATTAAGTAATTCCTTTTCCATTAGAAGTCCAAAAAGAGTTAATTTAGTATCAGAACAACAGTGTTGCCACCTTCTGTTCCAGTAATTTCTGCCTTAAGTGGAATTCTTTCCGAACTACCTCCTTCAATCTTTGAAGCAGTAAACTGTTGGAGCAGTAAACCGAAAGGCCAGTCACAAGAAAACTCTTTACTGTGACCTGCAGATAAAGATGAAACTAATCTCATAGTGCAAGCTTGTCATTATCCCTAAATGTAACAATGGGTATGTTATTCTGGTGCTGTGCAGTACAGTTGTTTACATGTACAAAGAACTCCATCTCAAGAGCTGTTTTCCAATTTACTGGTGAAGCACACTTGATAGAGAATATTTTCCTTCATCACAAAGGTTTCCAGAAGCAAGCCGTCATTCTGAAGTAATGAATCGCATATGACCCCAAGTGTACTGGTTTTATAAGATGACAAAAATAAATGGGATCCAGCTACAGAGGTATGTCTATGCCTCATCCCACTGTCTTTTAGAGTGCTAACCGGTCGTGTGGACAGTGTTGTCACGTCTTTTACTTCGGTCGCTCTGAGGTGTAATTCAATCTTTAATATCACTGAATGCACAACAGTAACCGACTTGGCAACAGCAGATTCTTTGGCTAAGAGTATATTAGTTAGATTTGTTTAACTATGTCAAAGAGATAGTGAGAGGAACCGGCATTACAAGAGCCCGTGGTGCAGGAAGAATGTTATCTCTTCTTTCCAGAATTTCTTGGCTTTGTTGAACATTATTTGTGTCGCGTCCTTGGACGATGCTGAACTTAAATACGAAGTTTGGCATTTATCCGACTGTGTCACTTTCTATATAATGTGGATAGTGGGCAGGAAAGGTATTGCATTACACCCAAAAATTCAATACCGAGATTTCAGTGGAAATCCTTTTGAAGGCCCTGAATTAAAAAGAAGGGATTTTTAGAAGAGTTCTACGCGCGCACATGTCTGTGAACAGCATAACTTAAAATCGAAAACCAGATTAGCCTTTACATGGAAATTTTTTCGAAAATGTTAATTTTCTTAAAAAAATGGCTCTATTTTGATTAAAGTTAAGATATTTTCATAGCGATGAGATGTAGAGCATTAATTGTCTGGGAATTTCCTTAGAAGTTCTTTTCATTCTGGATGCCTTTTGCACGACTCTAAACCGTAAGAGATAGACAAAACTTACTACACACAATATGTACATGGTTAAAATACACAATTTTTGTCAAATTTTTTTGGTGTAGTGAACCATTTCGGAGAAATTCCTTGTTATTTGTCTTACACTTTTCTCAAATGGGAAGTCGTTATTCTTTTTTATTTTATTTTTTTTTTTTTTTTTTATCCTGAACATGCGAAGAGAATGGAATGTCAAAGTCATCACATAACGCAGCTCTTAAAGATTTAATTATCTTTAAAACTTACTCTATTTCCAAATTCCCCTTTCACCTACAAAAAATTTGTACGAAAGTGAATCGAGGAAGTCATGTGAGTTCATGCATAAGATTTTTTAAATTATGTTACTCTTATACACGGAGCTTCTCCTAAAATATAATTCAAGAAGCAATTCAAAGGCCCTTAAAACAGCTTTTTTGGCGAAATCTCGGTATGAAAGTTTGTGTGGAATGCAGTATTTAATTTTGTAGCCTCTAATTTCGAAAAGTATAAACTGAAGGACTAGAACTTTTACAGCAGTGCACCTTGTTTTGTAAGTATTTTAAAACTTAGAGAATAGTTCTTCAGTTTACTGGATTCTTCCAAACTTGTGTCCCTCAGCATTCACCCATTCAATACCTCAGTATCCATTCGCGACGTGTGTACTCGTGTTTCGACACATGTTTGTGTAGGAGTATGCATGTAATTAACTTCAAATGCTTATGCGACCGCAGGAATTTTCATAAGGAAGGTCAGTGCTCAAGGCCGCCGTTGAAGCATTTTGTAGCGGAGGTGGGGAACTGCTATTCGTAACGCGAATGGCATTCAGGTTTTTGGTATCTTCAGGCACCTTGTAGTTTTCCTAAAACTGTCGCTGTGAAGACAAAAATGTATGGCTCCAGGGTAAACGGGTACAATTAATGTGAGGACAGGGAGAAAAAGGAAAAAAATGTTAGCAGATTCTCTGTAGTCAAGTGCTCAACATTTTAGTTTTTCAACACAGAGATCCTTGGTTCACTTTTCGGCTGGTGCGGAGAACTTTTCTATAACCGCATTTATTCTCTCTCTTCAGCGTCTAGAAATATTTATGCGTGTATGTATAAAATAATAGTATACATAATAATATTATTTAATAATATTGGAAGTTATAAAAGAAACCAACTTTAAGAAAACTTGCAGCTCAACGAGTAATATCAACAGTCGTTTCTGAAGCCAGAGCCAGGGTATTTACACAGTGAAAACAAAATTCTGATGCGTTACACTCACATGACTTTATCTAGCCAGTATAGTTCTTTTTTGCGTAGCCTTCATAAACTATTCTTACAAAAGTTTATTTATGCAATCCTAGCATTAAAACAGCTTGTTATAACGGGGTAAGTTGTGCGAAATTACCCTATGTCTGCCACCAGTGACAGAAACTGACGTAATTACCATTGCAACAAGACATCAATGATGTCATCACCGCTACAACACAATTGTCTCCAGTGTGCCTGTAAGAAAACCTGAAATCGTCACTCTCACAATTGCAGCAACATTCAAACACAAGAATCACCCCATTCAATTTGTTTGTTATTTTCGTTTCTCCATCCACACTTTATTCTTTTTCGTATAGATATTTTGATTTTTCTGGACGTAATAAACTCGTTCAAAATGTCAAATGGAACGCAATCCTATTTTCAATAATTTTATCATTACCTTCCATTTTCCTCTATAAGTGTTGGAACAAATGAACATCTGCTTAGCAACCATATTACGTCATACATCATGATCTCTTATACATTATAATTTTTCATTTAGCAAATTTATTAATTATTTAATTGCATAAAACGTTGCATGTGACACGTGTATAATCTTTTCGTTCTGACACCATGGGCGTCGCGAAGGGGGGAGGGGGCAATGGGGGTCATGCCCCTCCTTGGAAATTAATGAATTTATTGTGCAGTCAATTAGTATTAGATTATTGTTTTAGTTTTGATGTAAAGAACAGTTTTTATTTAGTACAAATTAATATGCTTAGCCGCAACAAATACTATAACCTATATGTCTTACACTTTTTGTCAACAGAATAATGAATTAGCATTGTTTGATTGCAAACTTCCAATATGCGGCCCCCTCCCCCTTGAAAAAAGTCTGCAGACGCCTATGTCTGACACTCGTAAAACGTACATATACCTACTCCTATCACAATCAGATTATACACTAGTTACATAAATAACTATTTTCTAAATGTTAATCGAGATAAACGTTTTCAGAAATAGTTTCATTACCCATTTCGTTGTGAGTGCAAGCAAGATAAGAGACCACAGCGATATACAAATGTTTAAAATTTCCATATGATAGCCTTAAAGTTCACCCTCTCAATGATCTCGAGAAAACTAGTGGCGATTAATACTTAAAAAAGTGAAAAGTATTGTGAATTCATATCAGTAATAACGAATTTCTTAGAAATGGTTAATTGTACCACAAAAAATGTTTGATATAAATTGTCTTTTAAAGTGAAATATACATTTTTAGCAAGTTTTGTTTATCTCTTATGATTTAACAGCTATACAAAAGTATATAATATTCATTCAGAATGAACGGCGCTTCACAGATTAGCCACAGAAAATTCAAGATATAAGTTTTATTTGTATTGTTTTTTTTTTTTTTTTTGAGAAAACAAAAATTGAAATGTGTTCCATGTAAAGGATATTTTAGTGGATTCTCTTGAAAATCCTCGTGTCGTATCTTTAAAAAATGTTAAATTCAAAGTCTAAGTTCTGTATATATCCGAGACTTGGTCTTTGATTTGTATTGTTCACACACAAAGGCCTCTTTCTTGAAAAGTGTTCTTTGTTTAGAAATCACACGAATTTTTGTTGAAATCTCGATATCTTTGTTGTTGAAATATAATACCTTCTACTTATGTTGATTTTCATAGGTAAGTGGTTAAAAAGGAGTCCTGTGATACTAATTCTTTGTGTTCAAGAGATGGCCTATTTTCTATTTCTTTTTACTTTGAAACTGACCAGAAATATTTTGATTATTCCGCTCATACGTGACTTGGTTGAAATCAACCAATCATGTGCATAACATTTTCAAATTTCAATCAATTACAGCCTCCATTCGCGTAAAATTTACCAGGTTTCATTATCACCTCTTCTGAATTTTAATTATCACCTCCTCTGCTTTTCTTATGTTGTGATCAGGTTAGAGAATCTAGCTGCACTGTGCTACAAATGCGCAATGCTGAAGTAGATTAATTAATTCGAAGAGGAAAAACTCAGAACATAGAATACAACAGGAAATATGTTTAATATAAACTGTGGGCAAGCAGTGGTATTTAATCTTGTAGACCATGACAGTGGACGCTGATGTATGCCTGCTACAATTTTCTTTTAAAAGGTTAGTAATAAAATTACAATGCAGCATTTAAATAACATTTCTTAGGCTATATCATCCTTTAACGAGGTGAAGAAAGTCATATAAGAACTCAGCGGAAAGAGGAAGGACCTTGGCCAACGTTTTAATGCCCTGGAAGTTAGAGTCGACGGCAGCACCAAAGAACTGAACTCCATGGTGGAACAAATGCTAGACGAAAAACTAAAAATAGGTGAGTGCCTAATGAGGAGGCCTATATTCAGCAGTGGACTCTTACGGCTGTTATGATGACGATCTTTATGAAATATCCATATATCTCTTGTATCTCGGAAACAGGTCTTAACGATTGTAATGCAAATTTATATTTAGTTAACGTTTTAAGTCCTATGGGGTGTTAGACCTACATAATGGGGAGAGTAATCTGACAAATTAAGTTAACGTTTTGCTTTACAAGTTTATCTAAGTACCTTCTCTGAAATAAATACAATTTAAAAAGGGGCTGAAAAGAAAGAAACGCCGAACGAAGCTCGGATTCCCAGGTACCGCCTATTTAATTGAATAACAAATGAAAGCGTGAGTTGGTAAATATGCGGTTATGTCTGCCAACATTTGGAACACTACTATTTTGATTACATTAGTGAAATTCATAAACTGCACTCAGGGCATCCATTGGAACGTTTTCAATATATACATTTGCGTGCACATTTCAAATGACACCTTTACTTACCTACTATCTGACATGAATTTTAGTTTATTTATGTATATCTATTTGCACTCAGCCTCGTTAGGTCCCGGGGGGACCAATTGAGGAGCTACTTGATGGAGAAGTAGCGACCCCAGGTCTAGAAGACCGCATAACTGGCCGGGAGGGCTCGGGGCGCTGACCACGTCCCACCCTCCAGTACTGCACCTCACCAATGACGCCTGTAGTGGGCAGAGGTGGGGGACGCAGCGGCTGGGCGGTAGGCCTTGGCCCTTCGTGGGCTGTCGCGCCGGGGTTTAGTTTAGTTTATGTATATCTATTAAATCCAAGACAACCAGCATTGGTGCCACCATTTTCCCGTCCAGCAACGACTGATCTGCATCTTTAATTAAAATACTCTGATTTACGTTTTGCTAGCTGCTAAAATATTGTATACTATACAAGATTAAAATATAGGTATTTAAAATTTCATGAAAATTATCACTTTCAGCAAGGCTCGCACATTAAATTTTTTACTCGTTACTAAGATATTGTGATGCCAATTGCCAGCCGCCATCAGAGTCGCTCAAGGTAAGTTGGTTTGTTGTAATGACGCTGTCAATTGCCAGGATCACATCAGTGTGCTCAAGGTCAGGTTACCTCACACCACTGCGCGGCGCGTAAACAACGTAACTATGGAGCAGGTCGGAACAAAGACAGATTATTCCAGATTGGTCACGTGCCGGGTTTGTTTATGAAAAGGTTGGATTTCGAGAAAAATCCGTGCTGCGTCATTCTGGTCTATATAAGCAAGACGAGCAAGTCAGTTTTTATGATGCGAGTCATTAAGTGTTGAACGAGACAGCTGTTAGCAGTTATGTAGCTTTAAGTGTGTGTGTGTGCGCGCGCATGCTGTCAGCGTTGAGAGAAATTTGGGTGTGTCGTCAGAAACAGTTCTGGGCATTTAATCGTCGCGTCGGGGTTGTTTGTTGTGTGAAGCAATTTTAGTGGGCGTGATCGTCGAAGCCAGATGTTTATTTGTACTAAAACTGCACCGCCTGAATATGAAATGTTTACGTTGGTTTCGAGATGGTTCAATATTATAGGTAGTACAGAACCAAGATCAAAACTGCTCTACCAAGTATTGATCTATAAAACGGATTACACTTTTGACCTAGTAAAAATTTTTCTAAGCGACATTTTCTTCGCCTGCGGAGATTTCCTGTTGCTTTACTTGCAATAATCTGTTAACAGCTGTGTCCTCGAGTATTAACAACCCAGCAATTATAAGTGGCGCAAGAACGTCGTTTAACAGCAGTTGTAGCAATTTAAGCTATCTCTCTTCAAAGTATAAGAATCTCTTTTGTTAGCTAACTTTTATAAGGACATCAGAATCTTCAAAACCGGGATGTATAGATATTTATAAATCACTGACGAAGCCAACAGGAAGGGTTTGGGATTAAAAGCCCTCACTAGGAACTACAAAAAAAGGTTAAAAACCCAGTAAACAAAATAAGCACTAACTAGATGGATCCCATCAACCAAAATCCTACATCCCGCAGCAACTAAGAACAGACACACTGCATTAAAAGTTGGCAGCGACTGGCTCCTACAATCTAATGATGGGCAGTAAAGATATGTACGAGAAAATGACTAGTGTTACCCAAATGCCTGTTGCAATACCTCACACCTCCGCTCACACCAGTACTTATTTGCATCGGTGCTTCTGGTGGCCTATTCCCATCTCACAAGGGGGAGGCTGTTGTGAAATACAGCATCCAAACTCCGGAATGTTATTACCAGGTTGGCCAACTTTGGAGACCTAACTAGTAATATTGTTGTATTTTTCTTAAAACTATGTGAAACTAATACGTTGCGTATTAAAATGAGTAGAAAAAATAGTGTGAATGTAATACGTTGCATTTTATTTAAAACGTACAGAAAATTGTATGACTTATTTGTATAAGAGAGAATTTGTGTAAAATCGCCTTTTCAGGAAACACACCTATAGAGATAAACTTAAAAAAGCAAAACTTATCTGAATACAAAATTTGATCGCAATCGTTAAAGCTGTTCCCGAGATACGGGGAACACACACACACACACACACACACACACACACACACACACACACACACACACACACACACACACACACACACACACACACACACACACACACACACACACACACACACAAGCGCGCGAATTGCTCGTTTAAATATATTAGATATTGAGATATGAATCTATTATGTACTTGTGAGGAGTTTATTTCTGTTAATTAATATTACTTGAAGTCTAGTTTCAGATTCTAGCAATGGATTAAAACGTTTTTATTCCACTATGATTAAAACCATAATTAGATTGCTACTCGTAGAAACGACGAAACAAACGATAAAATAGTTTGTATATCAGTAGTGGATGACGTACGACTTAATCTAGAGCAGACATTTTCAACCGGGGCTACATGAACCCCCAGGGGTACGCGAAGACTATAGGGGGTACATAACATTTAAAATCAGTGTAACGTGTTTCCTGAATAATCACAAATAACAAAAGTAATAGCATTAATCAGTATGTTTCCTGAATGATGACAAAAAAAAAAAAAAAAAAAAAAAAAAAAAAAAAAAAAAAAAGAAATCTGCCTGGTAGATTTGAATTGCCCTCTGTCCAAGAATCCATTTTGCTTACATTGTTGGTTAGTTGGTTTTGCTGATGGGTTTTTGAAGATAATGAAATTCCACCTACAAAATCTCAGGTTAAGTTTTTAAAATATTTTCCAGAAATTGAGAAAGAATATTATACATTAGAATAAATTACAAATTAGTTTGTACCATCGCCATCAATTCCTCTGATCTTCCCATAAAATTAAAAAAAAATATAGTATATAAAAGGAGTCTTATGGAAATGTGTGTTGGCAGTTCACTGAAAATAAAAATTGGAACCATGTCAATTTGTGAGTTCTGGTATTATGCATCCAAAGAACACACTGAACTTGGTGACACTGCCCTGTCGGGCAGATGGTGTGGATGATTGCGCATGGTAACTGCTGTTCTCGGCGCTAGGTGGCGTTTGGCAGGCCCTTGTCCTCCGTCGGGGAGGGGGGGGGAGGGGAGGACGCTCAGAGCGATACTGCACCCGCAGTGTGATGGCTGCTTGGCGCGGCCTGGCGTCGGGATGAAGCGACCTCAGCACTTGTTAGGGACTTCCGCGCGTCTCTGTGGCTTGTCTAGCTGCGACCCTGTGTGGCACCTTCGGTTCCCTCATTTCATTCTTGCCTTCTGGAGGGTGGTAGCCACAATAGATCTGTGTAGGTCGAAGTGAGCGAGGTGTCCCCCCTCTGTGTCTGTACCCTTTACCCTTTTAGTGACGGTGCCTTCTTCCATTCTCCTCCACTTATTTGCTTGAGTAGGGGTTCTCTACATTGACAGCAATGAAAACGAAGCAAACAAATTTCTTGAATCTGAATCATCATTTATGCTCAGACTAGCGAAGATTCAGTCACAAATACTGACTGGTGTCCAGAAAACATAAGTCAGAAACATAGAAATTCCTATACTTTTTGTATATGGGTTACCTGTAACCTAATTCCTGTATTTACTGTATACATTTATAGCATACTCCTCCTTTTTCTACTATTTAATAAATTATAAAACTTTAAATCTATTTTAGGTATGATTATATACATTTTGAATGAAGGATAACTCTAGGATTGGGCCTAGGGCCTAGACCCAGGGGCACAGACTGGAATGGAACATTGTCTTTGGGGGTACGCGGAGAAAAATGTTGAATACCACTGATCGAGACCGAAACCTTGAACCCCGTTATTTTAAATAGCCGTTTGGACTGCTATACGTCGCCTCTATGGTCACGTTTTGCTGCGCGCGTCTACGAATCCCGCAGGATGAGATCGTATTACATCCAGCCGCAGACGATACCTGTGGGAAACGTACTACACGAATATATAGCTCCTGTGGTGGTT
Organism: Tenodera sinensis; assembly: GCA_030765045.1. NCBI lineage: Eukaryota > Metazoa > Arthropoda > Insecta > Mantodea > Mantidae > Tenodera > Tenodera sinensis. The sequence goes on along the minus strand of CM060968.1, from coordinate 92,552,143 downwards.
TTGTTGGCTCTTTCACGGACAAATGTGGTTATGAATGGAGGACAAATGCTATTAACAAGAAACAGTGAACCTGAAGCAAAAACGCGATCGCTCGTCCGTGAAATGCTATCATCTACATCTTCAAAAACATGGAAATGCAGGTCTGGGATAAAGCAAAGCAGCGTGAAATTGATTTTATGCTTCGCTAGCGGGTGGAAACAGTTTTAATGGTTTATCTTGTGGCGCCAAACGTGTTTAGTTGGTGGATATAGTATATAATCATAACTAATAATATTGTCAAATAATTAGAACTGAGATTACTTTCTATTCGCCTTTTATGACGCTCAGAAGTTTTTTAACTTCTTGCGCTAATCTATACTGACTCTTCTCGTGTTAAATATTAGGTATACCTTCGCTGGCCTTGCTTTGAACTACAATGTAAACAAAGTGCCAAATTGTATTCCTCCGCGGGTCCCTACGATTGGCAGATATATGGTGCGACTTAAAATGTGCGTCATGCGAACTGTCATCATGTGAATAGCTTTTGGCTTTTGAATTCTGCACTACATGGGAGCGCCGCTGTGGCTTACGTAAAATAAAGAATAACACAATTGTAAACATTATTAATTATAAATGTATCATATGCAGTGCACATTTAAATGGGTAAACCCTCCTCAAATAAAACGTAGTTGGCAGTAATGATTCGGGAATTGTTTAAAGCAAGGTTAAATAAGCAATATCATGCAAATATGACACATTTTGCGTTACCTAAAACTTAAAAAAATTATGGGTATACGCCATGTGGTGGAAGAAGAGAAAGAATTTTGGAAATCAGACGACCTATTTAATGACTTCCACTTTTCTGGCGTTGCTAACTTTAAGGTGTCCTGAAGTAAGTACCTGGCTTCACTTAATTTAAATGTTTTGTTGTTTACAGCAACCTGATCATGATCCAGGGGGAGCCACGTGTTGGAAATTTGCAATCAGATAATATTAATTCATATTTTGTTGTCAAAAGTTAAAGTATTTGTTGCGGATAATCGTATTAATTTGTGTTAATAAAAATTGTTCTTTACATCAAAATTAAAATAATAGTTTAATATTCAGTAATTGATTGCACATTAAGTTGATTAACTTCCAAGGGGGGCGCGGCCCTCCCTCGCGACGCCCATGAACGTGACCTTTTCATAGAGCTCCACACTAATTCTATTGGATTCAAAACACACTAATAAGACGAGAGTCTCAACACTTTTTGACCAGCCTGTTCGATAATGGTATCAGGCAAAAAACTTATCGTACTTTTTGTTTGCGTTTGCTACCTTCACTTGAAATATCAGTTCGTCTTCACCATGTCCGTTGTGTACGAGTGTGCGATCCCTTTGGTATCCATCTGTTGGATAATATCCTTTTTCAGTCACTGTTGTGAAACGTTAGCTTCACACTATGTTAAGATGGGTATTTCTCACAACACTTTGCAAATACCTTTAAAACAAGTCGCTTTTTACCACTTCGTAATGGTTTTCCTTGGCGATGCTTTACATACTTCACGGCAAACGCCATTTTGAACAAACTGTATTGCGCTTTTCAATTGCTTCTATGGCTGCATGCACGTGAATTTCGCATCGCAGTTAATAACGAATTTGCTATTAATGTATTCAATTTATTCTTACTATAAGACTTTCAAACCGTTTTTGTAAATAATTCTTGTATTTATTTTATATTTAATGCTATTTTTTACGTTTATTAACGGATTGTTTTCATTTGTTCCTGCTTACATAGAAGTTGTACGGTTCGATCAACCACTGCAGTGTTACTCGTGCTGTTGTTTACTTGGTGACTCCGCGATAACATGTGAGGCTTGTATTCGACAGGTCGTGGTTTCGATTCCCGTGGCCGATCTTTCTGATCCACTGGTTTTTTTTCCGGATGTTTCCCTGAGTCGTTAGGCGAATGCTGGGAATGATAAATTGCATTTGTCGAATTTTCTGACCGTCCATTTCACCTCACTTCTCCTTTCCCTTCACCTTGGTTGCATAAGGATTCCAAGTTTCGGCAGGAGCTTCGGGTGCAAGGCAGATGCTTGCTCTCTGTAAATCCTCGTCCTCCAGATCAGGGAAGGTATCTGAGTCCCGGGACCCCAGGAAGTCTAGAGCCCACAGGGAGGAGAGGAGTTAGAGTACGAGCCGTCACGGGGGAGTTAAAATCTGTAGTTGTTAGGGACCCTGCCTTATGCTGTCGTCTCTCCTCAGGTCCACCATCCTTCGTATCCTCTCACCTCACCCCTCCCTACAGCAGGGCGTCCGTCAGGGGCATTGGCACAAACGATCTATTTTACATGTTGGGGTGCTAAGTCCCCTTCGAACCTTGTCTACCCTATCCTAATCTGTGCTTCACCAATTAAGCAAAAGTCATTCATAATGAAGAGGATTTACAGAAGGTATCCGCAGAAAATTTAAGATATAGGTACATATTATTCAGTATGAAAATATCTTTAATATGTGGGTTTTAATCATAATTGTTAGAATTATTGTTGAGAAAATCAAATGGTAATTTGGGGTGGGGATTTTTTAAATCTTCTTATCGCACGAAACTTAAATACAAAGTTTATTATTCAATCGACTTTTAGTTATTGATTTATGCTGTTCACCGACACACACACACACACACACACACACACACACACACACACACACACACACACACACACACACGCACACACACACATACACACGCAGTCCTTTTCTTTTTTGTTTTAGATTCAGGGAGTCTCAAAACGTTTACTTCTGGTGAAATATAGACATTGATTTTTGTGTGGAAAGGAACTCTTCCTCTGCTTTAAGTACAAAGTAGAGAAAGTAAAAGCCACGTTATGAATATTATAATGTAATAGATTATATGGTGATTTTGTGATAGAGAAATTCGTGTGTCACAATCATACTTTTTCTTCGCGTTATGTTAAATTCGCATCGGATCTAGGTTATATGGTAATACTAATCTGTGGGTTCTTTGATGATATAACGATTGCCTTATTTACCTTCCTATATCGTTTACCTGAGAAATTTGCTACTAGATGGCTTTAGTTCATAACAGTCATTTATTTTATCCTTTTAACATAAGACATATTGTATATCTGAATGAATCAAATTCGTTCCTGCCACATCCTTATCTGTTGCATCAAAGAATAAAATCTAGTTGAGGTCTGGCTTTTGAAAGGCAGAGAATTAACACGAGCTCCATTTGTAATGATACAGTAATTAGGTATTTAATTGCAACAATTTGCATCATAATGTTTTTCCGTTTTCCTGCAGCCGCTATATAAAGAACAATCTCTCAGAATTGTGTCAGTGTTTACAGTCAGCTGTTTTCGCTTTCGACAATCCAACAGTCGGGCCTCTGAATGAAATACACATTTAGCACGCACGCGCAGATCGGTGCGACGGACGCACAAAAATAGATATTAATGGCCGAGTATACCGGGATATAGTGAAAGCGGAAGACTAGTGGAGATGGACGTAGGTCAAGGTTATTCCTGGACCACGCCCTCGCACAGCATCCATATACATCGCTTCGCGCATGGAGCTGAGTTTAGGAGCATTGTATAGACAAAGTCGCAAGGACTTGGGATCATGCAATTTGTTAACAGTGTCTATTTGTATTTTAAGCACATGTAAGCAACAATAAAATACGGTAGTTAGTACCTGTCAATCATATACAAAAGTTTTACATTAACATTGTGTATTGTTTACACACTCATCAAGAGGATAATTGGCCTTTTACATAACTACGTTCTGTCCCTTAAACCGCTGTTTCTCTAAATTATGCGCATCCATCTAAGAACGTCAATCAATACGTCTTAGCAGGCGCAAAAATGAACTAAAGCGCACATTGCATTTGACGGGTGGCCTACCTTCCAAAAATAAGGGGAGGGGGTTGACTCACCTGGTATAATAATATTGTCGATCGTTGCACTCTAGGTAAAAGTCCATTTTACATTTGTTGATTAAACAAATGAAGCTAGCTACTTGATGCCCCTGTTTTGCCTGTTATTATTTTCGAAGGCTTAGGAAGAAGCTGCTTAAGTATTTAAACAGGTTCAGACTTAGACAACCTAGGAAAGCCTGAAAAAGGCTGTTAGTCGATTCTCTTCTGGCAGTATCGGCAGAAAACACTTTAGCCTCAAAATAGATAATTTTGTCATTTTAGCCAACTTTTATTTTCAGCCAACGACTTGCAAATAACCAACCCAATAATGCAGTTGTCAAGCAGATGTTCAACCAGTTCAAGGCAACTTCATACATTTTATGACCAGTGTTGGCATTAATTGTACTCCACTTGCAGCAGACATACAGTAGTGCTGATTGATCAACAGGTCATTCACTGCTCGTGTTATAGAGTGCTGGCGGCATTGCAATACAAACTGCTCTAGAATTCAGATGTAGGAAACTGCCCCTCTGCAGGCTTCAACCACTTGCGGTAACGTAAGTATATCGAGTACAGTGGCGTATACTCCATGAATGCATTGCTTTGTTTGTAGAGTAATGAAATGGCCAACATTCATCTATAATTAAAATAAGACCATTTAAAAGCGTACTAAAGAGGAAATACGTGAATTCTGTTCCAAAGAAGCGTTTACAGTTATAGACTGAATAGCGGGTGGTGTGTTTGTGCGGCTTATTGCTAACAGTCTAGGCGAGGTGCTGAGGTGCTGTCATTAACTCAAGAGAATGTATTTGTTCTTTAACGTGCAATCGCGCTGTTGAGTGGGGAGCTGCTTCTTTGTACGGTGTAGAGTAACACCAGAAGTTCAAAATTACTGTCTATAAGGCAGTTGAACTGTAAACAATGCAATGTTGCTACGATATTATATGTATGGTTCTTGAGTCTCCTTTAAACATAATTCATTAGTGATATTACAGAAAGTATGATCATAATTGCTTTGTTATATGCGGTAGTATAATGTATTAGTGATGCTTTTTCGCGTAATATTTATTGTACCATGAAAGAAGGATAAGTTTGACGCAGAATGTAAAACGTCAGCGCGAGAGGGGAAAAAATAAACAGCCGCCTGTTAGATATGAAGAAATGCTTGCACCGCGTATCAGTGCATTCAAGGTGCGAACAGTGTTGCTGAGTGCCTTTCAGTGAATTTTGCCGTTTAATATTCAAATTACTCGCGAGTGTGAAAGTGATTTTGAATGAAAATATTGCATAATTGTGATGTTTTAAAGTGTATGCTGAGAAAGAAATGTTAAGCAGGACGATAATTTCTAGAACAATCAATAATCTACACGATGTACTTTCTAAAATTTGAGCATTTAAGGAACCCCCGACCAAGATAGGAGGTCCATAAGGAAAAAGGGAGATGATACTCAAAATATAGAAAGGTCTCGTAAAATGGGCGACGGATGCTCTATTTTTATACGAGCTTTAAAATGTTTAATTTTAACCCTGTATTATTATTATTATTATTATTATCATCATCATCATCATCATTATTATTATTATTATTATTATTATTATTATTATTATTATTATTATTATTATTATTATTATTATTATTATTATTATTATTATTAAAGAAAAATGAATTTCGCTAGTTCAGCATACCTTAAATCAAAAGCACATGCTTTGACATCATTGCACAGCCATTGATGGCACTCAAAATGGGACACAAGTATTTTTATGGAACGATTGATCTCAATAACGGGTAAAATTAGTATTAACAGCTATGAAACACATATCAATGCATATTATTTAGTGGTCTTTTCTCAAATAAATGTATTCATTTTATGAATTATCGTATTCCACATTAGTGTCCGAATACTGCTGCCATCGACCATGCTTGTGCCCTCTTCTGCTTCGCCTTGCAAGTTAGTTCTTTCACTCAAAGAAAGCAACTTTTGTGCTTCTTCACAGAGAGGATTCTTTAGTTCGTCATACAGCTTTCGTAAGCTCGAAATTAAAGGATCCAATGACACCACCAAATTGTTTAGCAGATCACTCATTGTATTATGACGAGAACTTGTTCTTATATGATGCTGTTGAAATTTTTAATATCCTTGTTACGTGCCTCTTGTGTCTCCTCAGACAGTTGGCCAATGGAGTGAGTGAGTGTCGGGTTTAAGGGCCCGTCGACAACTTGGTCATTAAGGCCCCTGGCCAATGGATATCATTGCTAAATTTATATATTATTTATATTAAGTGCATGAACTAGCACTTTGTGGACACTAGCAGAGAGGTAAAACCAGGAGTATTCCTTTACAAAAATTCGTGCAGTTTCAAGTACATATACTCGTAAGTCAAATGCGCTACAATTTATCACCCTTCCAGAAAAAATAACTAAAACACTTGTCTCGTGCATGAATTTGGTGTAGTTAGCCTACAGTATTTTGTTGATGATGGTCGCGGATTTTGCCAGTTCATTGTATTTGTATTGTCGTTATCTTCAGTATATATGTAGCAAAAGCGGAACAAAGAAGACCAAAACAGTTTCTGCATCAGATAAGTAACTTAAATTCTTGATGACTTGTGCTACCATCACCTTTATTTGCTGAAAAACTTTAGGTTACCCTTTAAAAAAATTAGTTGGAATGGATTCCATACACTGAATAATCCGTCAAAGTGTATGACATTTCTATTCTTTGTTCCGAGCCTTAATACTGAATTTGACATCCATTACAAGTGCTTCATTGCTATTGTTTTTATTTATATTTTCAGAACGATAATTTTAAAATGAAGACAATAATTTGGCGACTTTGGTAGGGCTGCTTAGTACAGTTTCTAGTACTTTCGCTGTATTAGCTTTTCCAGAGCCTTTTAGACTTAGTTCCTCGGTGCTAGTTGATTCTCGGAGATTTCCGTCTCTTCGATTTCATGCTACTTTGTGAAAACAGTTTGCTTTTTTCTGCCAAGGAGAGCTTAATGAGTAGGTTTACTTATATTTGCTTCATTGTAACATAAAGTGATGTCGAAATTCTTAAACAATCGCCATGCTTCAGTTCAAAATTTTCAAAAAAAAAAAAAGTGTTAAGAAACGATTTATTGATGATTTTCTATGTTTTAACCTTTCAATTTTCACCTCCCAAGTTTTAAATTCCTAATTTTTAACTTTAATTTTTAGACTTTTGTGCCATTCTGGCTCACTGTGCATTGGCGGGATATAGAGGGCATTTACCTTTGGCGATTGCGGCAACATTGGCAGGAGGCTTGGGACGGCATTACTGCGCATAATGCAGCAGTATTCATGCCCATTATCTGTATCTGACTAGGCCAAGGACGCTCAGCTCGCAGGCAGTTGTTTCCTTTCGCTAGCTCGCCCCTAGCGCTCACCTGTCTGTATCTAGCATTTATCTCTAAAGAAAACGAACCCGCTCTTTGCATTCACCAAGAGGTAGAATAATGGCGCGCAAACATGGCATTGTATGTCACAAGTAAAGCATTGCTTGTGTGTGGCAACTCCAGGTAAATACGTTATACATAGGTTATATTCTCGAAGTATTATATACTCTACTTTACCAATGTGTATATAACTGTTCCCTGTGGTTATTGTCAAGGATTCATTGACCATTTTAAACTACCAGTAGATACCTATTCATACTCACTTCAGAATGTTCATGGGGGTTAGATTCTATGGTTAATCCACTCACCTCGCATTTCTGGACGGTTCGTGTTTCAGAGTATAGTCAAATGTGCACTATCAGCAATGGCAAACTCTTAGCTGTACTCTATGATTCTTGGCTAAACATATTTTCAGATCTTTAATTTAGAAATTAGGGTGTGTATTTCGTATTTAATGTATTTAATGCTAATGTTTCTTATTTTCAAAGTAACAGGTACTTCACGGTACTAAATCACTGGTTTTCTATTATTCAATTCATGGGTCTAAAAACATATATTCATTCCGTGGCTATTTCACTCTTACGTGAAATCGACCAATCAGTTGCATAACAATTTCAAGTTTCAATCAATGACGGCCTTCATTCGCGAAAACTTTATCACATATCATTACCTCTTCCTCTGAATTTTAATCACTTCCTCTGCTTTTCTTGTATTATGATCAGCAGGGCCCGGATGTTTATGAAAAGTATGACCTAGAAATGTGCAATCACTTATAACCGTAAAAATTAGAAAATCTGACTATAAATAAGACCTAAAATTTTTTGGAAGTATTTTTGAAATCATAAAAATTTAATGCTGTTCAAATTAACATTATATTGAAAAGATACTTAAAAATATAGCACACTGAATAGCAAACAAATAAATAAATAATATTAGTTTTATTGTTACATTTTGAATTTATTTAATTGCTCAATCCAGACCTAACCCTCATATCCGCACAGAATGTCAGTAAATGTCACATTTTGAAGGGCGACCAGAGAAAAATAATTACAACAGCACATTACATACAGCTTACCCTCCAAATTCATGCAACATACATTTCTAAGAAAGATAATTATAAGAAATATTAAAACAAAAATTAGGAGATGTGAAAAATCGATCTTTGGGACGACTGCAAGTACGTGTGCTAAACTGGATTATGGACATAAAAGATGACAAAACTACGAAAATTTAAGAGAAAATAGGACTATAGTATGAAAAATGACAAGAAAATGACAAAAAACGTTTTAAAAAGTCAAAATATGACTTTATATGACCCATGAGAACTGCATAACTTTAATCACCATTGATAAAATCGTGCTTCGCTTATATTTTCCATGGGAAAAACCACAAACAAAAAGTATGACATGTCATAAACTCCAGGGCTCTGATGATCAGGTTAGAGAATCTACCTGCACTGTGCTATAGGCGCGCAACAGCTGACGCAACAGAGCCGCTATCCAAATGTCAAATATGGCTGATTCTCGCTTCGGTGAAATTCGAAGAGGGAAACCTCAGAACCTGAGTACACAGGAAATATGTTTGTAATCAGTTTGACAAATTTTGTATTGAACGAAATTATAAATTAACAGCAGGTACACCAACTTCTGATATTGCCAACATCTTAAAAAATTGAGCATCAATATGATAATCTTGTAGGCCGTGACAATGGATGCTGATGTATGTATTCGTGCTACGTGTTTCTCTTAAGAGGTTAGTAATTACAATACAATATTTAAATAACATTTCATAGGCTATATCATCCTTTAATTCGTGAAACAGTCTTAAGACATGCTACTCGTGATATTCAAATTCTCTAGATAAATTGAGAATCACTCGTGATAAGCAGAAAGCCTATCAGTTGTTTCGAATCATTTATTTGGTAATTTAACTTTCGTCGCTTTCTGTTTTCATTTTCTACTTTGTTCTCTAATACCTGACATTTGTTTCCTAGCAAGAATGTTTAAAACCAAATATGAAATTTGACTGTGATGGATGATTTTTCCCAAACTACTAAATGTCGAATCGCTATCCTATAGCGGTTGTTTACAAATATTGCTGTGTCTTTGAGGATGAGAAGTTCAGAAAGAGTACTGGTACTTACGGCGTATTTTGCTGGAGCCCATTTAGAAAATACCTCGCATTGTCAGTTCTGTGGGTACCGTCTAAATCCCTGGTTATTGCTCAAAGTGGACTTAAAGGTAATAAATTATTGAACTTAATCTGCAAAGTGAATTAAATATATGCACATAAAAATCTTTATTAACTATAAAATATTTTTACAAAACTTTTTCGTATCTATGTATTTCCTTTTAATAGAGATAACCAGAATTAGTTCCTTTACACATTTCACTGTAGGTACAAGGAGAATAAAAAAACACAAACAATTGTCAGATGTTTAAAAGCGGGTCTCTATCGGTTGACCTTGAAATCTTATTCTCTTTCCATGATATTGCGAGGAAACTTGAATGACTACATCGCTTAAAATGACAAAGTTATTTAAAAAACATTCCAATAACAACAGGTATTTCGGAAATGACCAATGCCACAAATATTTTATGTAAAATAAATTGTTTTTCAAAGATATAAATTGTTTCTGTTTTAAGTTTATGTTTATCTGTTACGGGGCGGCGCCGTGGCCGAGTGGTTAGACCGTTCGCCTATCACCTAGGCGGTCCGGATTCGATCTCAGGGACCCGCACGTGGTATTCGTGGTGGACGAAGCGGCGTCTGGACGGTTTTTCTCCGGGTTCTCCGGTTTTGCCCGCCACTCATTCCACCAATTGCTCCATGATCATCTTTTCATTCGTCCATTTCCCCTTCACTATCATACCCGGTGCTGGTCTTCACTCTGTACGTTGCACAGGTTTGTCTGCTCCCCATCAGGGATATGACCCTAGGCAGAGGCTTGTAAGTCCTAGGGAGTGTAAGTCCTACAAAAGGGGAGGGTAATCAGGTAAAGAAGAAGTTTATCTGTTGCGGTTTACCAATTATACAATATTCCTTCAATTGAATAGGACTTAATAAGCTGTTGTAATAATTTAATGAAAATCGTGAAGACCAGTTTTGAGAAAATGAAAAATAACGAAAAAGTTTTCCATGTAAGGGATATTTTGTGGTACTTTGGGGAACGTTCTCGAAAATGTTTGTCGCATTTTCCTATGATTTTGAACGTAAATACCAAGTTTGGTATTTATCCAACTTTTAGTTTGTTAAATTCAGGCGCACGCAGCCTTTTTTCCCCCTAAAACCACCTATTTTGGAATCAGGGTGTCTCGTAAGATGTATTTCGTAAAATCTCGATATTGACATCTTGGGAGGAACCAATACCTCTACTTATTAAGAGAGAGTAAAAATGACTCGCTTGCTGAAGCTTGTTGAATATACAAGCTGGGCGCATTAATTTTTCATTTTCCTTTTGTTTCTATAGAGAGCAATACTGTTCAGATGAACGCCTCCTAAAACATGTATTCGCAATATAGCTCAGTAGCTCGCTACCCTTAGAAAGTCAGGCAACGGGAGCAAGTCTTTAGTTCTCTCTTTTGTTCATTTCTTTTGTGTAGGCTTTTCCTTCTATATCTTCTTGCGATTCTGAAGGGGGAGAGAGACATCCGTATTATTCAGCTTTTTGGTCGAACTTTTCTCCTTTACCTCTCCTCGGATCTTATTGCGAAGTTCTTTAATTAACCGCAGGTCTTGCGTTCGATCTATAAGCCATTCAATATCTTCCCTCATTTATGAATTTATGTTTATATTACATTTGTATTGTGCCTAATTATCTTATTTTCTTGCTCTTAATTTATCCTAGAGTAATCTTCAAATATTGACCTGTATTGTTTTGTTTTAATAGCCTTTGCAGCAATTTCTGCCACATGTCCAATTTGTGCCTAATCTCAGCGTTTTTTGTTTTATTTTCGGAATTTTTTCATTAAATTATATCCCCTTAATATATCATAACAAGATTTCAGTTCCGATTGCATGAGGTCGGCATTTAAGTTATGTTTGCAGGGAGGTTTTGTAACGTAGCACACGTTGGGTATGGACGTTACAGCCGCGTCGCCTTACAATAATGGTGTGTTACCCTCTCCCTTCCTCTACTGTCAACAAACATGAAGTGCAAACGAATCAAGTAGCTCTCAACGTAACGTCATTTGCAACCCGGACCGGAGCCAACTCATAAACTTGGTGCTTTTGAACTAGATTTCTTTGTGATTCAAAATGGAATAATATTGTATTAATTGGAAATGAATAACTCTGCAAACATGAAAGTTATACGTCAATTTCAGTACCTAGTTACTTCCCGCCTAGCCTGTAATAAGCAGGTGCCAAGTTACACCTCGCCCAGCAGTTCATCTGTAGCTTCCTTCACTAGGGTAAACCGCCCCTAAACAGCGTGGAGTTTAGGCTGCTCCTAGGAAGACGCGCTTCTTGCACCAAGGTTCGATCACACCCATCGGGTTGCGGAGTCCAGGAGTAAGTTCGAGTCGTCTGGGTTAACCCAGGCGGATGGTAATGTGGTCACGGCACCTATCTGTTTAGTACGTATTTATCCGTGTGGTTTACAGGTATAGTCTAATTTTACAAACTTTGGTGTAAATGTCGGTTGATGGTGCAGATTGGTTTTCTATATTGTCACTGGCGGCGGGATGTCTCCGGCCTTGGATGTCTGACCATCCGAGCCTTACTGCTTACTTCGCCGGGCGCTTGTGGGACCGTCGAGCAATGCAGTGCCAGTCACAGGAAACCGAGAGGAATAGGTGAAGGGTGTGGTGGTGCCAAGTGTGAAGTACATTTGGCAGTTTAGGTGTTTGAGGGGATAGCAGTAGTTACCAGCGAAGGGCAAGCGGTAGCTCTGCCGCCGTCTAGGTAGACGATGGTCATATTGCCCCAGCATGTTGACCAACTGGTTAGGGTGAGGTGCGAGTTTGGCATACATTGTGCGGGTCCTGTCCCGCACGACGTCCTCAATATATGGGATGCCGGAGTAAGTGTGGAGGATATGTGATGGGAACCTACGGTCGGTATCGCGGTTTTAAGTGCCGGGTATATGACCGGTGCCCACTCAGCATCGTGAGCAAATTGAGGAACTGCGAGAAACAACGACCCAGGCCATGAAATCCATCGTTCCGGTTGGAGGAAGCATGGTGTAGACTCAAACCCGTATCGGTTGGATGATCTTGCACCTCTACCGTGAGGCCAACAGCCAAGTTGGGAGGGCTTGGTTCGACACCAAACTGTTACACCCTAGAGGAAGTAAGTCGTGATGTTTCGGCTTATTAAACTGAAGAAAACAGTGAATTTCGACCAAATATGTCCGTTTTTGCTGTTGTCATTTTATGATTATCACTTAAAATGTTTCTGTATACAAATTGATAACAGTCGTAGCATGTGCAATACCTTTATTTTCTTCTTCTTCTTCTTCTTCTTCTTCTTCTTCTTCTTCTTCTTATTATTATTATTATTATTATTATTATTATTATTATTATTATTATTATTATTATTATTATTATTATTATTATTATTATTATTTATTATTATTATTATTATTATTATTATTATTATTATTATTATTATTATTATTTATTATTATTATTATTATTATTATTATTATTATTATTATTATTATTATTATTATTATTATTATTATTATTATTATTATTATTATTATTATTATTATTATCATCATCATCAATGCCTATTATCTTGTGGGTAGTAATGTAACCTGTATTAATCAACTATACTAAACAATAAAACTATTCATTCAACTTTCCGCAAAATTTTTCCATATGGTGGGAAATGTATCGAAGATTGTAGCTCTTCTTACAGGCTGGATTTCGATTTCGCTTTTGTTTTGGAATAACTATTTCTTCTAACCTATGCTTCATTTGTGAAATATCTAACTAAATATAACCCGAGTTTTGGGTTTCCTTCTCTAAAGATAAAATCAAAACGTGGAGTGGGATTTCAACAGGAATACAAAACTTTCAAGGCTCTGTTGCTTTAGGCTACCCCAGTTATGCATAGTGTGTGCATGTAACATGCCAGTATCAGCCTCTCCTTTACTGAAAATGGGTGACAAGTGAAAGTATGTTTACTATAAACAACATTCCAAACAACACGCACTCTATATCTGCACGGTCTTTGTTATTTATTACATCAGTGCACAGTGTTTTAATAATCACACAGTACAACTTTCCTCCACTTCCATTTATAATGGATTTAGCTCTCATTTTCATACAGGCTTTTCAATCTTTCAGAATTTTAACATCTCAAAATTAAGGCATCTACTGTGCACATGTTTTATCAAATTAAGGTGCTACAGAGATACATGTTAAGCAGGGTTAACAATGATAAGTTGAAACAGACTTGAATTCAGTGTCAAGGCCGGATCTCAACCATAGATCTTCGGTTTTCCGTGCTGATGCTCTTATCGCTTGAGCTACCATGTCGACATATCCGTACGTGCACGAAACCTTCTCATCTGATTCAAGTATCCCGGTAAACATTCAAGGTGATCTGTGGAACTCCAGATTTATATTTTAAAGGCAAATTGAAAATTTGCAAGTTAAGGGAACACTGAAGTGTTCTACTTTAGCCTGTTAGGTAAAAAAATAGATTTTTGGATTTTTATTGGAAAAATGCACCATACCTTAAAGAATATATCTGCAACGTTTTAATCCCATAGGGAGGGGGAAACACCTATTTTGGACGCCTTTTTTTTTTCTAAAGCGTTGCACCTCTGCCTTTTAAATGGACGTGCCCACACCTTCCATTTCATGGAAGCTTGGAATAAATTGTTTTTAAATAAGGTGCTAAGTGTTCTGCTGCCTATGCATTCACCGTGGCCTAGTTGAACAAGTTATCCAATAAATATGCTAGAGGGAAGGTTTTTTGTTTGTCATTTGTTGGTTTCTGAAGTTATTTACCATGATTCTATTTGGCCTGGCATATTTCTGTTGTTTACAAGCAGATCATGTGCTTTGAGATAATTTAGTATGTTTACTAGATTATTTGAGTATAATTATTGATTTCTTTTATTTCTATGAACAGACCACGTGTTTGTAAATACTCGATGTTAGGAATATTTTAAAATCACATATTGAATTACTGTGCTGTTTTAGAATGTCAAAAAGAAAGTGCAGTACGTCAACCTTATGCAAATCGATGAATAAAATCATATAGGAAAAAATATACTTGCATAGAGGTTAATTAATGATGAAGTGTGTGGGTAAACTTTAAAACTCATTTTTCTCGAAAGCAATTGTTTGTTATATTCTCATATTCAAAATCTATCTTCTCCCACAAAAATCTAGCTAGAGATCTAAAACTGTTTTCCTATATAGTGTCCGATTGGAATTTTGATATTGGTTATATTTTTTTTAAAAAATAATATAATAATGCGCTGTTTTATGGCACTTTGCGGTATTAATTTTTTTAAGAAAAACTATTCACTACAGGAAAATTTCCATCCTTAAATTTGTTACAAAGGTAATAAGAGATATAACTTTAAAAAATCAACTTTGTAGTTCAACATGTTGGAGGAGATACAAATTAATATATCAAAAATTTGATTAGATATTGGAGTGAAATATGGCACACATATTTCTCTAATTGCTGGGAATGCATGTGCAAAAAATTCTCTAACTTTAGTACTTTAGAGAATCCCCTTTTTCACTTCGGTGTACCCTTAAGTTGACTTTGTCATCTAATTCAGCTTTGCAAATTAACCTATACACGGCTAGCGTGAAGGAGGAAATATTAATGTTGAAGACGTTCTACTTTTTAAAATGTGTTCATTGTAAATTTGAGAAATGTATTTAAGGTCTATTTTGAGCATTGTTTTCAAGAATCATTTATATGCTGTTCTGGAATGGCCAGGGGCCATGTAGTTAATTCTTAAGTCCTGGTTTTCTATCATGCATTTTTTCAGTTCTTTCCTATTTGAAAATACTCTGCTTAGGAACATTTGCCCATTTTGCTTGAGTTTTCGTAATAAGGTAAGAGAAAACTGTATTGGTTTCCCTTAGATGTAACTATTTTTCACGTATTCATATATGAAAAGATGGAATTATAAGTATATTTTTTAATGTTCCTATTATATGCTTCCTTTAACATCCAAGGTTATATCGCGGTTTTTCAAATTTGAAATAATTGCTCACCAGCAGTACTATTTATTCGCTTTCAGTAGTGTTAATTTCCAGATTTGTATTACTTTTGGTTATTACATTAAATTCACATACACACAAAGGCGCGCTTTTCCAGATCCTGGGTTCGATCCCTGGCAACCGCATGTGGGATTTGTGGTGAACAAAGCGGCACTGGCGCGGGTTTCTTCCAGGTTCTCCGGTTTCCCCCGCCATCTCATTTCACCGGTGATCCATCTTCATTTCATGTATCATCAGTGCCATCGCCTGTGGTGCCGCATGTAGTAAGACCGGGCATTAAACACTAACCCACTAAAAAAAATTATAGTGTCTATATATATATATATAGACACACACACACACACACACACACACACACACACACTTTCAGACTCTAGAGGATTGGGAATAATCTTAGCTAAAGTAACATTCTCTATCTCCAGTCGGCAATCGAACCCTGGACTTCAAGGTTAGAACGCTAACCATACGACCACAGAGACAGTCCCAGATTTATTGTATAAGATAAGAGAAAACAACATAATTCATGTACATTTTTATAAAACTGATCCATAACGCGAACCAAAATATAATTATTATTCTAAAAAACAGAAATGATGAAGTAATGTTTAAAATTTGACGCACTTTCTTCGCAAATCATTTGACATGGCGAGCAACAAACATAAAATCGAAAATGTTTTAAAAACAAACGTAGAACCATGAAAAGTTCCATGAGTATTGGTACATACTACCAGGTCCTTTTGTGTATAACTTTCACAATATTATAATTTTAGAATTATAATTTTTATAACTTTAGAATTTTCACCCGTGCACTTCCTGAAAAACAAGTGCTTAAACGTACGAGTACATACAATAGTTCTACTGTTTACGGTTCTCTCGTATTTCGTTTTCTCTTATCCTTAGAATCAATGTTCTGTGTGTTCATAACTGTTTGAAACTTGCTCAACATTTTCTCTTGTTACAAAGAATATCCCCAACTCTTTTTGTGCCTATTCAAAAGCTGGAGTTTCCAACAGTGCATAAAGAATGCATGCGGAAGAAGGTACAGCGTCTCAAGCTTAGTTTCACAGAAAGCTTTCAGATGCTTTCCTCAAGAGTCTTGCCATTGTATTGTCCAATTAAAAGCACGAAGGATCCCTTCTCCATGCATTTCGGTGATCGTTAAATTGAAATGGCTTTTTATTATCAGTTTTATCTGTAGTATTAAAAACTCGAACGTACACAACCACGAATTTTTCTGTAGTTTATTTCTCTAGGAGTTTACAAAGGATTCACATCAACATTTTTTTTTCTAATTCATTTTAATTACTCTGAATAATTGTATAGAAATATAGCAGCGTATTAAGTTTCGTGGTTTTATAGTACGTTTGTTTAAAATAGATGCTGTAATTTATTCATGATTTCTAGGATTTCTAGTATAATAGGAAGTCGTTGACATTTAAGATGTAAGTCCTGGGTGTTGTAAGTCCTCCATACTAGGAGTGCAAACCAAGGAGGAGGAAGAAGAAAAAGAAGAATTCCATACAGGTAACCTGACTATAGATAATCCGAGACAGTCTCGCCCAATATAGAATGGGACGCTGAGAACATTAGCAGTCGATAAATAGGTACTCTCAATTTCAATTTCCGAGGTGGCTTGGTTCCCATCTATTACAACTCGTATTGTTGAGACAACTGTTTCATTATTCTACTTACGAATGATATGTTAACCTGAGAAATCTGTACGCAAGCCATAAGCTGAAAATATGTGAAAGAATTGACGTTTTATTTTGAAACACACAGGATGTAAAACCTGGAATAAATGAATGTACAATAGCCAAGCTTCGGGAACAGCGAACGCTACGAAAAAATAAAATATATTTCGTATGATCATATATTTTAAGATTTTACCTCCAGTAAGCAAGTTTTCTTATATATCTATAATGGTTTTCAATTTGCGTAATATCAAATTTAAATTTGAATCAAAATCATTAGAACCACTTTCGACAGAATACAATTTTTGTACATAGAACGATTTATGGGCAGAGGGAAGTTTCACGAAAGCATGCCTAGAAGATGATCTCAGTCAATTGGGTTTGAATTATGCTTCTCTCTCTCTCTCTCTCTCTCTCTCTCTCTCTCTCTCTCTCTCACACACACACACACACACACACACACACACACACACACACACACACACACACACACACACAGTACAGCCGCGTGGGGCTTTTTCTATAAGTGCTCATTTTGGGTTAAAGAGCCTCAAAATGCAATATCTGTGTTTTCTCATTATAGAATTTTTGGGTTAAATGCAAAAGAAAACAAAGTAGCATCAAGTAATAGGCTTAACAGTCTGAGAATTTGTGTTTTTCAACAACTCTGTTTCGTTCTTTGGCTCAGAGATACCTCAGATAATGCATTTAAGTTAAAAACTCATGTTTTCAGATATTGTTTCTGTAAATATTCTTCCTCAAATGTCAAGCATCTACCCTTTCGACGAATACAATAAAATTGGTAAATAACTCTAGCCTTTCCTTTACAACTTCAGTAAAGTCACTTAGGAAATCTTGATAATAGTCCCAGTGTTGGTGACTGTATGGCATTAACAAGGCGCTGAATGCATTCGACATCTGAAGTAGGTACCGAAAACCCTACCTGTTGCGTAAGACGATGTGTTCTGTAGGTCACCGTATGAGGGCTCTTCAAAACTTACCTTGAAGCAAACAGATGGGTTTTCTGCAAACAATCATGCAGCAAAGTTGACAATAAGACAGCTCTCTCTTGATTGTTCAGCAAGTGCATATTAATAAACATTTTAGAAATGCAGTTTCTTGGTTCAGGACGCTAGTATTTCCTTACTGTAGGTTGTCACATTTTTTTTAGCATCAATTTATGCGTACATTTGTCCATCCAGACTCCGCGAACTTTCATTTCGTTTTATTAGTGTCCAGGATGCACAGAATACGTCGTAATTTTCAAACGTACATTATGTATGTAAAATGTCTAAAAGTCTGTTTTTTCCTTCTTAGGAATTACCTACATTTCCTACGACATATATATTTACACTTCATACACTACATTTACTAGTATCAAAAGTTTTATATTATTTGCACACTATATTTGCGTTTAGTATTGCGCTGCTTTAGAACGCATTTTCTATTCAGTATTTCTTGATGATTTTTATGCGTGTTTTTCTTTGTTCTGTGTATTTTATTTCCTTACTTAGTGTATCTTCTTTCCTCGAACTTTCAATTGAATAGTTACTTTATGTTCACTCGTAATAATAATAATAATAATAATAATAATAATAATAATAATAATAATAATAATAATAATAATAATAATAATAATAATAATAATAATAATAATAATAATAATAATAATAATAATAATAATAATATTCTTATTCTTATTATTATTATTATTATTGTTGTTGTTGTTATTATTATTATTATATTATTATTTTTATTATTATTATTATTATTATTATTATTATTATTATTATTATTATTATTATTATTATTATTATTATTGTGCCTTTACCGCATTTCCATTTCTTGCTGGCGTTTCGAAAAGAAGTCAATCTTAACCCTTGCGGAACTCCTTATTTAATGGATGAATATTTTGGTCTTACTGTATTTAGCATATCCTTATCATTGTGCTTTATTTCCTTGCACTATTCGCTATTTTCTAAATATGACCCAATCTGCTTTTGTGAAACACATCGAATATAATTTTTTCTAGCCTTTATTTAGGGATGTTTATATTTACATAGTTTAATGCTCTTGACCAGTCTAAAAATATGGACACTACCAGAATTCCAGGATTGTAGAGAACACAATATTTACTCTATCATTCGCATTAAGAATTTATTGATTTATGTTTTTGAAACCCTTATTGCAACTCTAGTATAATAATGATTGTAATCAACAAAAAATTCGCTTGTGCAAGTCGGGAAATGTATCTCGGACTTTTGATTTGAGAAGTTAGAATGCTTGCGACTCAGCCACGGAGGCAGTGTGTCAATGTTTCGTATAGTATACATATTTTATGCTGATAGACCAGAAAGCGTTGAGCGCTGGAAGTGGATGGAAGTCCAAAGAGAATAGTTCATGGTAATTAAGATTTATGGAAATAAGAACTGGGCGGCTGTAATGGGAGCCTGCACGTGCGGCATTCTTTTGTCAGCATGCCACTTTAAATGGTAAACATGATAAGAATGCACTGACGAGCACAAGTTTGTGAATGTGTGAGCTGTTTTTAGACTTCGTGGAAAAAATACATAGTACATTGTTGCATTGTTAAATAAGCTAAAAGCGAATAATATATCAAGACTTCAGTTTTTATTTGTTTCTTTCGTGTTTGGCTGTGACGTTTCCTTGGGGATAAACCATTATAAACGGATTAAATTGTGTTTACGTCTTGTAGATGCAGCGATTGTGCAAACTGCAGGGGTAAATTCCTTCCCTCCTACTTTTCGAAAACAGTTGCGTATCTGACAAGCGCAATCAGATGTGCTACATTCATATGACTTTCTTTACCATTCCTCCACAAACTAATATTACAAAAGTTAACTGTTCTATCTACTTCACGTTAATCAAGAAAAATGTAGAAATGCCTTTAGTACATATTTCCCATTTTTTCAGTCACGATCTGTACTTGCAGTAGCGGAATCTTGTTGAAACCACCCATATGATTTCCCTTCATCTGTCAGTTCACGAAAAAATGGGGTCAAAATGTCATTTCGGTACCTCTCTTTATTTACAGTCTGGTCGTAAAATATTGGACCAATTATTCGTCGCGCTAACAGCACACCAAACTCCAAATCTCCGATCATAATGAGGGATTTCTTGAACGCGATGTGAATTTTGAGACGCCCAATACCGACTGTTGAGTGTTCACGCGACTATTTAGATGAAACCACGCCTCATCTGAAAAGAACAGAAGCTGTGGATCGATTAAACAGTCGTTCACGACATTTCCAGCATTTTCTCTAAGGTAAGATTTTTATACATGTTTTACGTCCGGCTTGTTAGTAGCGGCAAACCCGGCCGCGGCAGCTTCAAACTCGCACAGGCAAAAGGCCGTGCGGCGGTGAAGAACCAATTCGAAAGCCCTGTATTACGTCAGAGTTTGAACGTCTTCGGATGATGACAATGTGTGTAATTTCGATTTCACATAGTAAGACCCCTCTTTCCTGTTTGAAACAATCGCACTGATCGTTAACTGTATCAGTCCGCCACTGTCAAGTGTTAAAGAAGCAAAGAACCACAAAGAACACTCCTCCAACCAGCAAGAATGTAACACGGGTTGCGTGCGCAGTGGATTCGGAGCAGACAGTATTCCGTCCGCCACTGGCCTAACCGCTCGGCCACGGCGCCGCCGAAACATTTTACCTAGCGAGTAAAATTTCAACTAGGATTGCCTTAAAGGTGAATTGGCTCACAGAGAGTGTTCGTGGAAATATAGTGCTGTTAAAGGTATTGAAGGATGAGTATCGCGATTATACGCTGTTCTTTAACGTTATTTTACTTGCGGCTTTTGTAGACGAGGTGTAAACTATTGATTTTGTTTGAACCATTCAGCAGTGCTGCATCAAAAATGTGAAGACGAGAATCGGAGGAAGAAGTATTCGACGGCTGTTTCCGAAACAGGATTGAATGAAATATGAAAAGAGAAAATTAAAATGTCGAGGCGCAAGTTTGGGAGTGACACGCCTTCTAGCGAGAAGTTGTGTCAATATTGAACAACGAAACAATTGGGATTTTTAATTTCCTGGTGGGTGAAAAGCTACAAACATATCAGTAAGGGAAGTAAATTTGTGCGAAGGCCGAGGTGGCATGGATCGTGTTGCCAGAGTAGAAGTGTCAACTGTTCAATTTATACTTGTGCTTTTGTACTTGGGTTTCAACTGTTTCCAAGCCCTCATTGATGGGAATAACGTTAGCCCTTGAGATGTAAGTTAAAGAAAATTCGTCTCTGTGCAAAACAAAGGAATTTTCTTGAAAACCGGTATTACACTTTGTGTATCATTTACGGTCTACCAATTACACAAAAATCATTTGGAATTTAAGGTCTTCACAAGCTATTTCCGGCAAATTTAAACAATCTTTTGTAATTAAAATGTCTTAAACAAACGACACTTTAGTTCAAATTATTAAACACATTTTTATAAAATAAACAACGCAAAATGTAGCATATACTTAAGGGTTAGTTTGGGGTGGATCATTCTAGAAAATCTTCGTACCGCATTCTTAGAAGATGCTGAACTTGAATACCAAATTTGGTTTTTAACCCACTTTTAAGTTTTTGACTTATGCTATTCGCACACGTATATATATACACACGTACGCACTTTTTTTTATAAAAATAATGTTTTTTTTTTTTTTTTTTAATTATTCAGATAATCTCAAAATGTAGTTTCTGGGAAATTTCGATATTGAATTCTTGGTTGGAATGCGGCACTTCCTCTATTTACTCTAAGTAAGTAGTGGAGAAATTGAGAATGTTCTGGAGGGGGACTCTGCGGATCTCAGAACGCATATTGTCGAAAAGAAAGAAAAAAGATAAAGAAAACGAGAACTCAGCACTTTAAGTTTCGAAATAGCATGGTTTTAAAGACTCTGTCGCTGAACTCGTAAAGCTCAGGCAATGCAGATAATTTTCCTGCAATGGAATTACTTCCTTAGTTTAACTGTAGTCTGCATTTTCTCCTGACAGTTACGTAACTGCTCTACGAGGAGCTGAAGTAAACCACGCAGCTTTTCTTCTACTCTTTAATAGCCCCGTTCATTTCCTTGCACTGCATGAGAGCAACCTTCAGTGAAGGACAAGCATTTTAAGTGTACATATATGCATAAGTAGCTTTTGAGATATCGGTGTTAGCCCATTTAGGTTCATGTAGAAAAGACAAGCAACTCTTTCTATAGTTTGTTTACAGTTAGTTACATCACAGAGTCACATATTCTTGCAAGTAAGACAATTTTATCTGGTTTTGAAACGAAATATCCCAAATGAAATATGAACAGTTCAATTTTATCTGCAATTTTTATACTTTAGGTATTATTCAGAATTTCCGTTCTGAGTGTAAACATCAGGCTACGAAGTACGTCATTAACTGTGTGGTTGCATTCTAAGTTTCCTTAACGGATTTAACATTAGAAACATTAGTACTATAATTTCTTTAGCATTTATACTGCAATTTTTGCCGAACTTCCAAGGTTTACAGAGACCTGGAAAGTCAGGTCAAGGAAAGTCAGCTTAGATTTAAAAAGTTGGTATATGTAGGAGTAACTCAGGGAAATTGGTTCAGAGTTATCACATGTCTGGTAATTCATAACAAACTACATATTAACACTTTTCGTTGCTTAAACTGCTTTCCCATCACTTGTATTGTAGGGTTAAGATTGTTCACTTTTTTAACTGCAGTTTTGGATTGATCTGCATCAGACTTTGTTGTATTCTGGTGCCTTTTTGCGCCGTTTTCGAGTTGCCAGACCCCTCCCCCTCCCCCCCGAAAGAAATAACTATTAGTGGTAGGATTCATCGCTTAATCTGGAGTTTGTAGCTTGGTGATATGCCAGAAAATCAATTTGAAAGTATTCAGTAGAAAGTTTTAACTCAGTAATATTGGGCATCAGGCATTACATTCACATGCATTCAGCCCCAGAAGATTAAATCCAGGGAATAAACTTTGACGTCAGTTGCTGATGCTGATGCTGCATCAATAGTAGTTCAATAGTAAGAACTGTGGCAGAGATAGAAACTGGAGATTAATAGTTCAACCACAATTTCTATGAGCATTGAACGTTCTTTAAAAAAGATGAGTGTGCAGATGTTGGTGCTGCAATGAAATTAATATTCCGAGATAGTGCAATTGCATCACAACTCACCTTTAGTGAAAGTGTTTTTATGCACTACATTGCCGCGAGTTATTAAATAATTTGAGGATTATGTAGGTTCTTTTGATGAATCACTGAATAAGAAAACACTAAGAGAACAAATGAGTCTCGTCGTCAGATTTTTTAAATGTCACAATCAAAAAGTTGTTTCTAGATATTAGAAGAGTTTTTCTGGGGCTTGCGATTGCTCAAGATCTGCTGCAAATTTAATCATAGGCTGCAATATCTACCAAGAAAAGCAGGTCTCAATGGATGGGCCTAATGTGATCTTTAAGTTTTCTTTTTCGTGATGGAAAGAGGTTATTTGACCTCGGTGTCTGTGCTTTGCATGTAATCAATGGAGCTATTGAAACAGGTTTAATGGATGTCAATTGGGAGCTTAACTCACTCCGTATAACATATTATTTATTCAAAGCCTCTCCAGCTTGTTGGGGCCAGTTCACCACTGTAACTGGCAGTAAAGATTCCTACTGAAATACTGAACAGTACAGCAGCTTGAAAATGTTGGTTATCTGCAGCAGGCCTTACAAGCATTTGACCATATCAAGATATTTGTTGAAAGGGCTACATTGCCAGAAATCTTGTAAAAATATGAATAAATCCAAGACTCTTCAATAAAATCCAAACTGATATTCTTTATATTTTCTTTGGAACGTGAACCATTTCACAGGCAATTTCAAAGTAATAAATCGTTTGCTTCATTTTCGTACTCCGATCTGAATGAAGTTTTAAGAATTTTAACGAATGGCTTTGTCAAGCTTAGTAAAGTGCCAACTGCCATCGTAAGTTATTGTTTGAGATAGCTAAATTGATGTTGGATTTAGTACACAGAAGGCACTTTAAAGTGTCAGAGAGAGATTCTTGGTTTTAAACTTGTATGTCAGAAGATGCTAGTTTCAATGGTAAACTCTTGAATAAGAGTCCTTAAAATTTGGGTGATAGAGCTAAAGCACAACACATTTCTCTGTTTTGTGAAGGAAGGAAAGTTTGGAAACTAAATTCAAAGAACATATCCTAGCATATGGTGATTAGACTTTTCTTTGCTGGAATTTTGATAGAAAACAAAACATATGGCAAGTAATGAAGTTTTGTCTTACGTTCTTTTATAGAAATGCTGCAGAGAAGGATGGCTTTTTTATAAATGTGTCAATTTTGGTAGAAAACATGTACGAGTCCATTATTGCACAAAGGCAATATAGGACTGCATTTTGTACTGTACCAATTAATCAACGTTACTGTCGATAGGAGCTGCTCATAAAAATACCAGGATTACTTGGAGAAGAAACACCAAATGGCCAAAGAAGAGGACAGGAAAAAGTTGAGAAATAAAAAGAAAGTGGCGAAATAAGGAAGTTGAAAGATAAAACAAAGTAAAAACAAAACAGTCACAAGTATATAATATGTGAAGTCAGGTTTGAAGAAAATATTCACCTCCCTGAAGGAAGAAGAGATAACTTTGTTACGTATAGTGTGTGCATTTTTTGAACGTTATTACCAATACTGGGTGTTCATAAGTGATTTTAAAAGTACAAGTAGTAATTTCATTGTTAATGTATAATGCATCAAACTGAGGCAGAATTAGTCATTATCGTTTTAATTTTCGGCAGTTTTGCAACGAAATTACAGTTTTTAAAGTGATTTTGTATTTTATGTCTAAAATTCTCTTTCTTCGATATTTTGTTTCAAAATATTTCAGAACGTCCATGTTGTACATCACTGCCTCTGATATACCTATTGTCGTGTTCATGTCCTATTAGTTGATATATTGTTTAATCTTAAAGTTAAATTTCATTATTTGGCATATTATTTTATTTAGTACCCTTTACTATCCAAAATATTGCATTTTGTTTTTGAATATCGATCTAATAATGCACATTCTGTAAATATTGTGTTCGATAGCTGATAGGGTTGGAGGAGGTTGTTAAATTGTATTGTGTAAATATCAAATGATAGGGAAATCCAATATTCTGTCGAGGGTAAAGTTAGGTTAAAATTAGCTTTGCTGAAAACCCCGATAGTTAGAATTATTCATTTTTCGGGCCCTTTAAAAACAGAAGAGTAGTTCTTGCCACTCTGTTACCTATTTTGCCTGCTACAGCCCAAGGGAATTAATTCTAAAAAGCAAATATTTTCCAACGTATTCATTTAGTTACCAAGCTGAGTAAATCAAATGTACTTGCTATCTCCCGTTCATATGTTTCGCTTTTCTTATTTTATCTGAAGAGGGCGAAGCAAAAGAAGGTACGTGAGAAAACCATGAAGCATGTCGAGTGCATATTTAACTTCATGCAAGAATAACCTGCGTGCATAAGGCTAACGGGCTTGAGCACAGCGAATGAATTACACACATGGCCTTATGAGTATTCTCTGTTGCCATCTCGTTCTCTTAGTTATAGTGTTTTCATTTTCACCAGACCACTCAAGGCCATTTTTTCCCGCTTTACAGCCGTCTTTCCTCTCCACTCCGTTCCCCTCTTGCAGTAACAGTACATAATATTGTAGCCCTGGTGTCAAACCAGAAATACATAGAATAATTCCTTGAGAAGTGAGTAGAGAAAGACATTTGAATGTAAGACCTAAGACTTTTTGTAAATGCTACAAGCTGAGTACAAAAACCATTTATCAAGAAACATAACCATGTATGTTTACAGAACGTGGGTAGTTAAATACAGTAAAACTAAAGCTTATAACCTATAAATCACTCTGAAGCTCTTGTAGCAATGCTTGGATAATAAACGTTTATCACTGCAGGTTTCATAAAAGAGAATATGATATTCCTTATTTACTCTGCTCAAGCATATTGAACCATGGGAATCAAGAAGTTCCCAAAAACAGGTGCGGTATTGGCGCGACGTGTTTCAGGGCTTATTGCGGGATATTACACAACTCATGTACTCATGAAACAGTCAGCAGCAGCAAAAGTTGAGCTCCTTTCCAATCCTACCAAGAGATGCTTGGATTTCAAAATGTAAAAATAAACACAAATTATTTGGTTATAGTTTGCTCCAGCGGTGTACAAGGACCGTTGCGCTCTGATCGGCAGTCGTTGAAGAGCAAATCTTGCTGCCTCCTATCATGACCCCGCCCTCAGATACACCTCCATCCTGCAAACAGCACATCCCGTAATGTCAGTGGTTAAGGCCTAGTTCGCCATAAATTGTATGGGCCGCC
This sequence comes from Tenodera sinensis, assembly GCA_030765045.1. NCBI lineage: Eukaryota > Metazoa > Arthropoda > Insecta > Mantodea > Mantidae > Tenodera > Tenodera sinensis. Next base: position 92,525,571 of record CM060968.1, on the reverse strand, counting down.
TATCTTCGCAGAGAAAACCGTTGTATCAGAACCATACATGCACTAGCGGCAAAACCGCCTGCGGTGCCGTAGTAGTAAAAGCGGGCGTTAAACACTACTACAACAACAACAACAACTAGCGGCAAAATATGTACCGCATCAGCAACAGGAAAACATGGGTATCGTGTTCCAACAGGATAGAACACCTCATTGGGCAGTAGCGTCCGTGATTATCACGATGACACTTTTGGTGACAGGTGTGGTCGAGGAGGACCAATTAGTTGGCCTCCAAATTCCCCAACTTTGACACCAGCCAATTTCTTTCTCTTGTTTTTCATGTAAAGCCATTTGTATGCACAGCGAGTAGGGATATTCATAATCTCAAGAGTAAATATTTTTCAGCTATTTTTAAGATTGTCTTTAGGATGTCAGACTATACATGGGAAGAATTAGCCTAAAGATATAACTTTATCGTATAAATGATGGTGGACTCGTGATATGGACAAAACTCCATTCTTCTGGAATGTATGTACAAGTTATGGAACAATAAATAGGAAAGTTCTCATTTTATAACATTTTCTCCTTTCCAAACGGATCACTCTGTAGAAACAAAACTTGCCTGCAGCTTTGTTCAACTTTTCTTACTAGAAGGACTTAGCAATTTTGTCTGGATGCATCGCATATTGCAACATTAAGTAGCTTCAACTACAGCATTTACCTAGCTTGATAAATTCCGCGCACTATTTGAAACCAACACTTTAGTTGAGGTATTAGAGAGTTTGCCATCTTCAAGAAATGTGTTTGATTTACTTGACAAACTGACATTTATGATTGGAAATGATTTGTTGCAGAAAGAATCGCCCTCAGATGTGCAGCTCCATTTGGCTGCGTTACAGGGTGACATAGATCTGCTTAGGCGCGTGCTCGATTCTGGCAAGGTGCATGTGGACTGTCGGGATAAGGTAAGATGATTTGATTACATTTGATTGTTATCTTTATCTTCTGATGTGGCTTGGGACATCTTGATTGGCCAGAGCAGCTGCTTGTTGAAGGTTTAATTTGCTTCTTAGTGCTATATTAGCAATATGTGCTGTGGGCATAATCGAGATTTTCAGTTTTTATTTCCTCATAAAAGTAGATGTTATTTCTGACCAGAAAATATTATGTTCAGAATACCCTGGAAATGCATATGTTGAGGCTTCTTGGATTTATAAAAGTGATGTGCGTGTTTTCTAATCACGGATATTTTGGGAAATTGTAAAATCGTACATTTTTGCCAGATCTGCTGTATAAACCATCATTAATTTTATACGATTTCAACCAAATTTGGAAGTCGATAAAGTTTCTTACATTTTTTGCATATTATAATATTTCAAACTCAGTAAGCGATTCAGTCGGCAGTCGGCGACGAGCTCAGAGAACCCGTACAAACAAAACACAGCGCAGCCGGTTCACAGTCTTTTGGATCACCCTGAATTTCTGAATTTCTGAATCTTATCACTCGAAATGGTAACTATTGAATTATGTCTGCTAACTTCTCATATATCCAGACTTAACGACGTAAAAATGTGACTGTTAAATTCCAAGAATTTGATTTCCTATTCTACTTTTCGAAATTCTGTTCTACCTGCCTCGGCAACAGCCTGAATGTTTCATATAATTAACTTTCCAGGGTTCTGACCTTTAAGCTAGTGATTTTCTGATCGACTGAATTTACTAGAACCCTAATTACCTGAGTTATACTGAGGAACTCGCTAACGGCTTTATGTCATTCATTGATTTCAACGTACAGAAATTATTTAGTACAATTATTTGCCTATCTCCCTATCATTTCTTTATACAATTCTAAATCTTACCCATCAATAATTTCGGCATCATGTTGCTGTGTTGGGCGCAATGGAGTCTGGCCCCGGTAGGGAGGTCTCCTCATGCTTCGGAGGCGGTGTACAAGTACCTTAAGGCCTCTTAAGGTCCTTGTGCCAATTGAAGAAGCACCTGGGTCTAGCGAACCGTACTTTTGCGACGCCCTGTACTTACGTTGTGTGCGGACATGAGGCAGACGATATGGTACGCCTTACCATTGGTGGGCTGTCACGCGTTTAAGTATACAGCTTTTATGGGCAATAACGAAGGAAGATGCCACTTGTCTCGACAGATAAACGTCCCTGACCTCCCATAAAAAACGGTATTGCTGTCGTATTTTCCATGTGTTGTACAGCAGCAATGCGGTAATTAATTGGAAGTAGTCAGAGAAGTAACTGGCTAAACGTATACATGACTGTCTCTACAGAGAAGTTTATTCTCAACCCAAGACCAACGTTCGATTCCCGGCTGGGGCTGAGGGAGTTTCTTTAATTAGAATAATTCCGTACCTTCCACAGTCTGAAAGTATGTATGTGGGAGTGAATGCTTCCTAATGCAAATTAGTAAACACCACACAAAAAACACCTATAGTCAACGAACCGTTTCTAAAGCCAAAGCCTGCGATATGACCACTGAAGATAACGGCAGTGTACAAATGAAACAATAAAAAAAGGTATAACATCTAACTTTTATTTTCTGTAGCTGTACAGCCATGGAAAAATGATTGAGCGCATTAGGACAGCAGAATGTTTCAGTTTCACGTCGTGTTGCAGCACGATTTACGCAAGTCGATATTTCCAACATGCAGCCTGAGTTTATTGATAGTCTCTATTCCATATATTATCGTTTGTGGGACACAGTGGGACACTGCTAGTATACTGAACTCGAGATGCTTTCAAATAATCGTATTCATCCACGTAAAACTAAGCGAATAAAGACATATGCCACTTTTGTACACTAACAGTTTCAGCGCCTTCCGCTATTCACGAAACCAGTTTTAGTTTAGAAATGCAGTGGTTACGCAATAACCTCAGCGTAAATACATTAAGAAACTATTTTCCCGTATATAACGCTCGTTTATAAATAGATATTTGCTGAATACCCGCCTCATAGCGAAACAAAACAATCGCAGCATACATAGGAAAATTTGCTCATAAAAAGACCTGACCGCCAAATAAAACTTTTAAACTCGTTATCAGGAATAACACTTCTATTGACTACAGTGTATTTCGTTTGTGTGTGTGTTTTTTTTTCTTCTAGTGGCCTTTTTGCTGCATAATAACCAAAATGACAATGGCTAAATAGTGATGTATAGTTAACACACTCTGAAATCACGCTGTAAGCCGGTGATGTGTCGTTTGCGCCCACAAAATGTATTTGTACATCAGGAAAAAGAACAGTAGTGGTCATTTATCAGCCGCCATTGAGTTTTGTGTCTGCAATAATTGAGTAATTGTTTCGTTAAACTCTAAGGTCATCTTCCGTTTTGAATAGAGCTTTTGTTGAAGCATACGCGTAACCAAAAGTAAAATTTTATCAATTACTGGTTCCTTCTCTGCAGATAATTCAATTTTTGGCAACTAACACTGAACTTTCTGATCTAATCTGGAGGAAAATAAAAAGTTTAGATGCTGAACCCGGCAGGTGTATAAGGCGATTCTTTCTGGTAATGCTGTCTTTAAGGACAGTATTAGGTGTGAATGCCTCAAAAATCGATTTTTTGTTTCGTGTTTTATAAAGTTCTACGAGATTTTTCCAATCCAATGGTATACTACAATATGGGCATTCTTAATAAGCCCTTCAAATGGAGATGTCTACTGGGCCATGCTCCTTTTAAATACCAGTATCACCATCGATATTAAATTTGCTATAACCTTATAACTGCACAAAAATTTGTTCAAGAATTGACTAGGGAGGCTGGAATCAAGAAAAGGAGCTTGAGGAGGAAGAGTGGAACAAGGAGATTGTGGTGCACGAATGTTTTAAATTTCGGTCGGTTAGCACAAAAAAAAAAAAAAAAAAAAAAAAAAAAAAAAAAAAAATTAGGTTTTTGCATTTTCCAGCATTTAAATTTTACAGTTTTGGGTTCACTTTTCTCAGAAACTACTTAAGTTAGAGCACTGAAATTGTGGTGTTACAAACCATCTAGCTTAACGAACTAAGTGGAAGGATAATTTTTATCTGCAACACATTGAATTTTTAAAAATTAAACATTATGGTTTTAAATGGAATAATATGTTTTCTATACACAAATTTTAGAGCTTATATTTCACTGGATAATAAAACTAATTCTGCTCGCCTTGTTCATCATTAAGTACTTCATGTCTCTTAAAAATTGGAACATCTGTAAACAAAATTGTGGCAGGCACGTGTCCCTAAGTAGGAACAGGGGTTTTTAAAATTTCATTTAAAGACCACATTAAAAGCCTATTGACAAAAATTATGAAGTGATATTACAAATGTTATATTATCAATGTGTCGAAAAACATTTATTGGTTATATCCGTTGCGTCTCGAGCCTAAAGAAAGTGATATGTTGAAAAGAGAAGTAAGTACTCACCCCTCTGGCGTTGGTGTTATGGGGAAGGTGGGAGAAGCTCGATGACCTCCATCCAATCAGTGGTGGACTGTGAACAAGTAGCAGTAGCTCCATCATCTGCGCTCACATTGAAGTAGTCCGATTTTGAGCACAACACAACATAAACTGAGAGGCGGACTTCCGGCATTTGTGACCACAAAATGTTTTCTACCCCCCACCCCTAACTTGCAACTTGACGCTTTTATGTTCCTCGAGCCGAGTTAGCCCACAGTGTAATTTGCATTAACTTACGACAGAGCTAACCCTCCTGAATTCTGATTTTGAAATGTATACAGTTTAACACCATATTGAGTTTGGCACCCTACCACTGTCCTTAAAAAACAAATGATATCGACCCACTAGAAGCTGATACAATGCTGTGTGGTGTAAAACCAAGAGTTTCTTTTCTTTCCTTTTATGTTTGTTTTTTGTTTTGTTGTCGAATGGAGTACGTCAGTGCTTGTTTCTCCAGGAATCCCGAAGAAATGTCTTTACCACTGAGATGAACAGGCGTTTTAATCATCAAAATTTATCTTCATGAAATCGTGGGAGAAACTCCCCAGAACTGCTTTCGCACTTGCTTTCCAGAGCCACAACATCAATCTTAGAATGTAGTGAACTTTAGAGTAAGAACAGGGAGATAAATTTCGCAAATGCGGAAAGGGAGAAAAGTGAATGGGGCTAAGGAAAGAGGAAAATCTGAAGAGTTGGGGAAACACGGCTTTTGTCCCTCGTAAAGCCTCATGCGATATATTAATTCCCGTCCGCATTTTCTAAATTGTGTACCTCCGCCTCGCCATGGAACACATTTCTCGCCCATATTTCCGCTTCCGGACATACCGATGTTCCATTTCAGTTACCGCGTTATCCAGCGGATGCTTTATTTTTTCTAGTACGAAAACAAACTTCCACTCCACTTTACCCAGTTTACCGAGAAAGATGGCTCAACGTGTGGGCTGGCATTCGGCAAGTCGTGGGTTCGATTCCCATGGCCGATGTTCGTGAATCCAAAGAGTTTTTTCGGAGGTTTTCCCGGGTCACTAAGTCAGTGCCTAGGATAATTACATCTCCCGCATTTCACATCCCTCCATTTCATTTCACCTTCATTTCAATTCGATCTTTCTGGGTTGGACGTCTTGGCGATGGGCGAATTGGCGCTGCTATGTAAGAACTTGGCGTTGTAGTCGCCTGACCTGCTGGGGATGGACCGCTGTCGAAACCCATGAGGCTGGTGGTTGCTTGGCGAACCATGGTGTCGAAATGAAGATCCTCCAGCACACGTTAGGGACCCGCACGCTCATTCGCGCTACTCGCCTAGGCTCCAACACGCCCTTCCTCCAGGATCTAACATGCAATAGCCCCAACAGTTGGCTTAGTGTGGAATCCCCTTCGTTTATATACTACCTCTAACTCTTACCGAGTTTCCTAAGGGTACGTTTGTTGAGTCATTGTTTCAGTCTTATATTCCGCAATGTGGTTGTGCAGGTTGACCTTCCATGAGCTTACAAAGTTGTACGAGTAACAAGTTTTTTTTTTTTTTTTTTTTTTTTATCTTACCCGGGGAAAGAACAAGCTATCTTAGAGTCGGAGGGTGAATCAGCTCATAATCAGATAGGCAGTAATCAGTGACGGACACAAACAAGCGATTCCATGGCAGTTTATAACTCATACCTAGAATTTCCTGGGAATATTCTCAGAAGGCCTCATTCTGGATGATTTTTGCATTAATGGTAAACAGTAAGAGACAGACAAAATCTTACTAAATAAAAATGTGGATCTCGTTAAAACACAATTTACATCAAATACTTTTTTCTTTTGAACCATTTCTGAGAAATTTTTAATTATTTATTTGAATTTGTCAAAACTTCGATTTTTCTCAAATAGGAATATGTTATTTATTTTTTATCTCTTGGCTTTGCAAAGAGAACGGAACTTCAAAGGCAACGAGCTCTTAAAACGTTTCATTATGGCTTAAGGTCTGCTGTATTTCCCGTATCCCCCTTGTAGCTACAAGAAAATTAGCAATAAGTCATTTTCTGAAAATGCCTATGTCAATTAAAATGTAGTAGATACAAAAATAAGCATTTTCAAGAATAGTGTGCACAAGAGTGGTATAGTCCTATATATTTGCGAACAGAGTTTCTTCAAATTGAAGTATATTAAAAGTCTGTACCGCAATTTGTTATGCGGCGATCACTTGGTGGATCTTCTAAGGCTATACACTTCGATTTTGTCGCCAAATATTGATTGGCTTCTTAAACGTAAGCAGTACTACAGATGTTTATCGCATAGGATTTGTAAGTGCTTTTGTAAATCAAACGCATGTATCACTACAACACAAGGCACGCTGGGGGTTAAAGAGTGGCAAAGTCCGCGTATAGGGAACGATGTGAACCCAACCTCCCCTCTTTCGAAAACGTTGGATATCGTTGGTTATAGACATTGATACTTCGATTGGAAACTTAAATGAGACAGCCATTAAATTTACTTTCAATTAACTGCAGGACGTAATCAAAGGACATAAAGACTTTATACCTGATCAGATCACATTACTTGCCGAAATTTTATCCAGAGAATATCTCTTTTATTACTCCATGGATACAGTGTTATTCTACGTTAGGGTGTGATTTCTAATATATGACAATAAGGAAGATTTGTACATGAACATCATTGGTACGTGATAACACTGGTGTACTGGTGACCTGCAAAAAGTTTATTTATTTTTTGTATATTAACGCCCTCCAACGTAATGTGTCATATAGGACCATTAATGAATGAAATAGGTGAAATGATGCTCAAATGAGCCCAAGTTCCATAGAGCTTTAAGTTATCTTCTCAGGATAGGGGAAGACCTTGGAAAAAGATCTTATCTGGATAACTTACCCTAATCGAGATTCGAACTTTTGAATGTGAGACAGACACGCTAGCAGCACACTGCAGATGTAGATGTGTGTATATGTGCGTACTTGTATGGGTGTGTGCGCGTGGGTGGGTGTGTATGTGCGCACGTACGCGGGTGGATGTGGTATGCGCATGCGTGTATGAGTGTGTGGTTGCCCGTGGGTGGATGGGTGAGACAGAGTGTATGTGTCAGTTTAATAGAAAACACATTATCCGAATGGATAATGACAAAAGTTTCAAATCTAAATTCTCTAGTGCAGCGATTAGCATGCTACCTTCCAAATCCAGAGATCCCGGGTTCGATTCCCGGCTGGAGGATGGGACTTTTTCTTTAGTCACGATTATTTCTCATCCTTCCCAGAGTCTGGAAGTACGAGTGAGAGTGCAAAAGTGTATAAAACCAATGTTTATAGAGAAAACTCAATGTAAACACAAAGATTAACACAATAGTAAAGGAGTAAACATCATTGCCGATGAGCAATTGTTCCAAAAGCAAAGGCGCCGATATGAATCAAGTTTCCTTAGTTGGCATTTCTTTTTTCTTTTTTACCTGATTACCCTCCCCTTGTGTAGGGCTTACACCCCTTAAGACTTACAAGTCAGTGCCTAGGGTCAGACCCCTGTCGGGGAGCAGAGGAATCTATGCACGGACAGAGTGAAGACCTGGAAGCGGATGGTCAGCCAAGCACCAGGTATGATAGCGAGGAAGAGGATGATATGAAGGCGAAATGGAGATTGGAAAGGTGACAATGGAGCAATTGGTAGAACGAATGGCGGGGGAAACCGGAGAACTCGGAGAAAACCTGACCTGACTCCGCTTCGTCCACCATCAATACGACACGAGGGTCCCTGGGATCGAACGCGGGGCACCTAGGTGGTAGGCGAATGCTCTAACCGTTCGGCCACGGCGTCGCCTAGTTGGCATTTAACAAAATAAATACATGTAACCACTCAAGGAAAAACCATGCACCTTAATATTTTTATGTGTTCTAAATATTTCCATATATCAGCTAAGATAAAAAGCTGATGCAGGAAGTGAAAGGCGCTTGTTAAACCGCAGCGTAAACACAAACCTTGCATGTGATGGCTTCCGGTGGAAAATAAGTAAAGACAGGAAATGAAATGTGATATTAGCTGTAACAACATTTTTCAGCATTGAAAACGCATAAATGTGCATACGGATATGCACGCTGTAAAAGACAAGTTGACGCACCAACATTAGGTAATTGTATGCATCATGCTTTTCTTTTAGGTCGTTTAGAAGGGATGTAGTAGTGTGAAGGACAGATCTGTCAGGACTGATTTTTATAGCAGCGTTTATTTCCCAAACTTTATCTTTCATTGCTTTCTCTGCTACGTATATTTAGAAGTACTGTATTCCACCCAAAATTTTGAAGTCAAGATTTCGCCGGAAATGTGTAGTCTTGTTTATTTTTATTGAATTTTATATAGCTTTGAATGCGTAAGAGATGAGCAAAACATGATTAAGGAAACAAACAAAAAATCAAACCATTAAAATATTTCATATATTTCTCTGAAATATTCATTGTTGGAGCTATGTTTAAATATTACCTGTTTGAAGTTTGGTGCTCTGTAACATGCTTGAAATCTCGTTTTCGCTTCCCATGGTCAATTAGTAGTCGAGTTTGTTTGTGTTAATATTTATCGTTATTAACCTAACCTGGATAGAAGAATCACTTTTTGTATGATTAGTGCAGCATATAAGAGATAAATTGAAGTGGGGCAGATACTTTGTATTCGCAAAATATGAAAATCATGAGGTAATATGAACGTGTGAGTGTTTCCTTCAGAGGGATTTCGAATAAAATTGCACATTTAAAGCAGAGAAAAACTGAAATTCGGTCAATAGGAATAGGAACAGAAGAAATACAGTGGAACTTCGCCACTGAAGCTGTGCATATTGTACGTATGCCTCTAAGAGGGTACCCCTGGAAGGAAGGATGAGGTGATAGGAGACATCGGGCGGCCAAATCCAGACCAACATTACAGATATTGGCAGAGGTCCCTCAGGTTTACCAAGTTTGACGACTCCTTAAGGTTTTCCATGTCCTTCCAGGGATACCTCGGCGCAGGGACTAACGCTCCCAGATGGCGCCCCGACGGAACCCACCGACGAGGAAACGGAGACTTCCTTTACATAGCGTGTATCATCCCTGCCAAGCAGCACTTAACGCCTTCGCTGACATTTGCGACCCTGAAAGAACCAACCGAATGAAGGATGAATTATATCAGGACTGGGCAACTGGTGCTGAGAGAGCGCAGATTGCTCACGATCTTGACTGATAGCTGTATATTTAGCTGGTAAAAAAATGACGGTCGCTCAAGGTATCACGCGAGTCGTTCATCGCTCGGTAAAATTCAGTCAATGTTTATTTCGTATGCAAAAAATAAAAAGTCGATTTAAGCTTTCATTGCCTTTTGATAAACGTTTGAGCTATGTATAAATTGTTAATTTTATGAGACGTGCAGACTTAAATAATAGCTATGATTTCCGTATTCACCTCATTTATATTCCTCCTCCTTCTGTGGCTGTTGTGCGTGTCTCAGTCAGGAGATCGAAGCTGGGCCACCGCACCGAGGTGTTAATATTTCAGTGAGTGTGTGGGTGTGTATGAGAGAACTGGAGGGCATGTCAGGGCGCCAACCTCTTGGGGAGCCCTAAGTGTTTTTTTCTTTTCTCCCTACAATACAGGGCGGCTCTATTGTAACCCCAAGCACGGTCTTGCTAGCACATCAAAATTGCACAGCTCTCGGTCCTTGCAAAATGGAGTCGCGGTGCATGATTTACATGGGCACAATTATCTTGCACCTTTCATTTCCCCTTTTTAACTAGCTCTGACTAGAGTATGCTTCATGTAGCTTTTAAATCTGCTGTCAGATTTATTGGAGGCTCATTGTCATGCTTGCAGTAGGTACATATAAACATTACACGCGGATCAACTCTTTTCTTAACGGCTTATTCTTTTCCACAGAAGAATATGCAGTTCACATTTCACCAGATACAGTTGAATTTGTGGAAAATATAAACAACAGCTGAATATTTTAGAAATCACAAAGTTTTTATTCTTTAGTTTCCGAAATATATGAAATGTTACAAGGGTGAAAACGACTTGATAGCAGTTTGCACATGATTCAGACACAAATATTTGTCATATCATACCTAACTACTAACTACCCTGAAATGTCTTCACGAATGATATTGATTAGATTCAGCAAAAAAGGCCTCGGGTTTTTAAATTGTTTTAAAGGTTTTGACATGAACTGTGTACCATTGTTAGGTAGGAGTTAGAAAATATAGTTTATTTTTTTCTCTCCAAAGGACGACCATCTTTCGCTGACTTCTAAATGTACAGGTTACACATTAAACTTGTCGACTCTTCTTCATGAGAAAAGAAAAGTATTGCGCGGTCTGATAACCATGGAGGACTGCATTAACTGGATCAAAACCGATAGCTCTTACCCGCTACGCTTTCCATCGTTGGCCGTATGCTCGTGTACCAATTGTCACTTGTCTTCTAAGCCACCAACTTTCATTTTGTTTCTTTCGTAGTGCTGTAACTATCTAATTAATTTCGTCAACTACAACAGAAAACAGGATAATCTTTTACTTAGAAATGAGTAGAAAACCTTTCTAAAAGGTATGTTTCCTATAAAGGCAGAATGAAATGTTCTCAAGATGTACCTGATTCCTACATTTTTCATAATCACGTGGTTGGAAGGTTCCAAAGAAGCAGCAATTCCCCAACCCTGCCATGGATTTTTGTAGGTACATCTAGGTGGGAGAGATGAATAGTAGGAGTCGCACGGGAGGATTGCAATCAGAAATGGCAGGTCTATAACACTTCCAAACTACTCCAAGATCTTATCCTTCGCTCCCTGCGCACCCAGTACACTTAAAAACCATTGGTCTACGCCAGATTTGAACTAACCAGTAGGCCAACGCTGAGCTACCCACACCAAAAGGGTGATCAAAGCAGAATACAATGCACCACTAGGATGTTTCTAACTTAGCTTTCCAGAAAAGACAAGTTGTTTGCGCTTTACTTTTCCTATTGTTTTTCTTGCATATTGCTTTGTCTAGACCAGAAACCGGAAGGACTTCTAATGCGTGATATAAGGAATTACGACAGTAAGATCGAGGTCAGATAGAAATCAGCAGAACCGTTGAACACTGGGGAACTTTTGGGTATTCTACTTGGGAAGATGTGTTTGAGCAGTAATATATGCTTGTGGCTCATTTCGAATGTCATTGGGAATTTGTAGGAAAAAGTGAACATTTGCAAACGTGTTTTCTTTCTTTTTGGTTCGTCAGAAGAAACTGTTTTAGGAGTTGAAAAGCGCCTGTTGTAGCTTAAAGTTTATAACTGATATATGTATATTTAACATTAAACTAGGTACGCAGTTTACTAAACAATGGCATATAGGTGTAGTGTCTCACATGCTCCTTTTTAATTGAAATGACATCATTGAGAAATGGGGAAGGTTCGTTCATTAATTATTGCTCTGAGAACCGCTTCTAGAGCTATATACAGCCCAAACAGAAGTTGATATTATTTGTGTAATGGAGTCCAGATGGGTTCGGAAAGTTATTGCAGCTTCTGTTGTGGGCCAAACTTGACCCGCTCGCAAGGAGAAGGGCGCAGCTTTCCAAAGAGCGTTTCTAAAACTCCACGAAAGATATAGGTAAGGGCAACCAGATCTGGAGGATCTGTGGTAGCAAGGAGGGAGTCCCTAATGACTCCAGAATGACACCAATCCTCACGCAGTGTTGTCAACAAAATACATTGAATCTCACCACAGGCGGAAAAATTCCGCTACAAAAATACGAACATAATTATTTTAAAAAAATTACCGCATACCTTTCTGTATGAAAAGAGGCAGAATAGCAAGAACAATGGTCAAACAGCAATGGTGATAATTAGGCTTGGAACCTTTATACAACTATCGAGAAGTGAGGCGATCGCAAGTTGCCTGCCACATGCTGCACAAAACACAACTGACTCACTGCCTACAGTGCATAGTGCCTCTCACTATTCCACATAACAAAATACCTCCAGCACGAAAATCGAAATATTCACGCACTGCTGAACTTGTACAAGAATTTGGGAGTGAATATTTTACTGCAAATGGTGACAGTATAGAATATAAGTTATGCAACAACGTTAATTACCACGTTCGACGGTACCTAGCCCCATGTGTGCTGTGATCATGTGACAGACTGAGCCTTCTACTTCCTATAGTACATACACCGTAACCTTTCGTTCTCTGTATGAAGGTTCGCTCCCTAGTGATGCTAATACTGTACTTGATTATTGTCTGTTAAGGGGCTGAATTAACATATAATAAGAATAAATTAATTACCTACTATTACTACAAATTACTGAAGTGGCATCTACGCAGACTTATTTACGGCATTTTGTCATGACTTTTAGACGATCCATTATGAAACATAGGATTGCCCTATTGCCCTCGATCGCTGAACTAATAATCATTCTGAAATATTTGAAAAGGCATACTTCCTTTCGAAACTGAAACTGAGTAAATACATTTTGTAGATTATTTAACTGAAACGTTTTACATGTTAATTTTAACAATAACCTTACATTCATTTTAAAAATACAAATATACAAAAGTCGCACATTTTCCCACCTTTTGCGTTTTTCGCCTTACTCTCTCAGAGGCTCAACTTGAACTACACGTAGGTGAATTCCACTACAAATTGCAACACTGTCCTGACGCTGGCGCCATCAACCAGGGATTCCCTCCAGGGAGAAATGCCAAGGTAAAGAGTGACTGGCTCTGTGAAAATCGAACCAGGTACCTGCCGAAAGCGAGCCTCGCACGTTACCGCGGTGCCATCTCGCTCGACCAGTGCATGGTCTTGTGAGAGGTCCTCTGGTTCGTAGAAGTTGTTCGTTTTCAGTAGATTTTTGAACATGTCGATAGTTCGACCTTTACCTTCAGAAGGTGATTAGAGACGAAAAAATTGAAAGCGGAGAGAGCAAGCAAGAAAGGCTAAGAAGCTTTGTCTGCTGGCACGAAACGTGGTTTCGCAAATGTCACGAGAAGCTCAGTAAAAGGTCGACTAGTGAACTCTGCTTCCATTTTCCTGTAGCTCATCACAAAAACGCTAACAACATTGTCTCTCAATGATTAGATAAGAGAATGTAAAAATAACTATTCTTGTGTTAGAGAAAGTTGGACAAAATGTGAAACTTCTTAATTACGTTATATGACCTCAGCGACACAGTGCGGGCATAGACCTTTAAACTTTAAATGTGTAAGCAGATCGCGAGCGCGGGTTCGATTCTCTTTTCATATCTCCTCTACTTTGAGGTGGACAGTTGCGTGTATGGCGTTTAAATTGTATGCGTACTACGAGATTAGAAAGCGTTTATAGAGGTATTTCAAATGTATGCAAGAGGAAGTGCACTAATGATTCCAGTATAATTACAAGTCACCTCTTCACGCTTGATTACTCCTGAGAGTTTACATAAATTGTCTTAAGATTTTTACGTACTAATTCTTCTATGTGTAGCAATCTATATATTGATTTCAGTATGACAAGTCACAGACAGATTTATGGAGATAAAATCATAATTTGAGTGTTGTTTAAATCATTTTAGGATTGAAAAATCTGTAAATATTATGAGAAATAAATTATTCCAAGATAATAAAAATACAGATAAAATTGAAATACATAAACAGAGCTATGTCCTAACACTGCACTTCGATAGTGTTCATCCTGCTTCGGCCATACGTTAATATTTGGACCCATCTAGCTTCTTGACGAATGGACATGAGTATTCCATTGGTACAATACGCAGCTATCAAAACACCACCCAAATACAATTCTCAGTTGTTTATTATTATTATTATTATTATTATTATTATTATTATTATTATTATTATTATTATTATTATTATTATTATTATTATTATTATTATTATTATTATTAATTATTATTATTATTATTATTATTATTATTATTATTATTATTATTATTATTATTATTATTATTCAATGTTCTTAGTATTTTCACAGCAGAGCACTTTTATGCCAACCTGGTTTTGTGAATTCATAAGGTGAACCTAAAAAGAGCGGATGTCTATTAATAGGGTAGCTTTTTTTTTTCACGATCACATGTTCCTCCCTCCCCCCGCCGCAGCTTACCAAAGAACATTTACAAAAGTGATATTACAAATTCCATAGATAACCTATTGTTTCCGGTTCCCGTACCAGTGCTATAATATTTTGACCTCATTTGTTGGCGTGTTGGAGGTAAGATAAGCTGTCTGGCTGAAAATAAAACTATGGACGCGGTTGCCAAAAGTCTAAATGTTTCGAAATTTTAATGTTAGTCAAGATTATATACCAGTTTTATCCTACTTATACGGGGGTCACTATATATGTATGGAGACAGCAAAATATGAATAGTCACAAAAACGTTTCGTCTATCCCAGTTTCTCAAAGTATTCTCACTGGCACTGTATCCAGCGTTCCATCCTCCAGAACCACTTCTGGAAGCATCCACGCCACTCAGTTTCTGGCAATGCAGATAACTGCTCTTCATGTGTAGAAACTGCTTCAGGGCTAGAAAATTGGTAACCTAGAAATCGGTTCTTCACCACAGGGAACAGAAAGAAACCACATGGTGCCAGATCGGGAGTATAGGATGAGTGAGTCAATAGTTTTGCCTCAGTTCCTTGCAAAAACTCCATTGTTACATTAGCAGTGTGAGCTGATACATTGCAATGATGCAACAATGTGCCCCTTACACGAAGGTATTCATGAAGGATAGTTGAAACACTCGACGAACTAATCTCTAATGTTAGCTCAATGTCCTTGTAGGTTAGTCTTGGATCTTCTCAAATCAATGTTTCCACAGTGGTGATGTTTTTGTCACTGGTCTGCCACTCTTCTCTTCATCTTTAAGAGATTGCCGCCCCTCTTAAGCTCTGCAAACCAGCGGAACATAGTGGCACATGACGGAGAGTAGTACCCAAAAGCCCCCCTCAAACGCTTAAGTGGCTGCGTTTTATTTAAGCCACATTTGAAGTCGTACAAAATTACTGCACGAAAATGCTCTCTCTGAATCTCCAATGCACTTGAAAAAACGTTCGCACTTTCCAGGCTTAAAATGAATGGCGCAACAATGGTCTGCCTGCTTTTACGTTAACAAGGAATCCTCTATTTTGGAAAAGCAACAATGCTTTCCCCAGAAGTGGGCAATTTTCCGCGTCTCACGTTCTAGTGATACTTGTATAAGTTAATAATTATACGGCACATATCTGTTAGAGGAGGCAAAACCTTTTGCTTATATCACCATACACTGATGCAAGATTGGCTATGAAAAGCGTTAGTTTTCATAGTTATATAAAACTAATTGTTTAATTTCATAACCGAAGGTTACAAATTGCACTGGCATATGACGTTGCACTGTGAAGATATTGAGAAAGTTCAATTAAAAGGTTCACTGTAATTAAGATTCAAACTGGGTTAGACGATTTGAGAACCGCGTGCTCTATCGTTTGCGCCATGACGTCAAAGATGCCTCCAAAAGAAGCACATAACGTGCTTTTATGGATGCATGGCAGCGAGTCCATGGAGTGCATAAATCAGATTTCGATTTGCAATATAAAGGGACAAATATGTAAACGATATGGAGGAGAATAAAATATGTCAATATTAGAACTTCTCTGTCTACAAAAATTGCAGCTGGAATGTGATATAATTTATACAGTATGCAATATTTAAACTATTAAGGATAATGTTTAACCCCATAGTTAGATATACAGCCACTTTTTTAGCCAGGTATGATTTATGAACACACATCTCAAATTTAAATGCTTGTAAAAGCTTGCATTTTTTGCTACTGCTTCGTTTAGAATAGTTATATAGAGTGAGTAGAGAAAATCATGTGAATGCAACACATCAGGTATTTTTTTCAATGTTCTCTTCAAGTGCACGTAATTCATTGCGTCAAATTAAATCATAGAATGCGATTCGGGTAACATTGAAACCAGTTTCAGAACTGGAAATCTATTCTAAGTTCCATAGCTGCCCATCCATGCTGATAACTGGTACGAAAATCTTCTGTTGTGAATCGTTTCCATCTAATCGATATAATTGTGATACACAACACTGAAATTTTTCAAATAATTCCTTTGGCCACCTCATAAATCTGAAAGGATGCTCGAACATTTTATCTATATTCATATTAGTATTAAGTACAGTTGCAAGTTTCCATATCATTAGTGTGGGGTTAATAATGCACATATGTATTTGATACTTTTTGGTATATATGGACGATAGAGCAATTATTATTCCATTTTAATAATTTCAAGTCAATAGGGAACAGAAATGTTGGAAGGCCAAGTAAAAGTGGCACGAACAAGATACGCAGATTGCTACAGACAGAAATGTCTAATGCATGAGGGAAGAAGATGATGTTTTGTCTACCACAAAATGCGTTAGTATTTTTTACGTTTTTAGAGAGTAAGAATGCTATGTTGAGTTGACTTTCTTTGTTAATTAGACGTTTCATGCTTCTTCTAGAACCACTGCACATTAGCTTATTAATTATGAGATCTCTCAGAAAAAGAGAATTACTACTGCCAGGCGGGAAAAATAAGATCATTAGACGTGAGTGAAACTGTTTTCCCTTACCTAATGGTGTGGTATTGTTTTTGCTCTCATCGCGGAGCTGCCTGTGTAGTACACAATAACAAATGAACGAGGTCATGGACGGATAAAGGGGAAAGGGAAATAATTGTTTAACAGCGCCATTAGCATTCTCTGTTTTTATGTAATTGGAACACCAGGCCGCTGTACCTCCAACGTCGAACGCTGCAAATTAATCCCTCTACCTCCACACAAAGCGTGGAGCATTTTTATTCCATAGCATTGGAATTCAAAGAGTACTACTTGTGCTCAAATAATCGATTGTGTTTAGCTAAAAGAAAGGAGAAAACCAGAAACTAAAGCTGAAAAAATCTGGACGCCATTGTTTCCTAACAACAATTCATTCAGACCCGCCTCTGTGGTGTGAGGTTAGCGTGCCTGCTCTACATTCGAGAATGTTGGGTAACTCTAAGCACCATGGAGTCATTTGAGCATCATTTCACCCTTTCACCTATTACATTCATCGTCCGATATGGCCTAACCGGTTAAAGGACGACGATTCATTCCTCTGAAGTGACAATTTTAGGGCTGTACCAAACTCCTGTTTAACCGGATTGCAGAATCTCTTGGGATCCGGGTGGGGGGCGGCATCTGGGGCCGTTGGACGCCGCACCGAGGTCTCCCTAAGATGGCTCCGGAAGACCTAAAGACTTCAAGGTGTTGTCACACTTGGGAAGCCTTATGGACCTCTGTTAATGTCTGCGCCGTCAATCTAGATCTGGCCACCCGGTGTCTCCCCTCACCTCATCCTTCCTCTCGGGGGTGCTCTCTTGGGAGCATAGGTGCAATAAAGCCTGGCTTCGGTGCCGAATTTTCTCCTATTCCTATTCTTAGGGGAAACTTCTTGTACTTTTTCTTGTAAGGTTACATCTCTTTCTTTTAAGATTAGACATACCTATTTCTTTCTATTGGTGTTAGTTGTTTACCAAATGATGATTTTATTATGGTTTATTTAAAGGGCAGAATTTCTCTGAGATTTTAAACATCAAGATTGCTATTTAAATTTGGGCAATAATTGCATAGTTTTATTTGATAATAGTTACTGTTATTTATAAAATTTATTACATTTAATACGTGGAATGCTTGAGGAATTTTCCTTTAAACAAGAAGGGTTCTGGTATGCCTAGAGTCTAGTGTTCACATTGATAGTGTTAAACGCCCATTCTTATTATATTCGGACCACAAGCGGTTGACAATGGTGATACATGAAATGAAATGGTAATTAAAAAAGGACATTTGGGAAGAAAACGTTCGAGCATGTTTGGAGTACCTCCCGCGGCATTTGCTAGTTGTGAAGGTTGGAAAAAACCTCAATCAGGAGAACGGTCGTGGCGCGACTTGAACAGCAGACCTTCCGTTCACAAATCCGTTTCTAAACGTCCTTGGCTAACCATGTTGGTGTGGTGTGCGAATGTGAATGTGCTTATACTCGTATATGTGTTTTATCGGTTGTTTAATAGCCAATTCGCTCATTAACAAGTGGTGCAGGTTGCGCCATTCACAACTTCGAATGGACACAGTCTTACAGACTGCCTGATCTTTAATCCACATACAGATGCAGTGAAACTGGCAAACGCATATCAGCAAACCATATAGTTTGTAATAGGTATAGTCCGATTCCTCAAATGTTCTCCAAAGTCTAAATAACAACTCATCAAATCTATAGCTCATGCAAGAAGTTCAAGTGCTCTACAGCGGTATGTAACCAAGGAAAGGTTATGTTTATATGAGTACCTTCTCACCGGGGCATAGCAGGAAACGAAAGAGGGGATGAAGCGGCCAAAATCTATACCTACTACTGCCTACTTACACCACTCGTGTGATGTCCCAAGAAGCTTTCCCAGAACCCCCCTAGAAACGTGGAAACAAAATTGAAGGGCTGGCCCCGTAGCTTATTCTGTAACTACGATTATTCCGCATCCTCCCTAGATTTTGAAAGTATGAGTGGGAGTGTGAATGTGCGTTGAATTTAATGTAATAAGTTCATCCAAAGTAATAGAAACCCAACGTTCAAAACCACCGCTATGCGAGTGAATATAGTAATTGCTGCTGAACAATTGTTCCAAAAGATTATAAGCCGCCAATATGACCGGTATTAAAGGCGGCGTATAAATGGAACACTAAAGTATTGGTAAAAATCTACACCAAGCGAACTCCATCGATACGAAATGGCTCCAGTTTTCCCTTCCACATTAATTCACTACCACGGAAGAATCAAGTTAGAATGGGCCATACAAAATCACCCCATTTCCACCTACTTTCTAAGGACCCATTATCAGATTGCTAAATCTGCAATCCAAAAGACTGCTTGCCTTATCCTAACTAAGTGCATTAAGTACCCATAGCAAGAAAAGAATACAGCTTTTCTACATTTATGTCTGAGGCGTTTCCACAACCACCAACTACACCACTACACATACTCTTCATGCAAACTACTGGAATCTGTAGACTAATATAATTCAACCTATTGTACTACTATAATAAAATATGCAGTTTCTTTTGTGTGTAACATATTGTAAACTTGATTACTACGTAATCGTATGATGTCGCGATGTGTCAAAGCGACACCAGATAAACAATTATGGAGGAGGAGAATTCAGGGGCATAAGCCTGAGGATTCATGATAAGTCATATAATTGTATGCCAGCTCATCTACAATCAGTCGGTACAACTGTGTGACAGCAATAGGTGCCACAAGGTTAACAAGATTTAAAAATGGGTGCTTTCCTTATGATAACGAGCAGAAACTTTCAGTGTGTATTATAGCAAAATGAGATTTTCTGGACTTTCTCCTAAAGAGAGTGAAAATGGTGGTGGGAGTCGTTTAATCATAGCTCATAGTTGGCTAAAATAGGAAGGCATACTACAAGGAGAAAGTGTTGAGCATTTTGGTTGAGATTCTAATTACGTGTGTTAAGTGTTGCGTGCTGCCGCTTTTACATTCACTTTCCGTGACTACATATTCCATTGTCAGGTACCCGTGCATTTTTCACTTCTTCACCATTTCTGTCATGCAAATGCTTTAAAACTTAAAAAGTTGGGGTTTGGTTAGATTGATCTGATTGAATAGCTAGGTGAAAATGCATGATAATGGCTCCACAGATGATAGTTTTGAGATATTTGCAGAAATATGTCACGAGCCTTGCCAATTTAATTGCTTCTAAATATATTCGCTTGTCCCATTTATAGAAGATGCTGAACGTAGTATACCAAACTTTTAGTTTTTCATCTATACTGTTCACAGACAGCCGCACGTACAGATCTTTTTCTAGCCATTCGTTTTTCTTAATTCAGGGAATCTCAAAACGTTTATCTCCGGTGAAATCTCGATATCGTATTTTTTGGGTGGAATACAATACTTCCTCTTCTTACCGTTAAGTACGTAGTAGAGAAAGCAAAACATTAATAAATCAGTCATTAAAACGTATAAGCATGTAACAAAAATTGTGCAGTATTGATGATAACCGCTCATCTACCGATTCATGCTGTTGAATGGATCTGAGAATATTGGAAGAAGACGTACTCGCTGTGCACAGTTTCTTCATCCCGTGTTCCTTTAAATCTTTAATTTCTGATTTAATACTTTTATTTCCGTAGAAAGTTGTCCCGATGTGTTTGGAGTGGTCTTTTAGTTTTAGTGTGAAGGTAGCATAAATACCGGTTTCTTTCGAAACGTTTACATTGCTGCTAAACAGCCGAAAGGCACAGCAATACAGATGTTAACCTTGTGACCTTACACATTATAAGAGACTGTTGAACCAAGACGTAGGTTTCTTGCCAGAAGTAATTTCATGTTAATATCTCAATACGCGAATATCCACAGTACCGCTTATCTATGATATCGAAAGGAAATATTGTACATATTTTGCATACCATTCACAACTTCGATATAGAGATTTCATCGGAAATGCACACTTTGAGGTCCCCGAACTCCGAAGAAAGGGTGGCAGGTACTTCCAGAAAATGAGAGGTACAATAGCATATTTCAAAAACCAAATGTCGAAAGAATACCAAACATCGTATTTAACTTCTAGTATCTTTTAAGGGGACCCGGTAAGGCATATAATGACAATGTTAAAATTTAGGCTTTCAAGGAACATTTTCTTAGAAACTATTTATTGTATATACTTCAACTTTTTACAGCACACTATAGGGACTTTTGTACACACTTTAATATGGGATTTTTTTGTACAATAATTATTTGAAGAGTAAATTTTTTTTTGCAGTAGTCAATTTTTTCATTAAAAATATCATAATCTCTTAAAAATGTCAAAACTATAGATACTTTTTAAAACTGGCCCGGTTAAAATATGTATCATTTATATAAACATAATTCCTGCAAATATGAGCTTTCTATGTCTAATAGTTTCTGAGAAAATGTTCCTTATGTATAAAAAAATATAGTTTTGAGATATCGCGCTTCAAAGTTAGAACTAACCTTTTCAATACACTCCAGCACCATAAGAGGGATAGATTAGATTGCCATGATAAATCAATAATCAGTGTTGCCAAAGACCAGTATGTCCATTTCAAAAATGTCCCACATTTCCCTGCTAAAAACACCGGGAACTTTAAATGTACTAATTCCGTTGATAGCGATAACAGATGTCAATAAATTGACCGATTATGCCCACTAAATGCAGCCCCTTGGCAAATACTCTATAAAAATCCTTATAATAGTGATATCAAGATCAAAATTGAGCCATTTTACTCAGAAAATTCTCTAGTATTTTTACATACAAAAAACAAAGAAAATGTATTTTTACTTATATTTGCCTTACCGAGTCCCCTTAAGCAAAGCTCCCAAGAATTCGCTCACCTTTGGAATTATTTACCCCAACTAAACTTCACATAAATAAAATGCTCATTGTCGTTTATTTTCTGTAGTGTGTGAAGTCCTCTTCATTTTTACAATTGAAGAACTGCGAGTATAAGAGACGGACAGAAAGTTACTATTAAAAACCTATAACGCATTACATTATACAACAGGCGACAGATTGTGTGTGTGTTTGTGTGTGTGTGTGTGTGCGTGTGTGTGTGTGTGTGTGTGTGTGTGTGTGTGTGTGTGTGTGAGGGGGGGGGCGGTAAGAAGGTACTTCATCTGATGGGCATGTTTGATATTTCAAAATTCTTCATTTTAAACGTTATTTCCTTATGTGTGTAAACAAACTTATATTCCTTAATTTAAAATTATTTACGTCTAGAAACGTTAGTAACAGAACATGAATATAAAAATAACTAATACGAATAAATATAAGGGATATAGAAAGTTGTATGAGTATTGCATCTTACATTAGATTTTGTTTTTGTAAGGTAGAGGAAGTACCTTTCGCACTACAACTTTTATATTGAAATTTCATCGGAAATACATATTTTGAAGCACATAAATCCAAAAATAAGAAGCATTTTTCTGCCTGTCAGTCAGCCAATTAGTGCATAAACAACTCTTCCATATTTCTTATTTTCTCAAAAATACTCTAACAAATTTGAATGAAATATAGTATTTGAGATACAGACATTAAAATAAAATGCATACGTAAAATATTCTGTAAATGTTCTATCAAGTCGTCTTTATTCTCATTGTCTCGTTGAATTTTATTTAACTGGGGGAAAACTAGAGAAGGACAAAACTTGGGTGGGGAAATGTACCATTAAATTTAAATGTGCAATTTATGTGAACAAAGCTTTTCATAGTATTAGCGCATTACAAAAGAACGGTATGTTTAAGTTCTCCCAAATGGAAGTTTGCTTTGGTTCGTCATCTAAGAAATATGTTTAAGAACGCGTTTCTTTATTTTTCGCTTAAACTAATACGGACAAAATTCGACCTGTAATATTCTCATTATCTGGATGTAAAGAACTCCGTATTGATTAATTCCTATGCAAATGTTTGCCATGATTGGCATAAGATGGATGGAAGAAAGTGTGGCATGTCTAAGCAATTAACACTTTCTGCTCATCGGTTGTAAAGCTGTCTTATGAAATGGCCAGATATCAGTGCAAACAATGATACGTTACGTAACTCAAATTATGAGTACATTTTTGTCTAGCGTTTGAGGAGTAAGTGATCCTTGACTGTTAAGATCAGCGCTTATCACATAATGGAAACGTATTTGTTTATAAACTTATATTTTGTCGTGAATAATTTTTCTTCTTGAATGTATGTAGGAGAAAAGTATTTTCTAACGGATCGATATACCGTTTTTTATTTTAAATCAAGTAGTCAAGATGGGGGGCAGGGGGGAGGGGATTCTTATCGCCTTACACTAGTAAGTCCAGACTAAAATCTCCGATGTAGGTTTTTTATGGAGGTGGCCTGTGGGAAATTGCCGCCAATAACTGAAACTTCAAAGAAAAATGGTCCTATTAAACCTCAAGTCCGCACCAGACTTTCAGATTGACTGCCTTGGTGACCTGAAATGTGACTTTCTGGTGCCCAATAAATACACTTGACGATTCCCTGTGCCGTTAGGTTTGAATTGCGCCTAATCAGATCACAAAATCTTTATTACAAACTCTTCATGCTCATCTACCATATGCTGAAACTAAGAACAAAACTGCAGGTTCATCCTCATTTAATACGTGGAATAATCTTGGTGCGTATACTTTCCATTTAGCGGCTTTCAGAACGCGCTGTACCCTCTCTCTATTAACCCCAGTCTCACGAGCCCAGTGTGAAGCATTAGACTTCTGAGGCTACGTTGCAAGCTTTTCTAAGGTCAGGACTTCTAGCTGTACAAACTCTTTTGGGTCTACTCTTGTACACATCACAAATGGTACCGTGCCTCTCAAACGTATCACAACGTCGTATAATTGTTAACTAATGCCTCAGACACGATGAACTTCAGCAACGATTTTAAATTTAAATTACCATTTTAAAATGAGTTTCTGTGTGCAGTTCAAGCGTGGTTGTGTCATTTTGATTCAGTATCATGCATCACATGCTAGTATAAGAGCCATCAATTTACCGAGTGTAGTATAACTATAAAACTAGAATAAATAGACGAAAGGTACTACAGGAAACATATAGAGCTTGTGTCCAATATTTTTTTATTTTTTTTAAGCATTAGCCCTTCTCGAAATACGCTTTGTTGTAGGTTTACACATTTCCCAAGTGTGAATGTGTCGACTAATGTACATGTTGAAAGTTTGCTCTCATTTCTTTTTCCTTTTCTCCTTCCTATTGCAAATGCTGGTAACCACGAATAAACCTTTGAATGTTCTGTCTCTGTGTATAACATAGTTCTATATTCCTTGAAATAATCGCTATTCAAAAATACATCGTGAATAATGTAACGTGGTTAGACCTTAAACTCTACTCACTCATTCACTCATTCATTCACTCACTAGAAGAGTAAATGTTAGGTGAGTACTATAATACTATAACACGAAATATGTGAATTTGTTATTGGTAGACTAAGTCTTGTGAATGTATCACATTTTTAAATAGCAAACAGACCCTCGTTTTTAAATTTTTAAAATTTATTTTGATTTTATTTATTTTTTGCATAGAAGATAATAAAATTATATGTATGCTCGTTTTCGTATCTATTACCAGGCACACTGGGTTCGAACCATCCAAAGGTACATTCCCAAGTCTAATCCGTGATACTCCAGTTCATTTTGTCCAAGGAAAGTTCATTGCCAAACGGCAGCGGTGAAAGAGGCTAAGTGTCGTGTAAATTGCTTGTGTCATAAAGGAGAACACATTTTCGCAGTACAGTTAACGGCCGAACCTTTTAATGGGCGTTTTTGCAAGCCGGAGCAAAGGAATGCTGTTTTCATTGATTTATATTTATGGTACCTGGAGGGAGGTCAGCTTGCTTCGAATCGTGAAACTGCTGCAGTCAACTGGTCTGCACTAAATGCAAACGGCATACTAAACAGTTGCCAGCGTGACAAACGTAGACACTTTAACACCACCCTATTCTACAATTAGAACAGTTAAGCATTTAATGAACCAAATAGTTAACTTGCTATTGAATTGTTTGTAATGTTTATATAATTTGAACGGTTTATGAATAATCATAAACAAAACAAACAATAAATTAGATAGGTATATGTGACATTTTAATCCTAAATTTACCACATCAGATTGTTTTTGGTATAAAGAGTTCAATGACAAGTTTGTTTCATGGTGAATAAAAAATGCAAACGTATCGCAAGAGTATTGAAAATAAAAACTGTAAACACTGAAGGCAGAATAAATATAGGTATAGCAACCATTTCTACAAATGTCTATCTCGGCTAACATATAGTCGATAAAAGAATAAGGTTTTGTGAGAATAATTTGTTGAGGAATAGATAAAGTCACGTGAGTGCAACACACCAGCCTTTTTTTATTTAGGTTCTCTAACGCGCGCTTTTCATTCTGAAAGGGTCATTTTCCGGATTCAAGTAATTTCGAAACACATATCTCGAATTTTTGGTTAGAATACAATACTTCCTCGACCTACCACAGATCAGCTGTAGAGAAAGTGAAAGTAGATTGCAAAATCATCGTTGACGTCGCAGAATCTAACAGCCCTGCATAACATTATAACTTCTAAAATATGATTTGAAGCTTTCCTGGCGACGAACATACTCAAGATGTTCTCGGGCTTCTAGCCAGGTGTAGTGATGCATAGCCATCGACGTTTCGGGAGTGTACATCTCTCCATCTTCAGCATGAATGAGACATCGATGGCTATGCATCACTACACCTGGCTAGAAGCCCGAGAACATCTTGAGTATTATAACTTCTGTTTTTGGTTCCATTTATACACCACCTTTAAGGCCACATAGGTGGCTTTTCCTGTGGAACAATTGCTCATCGGCAATGATGTTAACTAGTTTACTATTTGTGCAAATTTGGGTTTGTTTACGTTGGATTTTGTTTATAAAAATTAAATTCCCACAAATATTTACACTATCACTCATACTCCCAGACTAGAGAAGATGGGGAATAATCTTGGCTAAAGAAAAATTCTCACCCTCAAGCTGGGAATTGAACCAGGAATCTCTGAATTTTGAAGCTGGCATGCTAACCAGTAGACTACCGAAGAAGTACTGTGTTTTCTCAGTGTATGTCGTGTAGGCCGTGCAGCGCTGAAGAACAGAGTCGAAAGCCCTGTAATTTGCTCAGTACAACTATTTTTTTATTGCAACTCTCTTACTAGCGAAGTAGAAATGACGTCAAGCGTTTTTGCTTTCAGCTGTGGGGGAGACAAAAAGTTCCTAGCTTCTATAATGCTATCAATATCTGAAAACTCATCTCTGTGATTCATGCAAATCAGTTTCTCTTCTATGTTTAGTATGAGAAGTACTGGTTCCATCCAAAAATTCGATGTGGAGATTTCACACGTTTTGAGGTCCTCTGAAAAAAAAAAAACAAAAAAAAACAACATTTTCGAAGAAGGTCCGTGTGTGCGCGCGTGTCTGAGCTCAAAAACGAAAAGTTGGTTAAAAACCAAAGATGACATTTAATTTTAATATCATTCAAGAAAGCGATAGAAATAAATTCCTCCACCCTAAACTACCCTTTACATGGAAAACGTTTTCAAAATTTTTATTTTCTCGAAAATGGCTCTAACAATTTTGATTAAAATGCCGTATGTTTAAGATATTTTTATGGCAAATGAATATTTTTAATTATTTTTTATTATGTAGTCGTGTTTACTCTCGACAACTCTTGTATAACTGGTAAACCGTAAGAGATAGACCAAAACTTCCTTTATAAAAATATAGATCTCGTTAAAATATGCAAGTTATATCTAAATGCGCGTTTTTGTAGAGTAAAACATTTCGGAGACATACCTTATTTGTGTAGTTTTGCAATACTTAAACTTTTCTCAAATGCTAGGCCGTTATTCGCTTTATCTCTTGGTCGTGCAAAGAGAACGGAATTCCAAAGCCTTCAGGTAGCGACCAGCTTTAAAAGATTTGACAATCGCTCAAAGCCTACTGTATTTTCCTTGCACCTGCAAGAAAATTAACAATAAGATAATTTCTGCAAATATTTATCTCGACTAATATGAAGAAGATCGATAGAGGTATACGAGTTGTTTCAAGAATAAATAGCACAGGAGTAGAGAAGATCATGTGAGTGCAATACATCAGATTTTTTTAAATTGTTTCCTGTGTATAGCCCCCTTTAATTTCTATGGTGGGCATCGGCTGATTTGGATTTGGTGAGTAATAAAAACTGATAGTTATTACTTGCAGAGCATAGGTTATCTTAACCATAGTTGTATTAATTTTGTACTTTAAACGCATTCATACGCATTCATACTGCCAAGGACAGGCAATGATACTGACTAAAGAAAGTCTCCGTCCCAGCCGGTAATCGAACCCGGAACCTCTGGGATGAGAAGACAGATCACAGACCGCACAGATTGATCTGCAAATTATTCACACAACAGTGCGTTTACTATTTTTTTTCTGTTACCTACAAATAATATTCATAGAAATAGTTTCACTGCTTGCTGTTATAGGCACTAGGTCGGTGTTGCCGTTAGATAAACCGTCGATAAACCTAGCATGAACTTACTAAAAGTTAAAGAACAGAAACAAAATAGCTCATCTTGCCCTATTCAAATGTTGGCAAGTTCGTATGAACAACAAATGTTTCTTAAATAGTTAACAAGGGAAAAGCATATCAATTCCGCAACACGTTTTCAACATTTAGAGGACCTCACAAGGTATTTACAGAAAAAAAGGAAAAGAGAACTATTTGTTAACTTAATTTCTCGTACCAATAGTTTCACATTTTCAATATTTTCACATACGAGATATTTCGATAAAAAACGTGGAGTCGATCGTTTTATTTTTAGCTATTGTTAACAGATTGACTGATTGTTTTTTCTTATTATAGAGAAGACGCTAGAAAAGGAACCAATGAGGAGAATAAACCTTTTACTTCTTTTGGAAAAGTTTTGAACGAAATTAAGTAAAGTGTACTGCAGGACTCTTTCTGCAGGAGCTTAAAATTACATGTACCTTTCTAGGATGAACAAAGGTTTCAGAGAGCATTTACAGGATTAATCGAAACAAGGAACACCTGGTCCGACATTCATAGCGAGTCTCTTGCTGGCGAAGTCATTCTGGTTGTCTGAAAGCCATAGTGGAAGAGAGCGGTTCTGGTTGGACGGGTTATTCACCTAACACGCTGTGTCGCTCTGCTTATGCCGCTTCTTTCATCCACAGTCTCTACCACAGTGCCAAGCAGATCGGATCGATGTTATTGAACTTCGAATCTCTTAAGCATGAATGGTTATGCGTTTCGGTTAGTTATTAACAGGAACTGATTAAAAGAATCATTGACTCGACTTTCTAAAAGGGAAAAAGGGGAACATAAAGCGTTCTCGTTATACATGATACTGATAAAAAGCATGGGGCGATTATAGTTCAATAAGGCAATGTAACAGGCTTAAAACATGGTTAATCCTAGCATTACTTTGTGCCAACCTTCTGTAATTTTTTAAATTCTGTCTTTTAATTTTTTGATTAAAGGCATGGAGTTAATATTTATTGTCAATCACTATTTGTACTACTGAATTGCGTAATTTTTCAAAGTTTTCATTGTTGGTATTTTTGTGAAACAATGAAATGTCATAGAGTACTGTTCCGTTGGAATAATGTGATTGATGTAAAAAAGGAATAGTTAAACAATGTTAAATGTTACCTTTATAAACATGACAAGATGTAATACCCAGTTTTAAAATAACTTTGTTTTAAAAATTGCTCTGACATTTTGTTACTAGCGGTGGTCACAGAGTACACCCCTCCCCCACTGGTAGTTTAAATTCTGGAATATGGCATGGCATTGCTAGGGTTAATTTATAGGCATATAATAATATAATATAACCCCTAGCGCAACAGCTCTTCGTGGGCCAAGACTTACCGGCCGGTCGCTGGGCCCCCATTTCTGCCCATTACAGGCGTCATGAGTGGGGTGCAGTACTGGAGGGTGTGACGCGGTCAGCGCCCCGATTCCTCTCGGCCAGTTATGTGGCCTTCGCGACCTGGGTCGCTACGTTTTTATTCAAGTAGGTCCTCAATTGGCCACCCCGTGTCAGACCTCTCAGTGGTGCAAAAATCTCCATGCTGGTACCGGGGATCGAACCCGGGTCCTCCGCGCCAGAGGCAAGCGTGCTACCAACTGCGCTACGGAGGCGGTCATTTTATAGGCATACAGGTAGAAATTTCTTGCATGCAAAGAGTCAGCAAACATATTATCTTAAAGTTGCAATCTGCGATAAACTTCGGAATTTTAATTACATTGTAGCAGTTCTAATTAACCAATTCTTAGAATTATCTCGCTTTGTCTTCCCTTTCTTTTCTTCTTTGACTACATATTACAAATGGTGGCATTGATTTTAGGTGGAACCAATGATTATTTATACTTCTTCCAGCTAATTAGATAAAGAAACAATTGTGTTTCGCCCAAAAAATGTAACATCGAAACCTTAACGGAAATGCATGTTTCGTGGTCCACAGAACACCAAAAAAGACAGATTTACAAAACGGTGGGCTCATACGTGTGTGTTGTGTGTGTCATAACTACCAAATTCCATACTTGAATAGGTAAAGCCGGTTCACAACCACCCGGGAACGGTAACCAGAACGACAACGGGAACGGGAAGCAAGACAGCACTCAATATTTTGGTTCACAACAGCCCGGTAATGAGAACGGCAAGATACACTATCGATCAGCTTATCAATAGAAAGTGTAGGTCCACATTGCGTATTGGCAATTCATTTATTTCTAACTGATCAGTGAAATTTTTTCTAGATTGCGACTAGAGAGTTCTAACGGCTATTTCATGACACGGTCGCCTTGAATAATTTATACAGCGAAAAGTCTAATGTGCGCAATATGAATCTAACATGCCGTGCCCGGTAACAGGAATAGAAAGTTCAAAGTTGGTGGTCATTTTTCCCGTTCCCGGTGCCCGGGAAAGCTTCCTGTCGGCAGTGAACACTCCCATTTGAATACATGTATGTCAACTTTCTCGTGCTGGTTATCGTTACCGTTACTGGTGGTTGTGAACGTACCTTAAGACGTGGTTTAAGCATGCAAGCCGAAGATTTTCAAGATAATTTCCCCTACTGAGAATACACTTTGTATGTAAATATTTTGGTTAGTTTTCATTTTCTCGGAAATGGCTCTAATGATTATTATTAAAATATAATGCATTATTTGTACACGTAACATTAGAATTAGAAGATAACATTATATGTATATTGTTATACATATTAATACTTTTGAAGAATTGAAAATTAACTTGAGGGAATCAAATGAGGTGTTAAGTGTTGACTGAAGCTCACTGGATATTTTGTAATGCTGTCGTCATCAGTTGAAAAGCTGGCACTCGGTGATATGATTGAGTCAGTTGTACTTTACACTGTTGCCAGATTGGCGGTTGGTCCTGTTTAAGAAGGTACCTGTCAGTAATTTCCTTAGTCTTAATCGGAATATTAAAACTTGTTCCTTTCTTGACAGATTTTTCACAGGCAATTGCGTTACAGAATTCGACATTGTATTTCTCAGTTTGCTTTGCGAAGTGTCAAACGATCTTGTATCCTTTTCTAACGTATTTGATGTTACTGCACGGTGTAGACATTGATGGATCACTTAAGAGAATTTGTGTGGCTTCTTTCATGCCTTCTTTTGTTTATATCGAGAATTCAATGCAACTCTAGTAGTTAACATGGTGTAATATAATTCTAGACACTAAACGTATTTTACAGAAAGTAAACTCATTAAAATCTTCTCATTTTGCTTGAGCAAAGTGATGCAGATTTTACGTTGGAGGGTAGCAAATAGAACGCCGCAAATTAAAATGACAGCTTGAGGATAAGTAACTAACTACTGGTTACTGGATGTGTGCATTGCATGCAACGTATGGATGCTACTGTTAATAACGTCACGCAAACATAGGATTCACGTGATTCGTTTGGGGAAACGGTGTAGTTTTACAACTCAAGTAGTCTCCAGTTCGCAGCTGGATACGAGTACTTCAGAATCATTTAAACTTGATGTGTGCAGAGTGGGGTTGTGTTTAATTTTGCACTGGGCTTCTCAACCGAAGGTACGCGCACCAAATGGGAAAACCATTATAGAAGCGAAATTAATAGTGATTTTCGAAAGTGCTAAACAAGAATGCGTTTCTTTAAATTTGTGAAAATTTTACAGTGTCAGCGAGGTCGAAATTTTAATACGAACAAGGAAATGACCTTTTTTCGACTATAGTTCTTTTTGATTCATTTGTTCTTGTTTTCATGGTGCAAAGTTGAATTTCTAGCATTTATTGCCGGTAACCTAACCGATCTGCGTGTTTTGCATGAGCTATATTATATCTAACTTTTGATATATTTATTATATCTGGAATATAATGCTGTGTGATAGTTATATGGTATAGGGTAAACACGAAGGGGGACACCTCGCGCATCGTGACCAACGGTGACGGGCATATTGTGGCTACCACGCCCCAGGAGGCGGGGATGAGTGAGGGAACCACAGAGTCGCAGCTAGACAAGTAACAGAGACGCGCGGAAGTGCCTAACGAGTGCTGAGATTTCATCTCGGCGCCAGATCCCGAAGAGCATCCACCACATGCCGCGGGTCCGGTGTCGGAAAGGTGTCCCCCTCCTCCCGCCGGAGGGCCGCCTAGCTCATACTGCATACATCACAGTCAGTGAACAATGATGATACATGCAAGAAATGATTGGAAAATGATGTTTGGGAAGGGAACTTTCCATGTCTTAGTTTAGGGTACCTCCCGGCATTTGTCAATTATGAGACCGAAAAGAACCTGAAAAACAACTTAATTCAGGGGGGACAGTCATGTGGAATTTGAGCAGCAGAGTCCCGTTCAGAGTCCGTGTCTTTACGATCTCGGCTACCGGAAATCATTAAAAATCTTACGTTTATATTACTTTTTCTTCTGCTACTGAAGTGGAAAACTCTTGCTTGTGCACTCGTTTGATAATATTATGTCAACAAAACAGCTGAGACTAATTTCTTTGCGCACGCTCCTCATTGAATCTGAAGTGGGGAGTTGCTGAAGTATGTTCGTGCGCTTCGTCATAGGATCTTTTCACGTTAGTCACGTCTTCTCTTCTAATTTTCTCCTCCGCCACCAGCTCTGCATAATCTGCACGTTTCTTCGTTGCCTTTTCCTGTTTTTTTTTTTTTAACGCTTTGTTTACCAGTCGCTTGTGACGGAAATCAACACAAGGTTACGGCTACCGAAAGATAGCTATCTTCAGACTGCACGCTGCTGTGGTTACCATACAACTAGCGCTTCTGCGGGGTTTCAAAACACTCGCTTTAAAAGGAATAAGTACGTACATTTATTAAGCAAATGATCTTCCTGTTTACGGAGCACCGAGCGAGGTGATCCGCGGCTACGTGCCCAACTCGCATTCGGGAGGTCCTGGGTTTGATACCCGTCGATCGATCATTCTGATGTGGTGGTTTCCTCTTGTCACTGGCGAGTGCTAGAATGGATTTTCTTCCCCACGGATTCCTTTCCCTTCATCTCTCATTTCCCTCCTTGTCATCTTTCAACTTTTGTTGATAGCGGGGTATGTTTTGGCGAATGCGGACAGATGGAACAGATGCTTGCAATCTGGAACACTTCCCTGGCCCTGCTGGAAATTACTGCCCGGGCCGAATGAGTCGCCTCGTCGCCCTGTCCCTGAGTAGAGGAAACACCGGTTGTACACCAAGTGTCAATATCTGTAACTGTTAGGGACTTCTGTGCGCCTCTGGGCTTCGCTGCCTCCGTTCTCTGACAAGTCTTCGGTCTCAGTTCGCCTCATCCCTTCCCCCTGTGGGGAGTGGTATCCTGCAAAAGATCCTTATGTCGTAGTGGATCGAGGTGTCCCCTCCATTACCACACACACACACACACACGGTGTACATTAGCTCTGAGAATGAATCGCGGGCGGAGCCACATATGCATGAGAACTAAGCTGAACTGTGGAATTTTATATTGGTGCATGTTTTTCATTGTATGTAAATTATCAGTACACATTTAGTGCATGCCTAATGCTTTCACGTGCATCCTTTTACTCCAGATTATAAGCCTCATATGCAATGAATACCTTGTGCAAATTTACGAATTAAAATAGTCAGCCAACATTGCTTCGTAGGTACTCGAAAAATCTTTTCTACTTCAACTGATGCAAGAGAAGTATATTTAACCGTAATATGTGAAGTGCATATTAGGAGGATATTTTTGGAATATTTAGTGTTAGTTTTTGTTATTTTAATATTACGCCGGTCTTTAAGAAAAAAGTTGCGGTACTTGTAGCTATGTTATATCGTACATATATTTATTTACTTCAATACTATTGTAATGTGCAAAATCATTGGAACGGCAGTCCAATGCAATCCCGTTATCATCCACGCGCGCCATCTCACCGTTTATTTTACGTGTGCCCTCCTCACTCTTTACTACAGACATTAAATGTGTGCCTGTTGGATTCCAGTGCTTAATAGTTCCATAGTTTGCCGGTAATTACATTCATATTTATCATATCTATCTTACGTAACAATGCATTGTTATTCCCTACTTCGTTACTTTTATCGTTAGCCTGTTATTGTAAGGGGCGTTTGAATTAGTGTATTAATTATATGTTCTGTGAGAGACCAGGGAATGGAAGGCAAACAGAAGACCATTTTATGACGGTATTTTTAGGCGTACAATTATTCTTTATGACGACAAAAAATGGTAGCAAAAAACCAGGAAGAGAGTTCAGGTAGCTGAGAACGTTGACTTATGATGGCAACAGAAATTGGCATTTTTTGCAACTACAGCTAGCAAACTACGAGAGTAATACTGACGCTAACCGAGCGGGCTAACCTGTGTGGCCTGCATTCGGGAGGTTGTGGGTTCCATCCCACGGAACAGCTCCCTGACCTTGAGTTTTTCGGGGGTTTTCCGGTCACTCAGGCGAATGCTGGGAAGGATATTTACCTTGCATCGCCAGTTTTACTTCCTTTCGTTTCATTCTTTCTATCCGGTCTTTCCAGGTTGTAAGAGATAGCAGATACGCCGGCGGGCTGCGATTTGGGAATACGGTGCTCGGCTGAGGGGAGAAGCTGTGGTCGGTCGGCCGCCATCCCAGTGGGGCTGGTTGCTTAGCGGAACTGGCTGATGGCGGGCTCTCTATGGTAACCTGGAACTCCGTCGGGCTGTTAGGGACCCACCGTATTTGCAGTTATGCTTGTGATGCGCTCTGGCCGCCTGTAGCGTACTTTCATATCATCCTTCCTCCCAGGGTCTGACGCACACTAAGCCATCGGCTGACGTGCCGGAACCCCCACCGTGACGGACGGACAGGCAGATAGACAGACAGACAGACAGGCAGACAGATAATACTGATATTAGTAACTGTTCATTTCAAATGTTTATATAGCATATGCAGGTATCTCACGTTCACTTTAGCAGGTAGTGGATGACCATCACGTAAAAACGGATTAGGGACATTGTTATTACTTTGTCTAAATTGATAGTTATATAGTTGTTATGTTTTATACGATTGTTGCTGTTATTTTTTATTATTGTCTTTGTTATATTTGCTATCCATTATTTCTGTATGAGATTAATTATTATTATTTGTAGTATTCTGAATTCTAAATAGGGTCAGATGATCAAATAAAAAGAAGTTATGTAGGTACAAATCCACGTTGCACAAAGTAACTTTATCTGGCAATTATGTGCATTACATTCGCCAACCAACTGCTTTTAATTGCTTGAAGTTTCAAATTTGGGGTGCACATTAGTTACGCATAAATATGGTATTGTTTTGCCCTTATGTGCTTTTCTTTGTGTATATGTGGTATGTGTTTAATAATGAATCGTCGTTTAAGAGGACGTCAGGAAGCTAAGGGATTCCCCAACAGCAAGAACCAGAATATAAATGATCCCCGCCCCCAGTGGCACAACAGTATCCGGGCCAAGGTCTAACGCCCGACCGCTGCCCACCTCAGGCGTCATGAGTGGGGTGCAGTACTGGAGGTGGGACGTGGTCAGTGCCCCGGTCGCTCCCGGCTGGTTATGCGGCTTTCTCGATCAGGGGGTCGATACTTCTTAATCAAGTAGCTCCCCAGTTGGCCCCTCAGGAACCTAACGAGGCTGAGTGCACCCCGTACCAGACCTCCAAGCCGGGGAAATAGCCCAACGCCCTTACCAGGGATCGCCTGAAGCAGGCTCCCTACCACTGCGCTACGGAGGCAGTCATGAGTACAACTTATGGTAAGAAATATTCGTGAAGGAGATAGGAGTTCCTTAAACCGCAACACTATTTTAAAACGAAAACTCTATTCGAGTGGATATTTACTCACAATATTGTGTTTTAAGTACTGAGCAATTAAGTATATGAAGATGCTTGTAATATACATTTCTGGTTTCAAAATTTGCAGCCTTTAATTCGCAGCTAAAGCCACTATAGGCCACTAGTGGAGTATCACTGTGTTCGCCTATGCGTGACAGTAGTAAAGCCAGAATTCACAGTTCGAGGACATACGCTGTTTCAGTCTCCTTTAAACCACATGTATCTACGAAGCGTTATCCTGCACGGACCCACTCCACTTTTTTATGCAAGCATCGATTTACGTGAGTGCATTTTGCAGCACTGTGGTGTGGAAGAATTAACAGATTAGACCGCGCCGTTACTTGGTACTAAACCCCTTTAAATTACTTGATTACTCTCCTTTTTCTACGAGTCATTAACTTTTACGATTTCTTATTGAGCGTTTGCAGTTATTCCTGCGGCACCAAAGCAGTACAGTTATTACAAAGTGCTTTTGATTATATCTCTTTAGTCAATTGACTAGAAGTATTAGCCTTGAAACGTTGCAAAAATTCAGTTTTGCCTTTTTACTTTCACTACAAATGCGTAAGGTAGGTAGAAGGGTAGAGGAAACAGATACTGTATTACACGCGAAATTCGATATTAAGATTTCACCAGAAATGCATGTATGAGGTGCACTTTACCCCTTAAGTAACGTTTAGGAAAAACAATCCTGGCGAAATGACAAAGCAGTAGGTAAAAGAAGGCTGAAATGGGATTGGAACTGTCAGTGCATGTATGTGTTAAGAGGTCTGCAGGGACCGACATTCCTATAGTTTCGGCCCGGCCCGGCCCGGCCTCAACCAAGCCCGAGCCGGAGAACAGGTGAAACTGTACCATCCAGCCCGGGCCTGCTTGTGTAATTTTGTTGTAAATAAATGTAGAATAATCATTTAGAATTCCTGGTAAAGAAATGTGCGATAGTTCTGCTATTCTCCGAATTTCGACATTCAGTGGACAAAAAATATGAGATATGTTATTTTGTTCCTGGGCCCAGCCCGAGCTATACAAACGTTTTTCAGCTTAGGCTCGAACTCGGCCAGAGTTTGGTCCGAATCTGCATTGACCTCTGTGTGTACGATAAACGTTGTGGCCGAGCAGTTAGACCGTTCGCCTATCACCAAGGGACCCGCATGTGGTAGGTATTCGTGGTGGACGAAGCCGCGTCAGGGCGGATTTTCTCCGGGTTCTCTGGTTTTCCCCACCGCTCATTCCACCAACTACCCATCATCACCTTTCCATTTATCCATTTCGCCTGCATTTCATATTATCGTCTACCTCACTTTCATACCTGTTGCTTGGCTGACCACCCGCTTCCAGGTCTTCACTCTGTCCGGTCCATAAATTCGTATACTCCCCAACAGGTATCTGACCCCGGGCACAGGCTTCTAAATCCTAGGGGGTGTCAGTCCTCCATACGGGGAGGAGTCCAGGAGTGAGTACAAGTCGCCTGAGTTTACCCAGGTGGATGGTAAAGTGGACACGGTACCTATCGGTTTAATTACAGATTTACCCGTGAGGTTGTATAGGTTATGTCTACGGGGAGGGTAATCAGATAAAGAAAAAGAAGATATGCATGATTTATTCCGATCTACTGCTTGGATCTACAAGCAGGAAGGCAGGGCTTAAACTTAGTTAAATAGTAACTTACATTTATATCTGGCAGTTAAATTTTTACTTCAAATCTTTTTCATAACTAGAATTTGGAATAGACCTTGATATAGTTACTTTCTTTGTGACGGAAGTGTTCTTACGAAGGTCTAACTTTATACTTCATGTTGTGTTCCTCAAAATCAAGTAGGGAAAAGAATAATCTTGTTCTTTTTCCAGAAAATGAGTGCATTCAAGTAAAGGTTTCTTAGAAGTCACTTGTAATGCAAAAATTCAGTGTTTAATATTCTTTAAATGTAATAATTATCTTATAACGCTGTCATTTTCAGTTTATATAAACGATTGTATATTTTTTTCTCTGCTGCTTCAACATATTTGGTTAATACTGATTTTTTAATGAAGAAATAACAGTACAATAGCATATTTTTTAAGGTTAGATATGTACATTGTAACCATCATTTCCTTGGTTTGCAAGAGACAAGAATACCTCATTAGCAAGTGTGCAACATCTTAGGCCTCGCTCATAGTCTTTGAGGAAATATACACATGCATGTAGCATGTACTACGAATAAAGTGACTTAAAGTGTACATTTCAATTTTGTCTCGCTACAATGTATGGCAACCGTTTTCCTGCAACGTATTTCAAGCTATATGCATTAAGTCTGATTCCTGAATTATACCTATTTCCATTAAACAATAGATGCTCTTCGTTAGCAACGAAGCTTATTTATATGAACCTTCTGAAAGCAAAAATGTGGCAATGATTTGACACAAAAATGGCAAACCTCAAAACCAAAGTAAGCGTGATGCTTTAAAGATGGTATTTAATTGCGTGGTTGTGATACTGCTATAAGAGTAAATATAGGCAATTTGGAAAATGTTTGGCGCCAATTGCAAGTCATTTCATATGTAACAGAGTAGTAATGGTCTCCTTAGAACAGCTATTCTCTGCTTATTGTAATTTGCAGTATAGTTTAGCAAGTAGGATAAGCAGAAACAGAATAGAGAAAACAAAACTGGTTCCATAACTGTTATAGGAGTATCATCCAATTTTAGTTGCGTATTATGGATAAGACTTAATTTAAATTGGACCGGAGATCCATAGATCTTGCAGTTAGTTATCTGACATCCAGTTCAATGATAAGGGAAAGCCTAAGGGTGGCTTATCCTGGGCATCTCGAAAGTGAAGCACTCTTATCCTATACCACGCAGGTGGACCAACTACGATTGTGCATTTCTCTGCTTTTGTATTTTACGAACAGTTCAACATTTCCACATCTCGTTTCGGGAGTGATATTTTTGGTACAACCTACAGAAACATCATTGGTTTGAATCTAAACTTCTGACGAGGAGGGAATGGGATATTTAGTGCACCATCAAAGATCCATCTACAACGGCAATTTTTACCCTGAAATTATACTGGTTTTACTGAATTCTGATCTTATAGCTAATGAGGGAAGCATTTTCCTGGACCTATTGCTAAGAAGCAAGAATTTCCCAATACTTTACTAAAAGGAAAATACTTAATTCGGTTTCTCAATTATTGTTATCTTGCGAATCTCCAATGCACTCTTCGTATTTACTCTAAGGAAATGTGGACAAAATAAGCTATGTAATTTTATACGAAAGCGAATAAAATTGTTAAAAGAAAGAACCAAATGTCTAGAAATTTACCACGAGTGTCCAATGTTACCCTCGCATGAAAGGTCTTCTATCGTTTTTAACTTATTTCCACATTCATCCTCACATCTGCACTCCCAGGTAGAAGGTAGAAAATAATCCTAATTTTAAAAAAATCGTATGTATTGCACTCACATGACTCTCTACTCTTATAGTAACTATTCTTACAAACTCTTATTCCTCTGTCTTTTTCCTAATACAGACAAACGTTAGTAGAAATTATCTTATACTTAATTTTCTTGTAGGTGCAAGGGGAACGTGGGAATACAGTAGACTTTGAGCGATAGTCAAGTGATAGATAGAACCTTTGAGATTCCGTTCTCTTTGCCCGACTGAGATAACAAAATGAATAACGATGTTCCATATGTGGAAAGCATGTTTTCCAAAATTCAGACAAATAATAAGGAATACTCCGAAATGGTTCACTCCACAAAAAAAAAAAAAAAAAAAAAAAAAAAATATATATATATATATATATATATATATATATGGACATAAATTGTATGTTTTAACGAGATCTACATTTTTGTACAGTAAGATTTGTTGTATCTCTTACGATTTACCAGTTATATGCAAAAGTCATCAAGAGTAAACAGGACCACGTGGGCTATAGCCAGAAAATTCAAAATATGCAAACAAGACTTTTAACAGTATAAGCTTTTGCTTAAAGCTATTCGCTAATACATATAATTTCAGTATCAACTACCCAAAATCGAAAATTGTGGGAATATTTTTCGGTTAGGTGTTTTTTTTTTTTTTTTTTTTTTTTTTTTTTGAGAGAACCTTAGAATATGTATTTTCTATGAAATGCTTGAGACGAATATATTTCTTCTTCCCTCGTTAGCATTAAAAGTGAGAACGTATCCATAAAACGTTTAAAAAGAGGGGGACGAAAAGCTTAAGTGCTATGTAATACGGTATGGATGGCGCCAGTGCTATCCGCGTGAACAAATTGAATCAGATTAGCAAAGCATTGGAGTATTTGCTAACGATGCTAATAGAAACAATTTACAGGGATGTGTTAAACGTGGGAAATTGTGGACTGTTCTTCCAAATGGCAAGGTCAAAACTATATACCTTAAATAAGAAGAAGAGTGATACCTGAGGCTATACTTGGTCTGGTTGGTGCTGCGAGGCGTAATGTACTTCTATAGTATGACGATGAGCTTTCTCCCTTCACTACGTTGTTTTCAAAGTGGCTCCAGCGTTCGTAAAGGGGTATGTTTTGTGTTATTATAAATAGCACTTAGTGTGTAATGAATATAAACCTAAAAATTTGCAGTTAAACGTTTAAGCATAAGCAGAGCGCTTAATTTTTTAACTAAAAATCTGAAGTGTTGCATGACTTTCTTTACTCTTATACTAACCATTTTTACAAACCCTTATTCCTGTATCTTCTTCGCGTTAGTTGAGATAAACATTTGCAGAAATTATCTTATTGCTTATTTCTTTGTAAGTGCAAGGAAAATAAAAGAATACAGTAGGCTTTGAGCGATAGTCAAATTTTTTATAGCTTTGAGATTCCGTTCTCTTTGCACGGCTAAGACTTAAAAAATAAATAACGATCTTCCATTTGACGAAAGTATAAGTATTCCAAAACTCACACAAATAACAAGGAACAGCTCTGAAATAGTTCACGCTACAAAAAAG
This sequence comes from Tenodera sinensis, assembly GCA_030765045.1. Taxonomy (NCBI): domain Eukaryota; kingdom Metazoa; phylum Arthropoda; class Insecta; order Mantodea; family Mantidae; genus Tenodera; species Tenodera sinensis. Next base: position 92,485,259 of record CM060968.1, on the reverse strand, counting down.
ATCATTTGCACATAAATTGTATGTTTTAGCGAGATCTACATTTTTTGTATAGTAGGATTAGGTCTATCTGTTACGCTTACCCAGTTATGCAAAAGACATGAAGAGTAGGTAAACAAGGCTATGTAGGCTATTGCCAGAAAACTCAAAATATACATTTTATTTGCCACAAGAATTATCTTACACGCATGGCATTTGAATCAAAATCGTTAGCGCCATTTTCGAGAAAATAACAATTTTCGAAAAATTTCCATTTAAAGAGCAGTGTAGGGTGGAGGAATTTTCTCGAAAACGTTTGTGTCGCATCCTTGAATAAATTAAACTTAAATGCCAAATTTGGTTTCTAACCGACTTTTCATTTTTGAGTAATGCTGTTCCCACACACACACACACACACACACACACACACACACACACACACACACACACACACACACACACACACACACACACGCACACACACACACACATACACACTCACACAACCTTTTTTTAAAAATGCTCTTTTTTATTCAGGGGGCCTCAAACCATACTATATTTCCGGTGAAATCTCTACATCGAATTTGTGGTTGGAATACAATACTTCCTCTACTTTATTTACGCAGTAGAGAAAGCAAACATTGAAATTAAAACAATACTTATAAGGAAATTATTTTAGGAGAGATGTAATATGTTAGAGTATGAAGCATCGAGTTGATATGTAAGATGGGTAGGTAATCCTTTGCAACTTTCGTTTTAGTTTATCTATTTTCCTATTTTAAGCAGAAGTTATTGCATTCTAGCCAAAAATTCATATCTAGACTTCGCCGAAAATACCCATTTTGGAGCTCTCTTAGTAAAAAATAGAAAAAGGTCCGTGACAGACAGAGAGAGAGAGAGCATCATAACTTAGACCCGAGAAATAACAAGAAATAAAGATGGCATTTAAATTCGACATCTTCTAATCGTGCAGCCATGATCGAGGTGCAAAATCCATCGAACCTTGACATACCCGATACAAGTTATATAATCTTTTTCTTACCTACTGCAACTAGTTCATTCTCCCATCTCGGTATAAAAAAGTCACTTGCGTTAAATATTAATACTCCGCAAGTACCTATCACTCTATTAAATGTCATTTATCTTCAGATTTACTATTGCAAAGAGGAAACGCTTGGAATTCAGCTACGTTAGAGGTCCAAACATTTACATAATAATAATAATAATAATAATAATAATAATAATAATAATAATAATAATAATAATAATAATAATAATAATAATAATAATAATAATAATAATAATAATAATAATAATAATAATAATAATAATAATAATAATCGTTATTATTAATTACATTATTATTACTATTAGTATTGCATACAATTATATACTTCGTATCTAAGGATCACATCTTACGAATGAGAAATAATTATAAGAATTGATGCAAATATTTACCGAATTACTTAAAACAGTTTTATCGGTTTGAACCAGAATAATGACTTTCTGGGTATACTTGAAACTTGTATTGCAGAGGCTGTCAGGAAAAAAAAGAAATTATTAAAAGTATAACTTCCATTAGCGGTCGACATGAATTTCCAACTTTTGCAGGAAAGTGCAAATGTGTAGGACGAACAGTATGATATAATATAGTCATTCTATTTCAACCTATGACGCAGGTAATTCAGCATGCATGTTGCGTTGGCGTAGTGCTGGTGCGAATAGTAACCAAATGCTACACAGGTGGTTCTCATGTTTCGCTCTTAATGTGCAGAGTAAACATTTGGCTCGACACTTACTGCTACAGAGATGGAGGTAAAGCTTCTTATTTCCTACAGAAGCTCATAAAATGGGATATCGTAAAGGAAAGCAGCCCGTAGGTGTAATATGGTTGAACATGTAGATCGATAGGTCGCAGAGTCGATTCTCAAGGGCTAGGCCGGGTTTCTATAGCTGTCCAATTTGTTTCTGCACGCCATTAGTAAGCTGTTCTTGCACCCTATCGTGCAGAAATGCGGATTAATATTTCATCAGCCAAGTCTGTCACTGATGTAAATGTAGTTCCACAGGGAATTCTGATTCCTAGGTCGTTTCCCTCAGGCAACCTACGTCTTATTTTCTTCAAAATACTATAACTTTGTCCAAGAAGAAGAACAAGAAGAAGTAATAATAATAATAATAATAATAATAATAATAATAATAATAATAATAATAATAATAATAATAATAATAATAATAATAATAATAATAATAATAATAAAATAATAATAATAATAATGATAATAATAATAATGATAATGATAATGATGATAATAATAATGATAATGATGATGATAATAATAAATAATAAATTATTATTATATTTATTATTATTATTATTATTATTATTATTATTATTATTATTACTAAATACACAATTTGTGTCAAATTACTTTTTTTAGCTTTAGCTGGTTTCAAAATATTCATTGTTACATTTTTTTTCAAGCAGAACTGTCACGCGGCATGAGTAATGCAACTTATGCAATTCTTCACATTTAACCTACCCTTTAAAAATAAAATTTAAAAATAAAGTTAGATAAAGATCCACGCGTGTCTTTCGTGAGTCTTCTGCCTGTTAACAGTATAACTTAAAAACGAAAACTCGAATAAATACCTACCAAATATGGTATTTTACTTCAGCATCTTCGAAGGATAGGATACGAAGATGTTTAACAAAATCTTCCATTTCAAATTATTCTTTACATGTGGCATTTTTTATTATTTTTGATGTTCTCAAAAAACTATTTTAAGTATTTTATTAAGGTACTACACGTTTAAGGTATTTACACAACTGATATAACTATAACTTGGATTTTCTTGGGAATAGCCAATGAAGTGCTCTTCGCTCGGAATAAATAAACTGAAAAGACAGACAAAAACTTGGTGTATAAAAATATAGACCTCCAAAGCACACAATTTATTTTAAATAATTTCTGTAGCATCAGCCATTTACAGAACACTAGTTATTAGTTACAATTTTTCAATACTTTTGCCTCTTTTTGACCTTGTCACCAATTGTCTCTCGCAATGTCATAGAAGAAAATATAGATTTCTAGATATGACGATTCTTTCAGGCGCCTTTATACCTCTTCTACCCATAACGAAATGTATAATGAAACCATTTTTCAATAGTTTATCTGAAGCAGATAAATACGTGTTTGTAATAATAGTTTGTAGAAGAGATATAGAAATAAAAAGTAGAGACGTCTTTATATGAATATTGTAATATATATACAAGAATAGTTTTGGCAAGCGACTCGAATTTTTCCGGAGACCCTAATTGGCTGCTGAGCTTGTTGCAGTTCAGCTGCTTGCCAAGGGTAACTGACTGGGTGGTTAAGCCGAAAGCATAATATTGTGAAAATTAAATAATACAGAGACCGAGCGAGATGGCGCCGCGGCATCTGTGCGACTCACATTCGAGAGCTCCCGGGTTCGATCCCCGGTGACTTAGCCTTCTGACTTGGGTTCTCCGTGGCTTCCCCTTGTCACTTAGGCTAATGCTGGGTTGCTTACTTTCATTCTATGCTTCCTCTCCTCGCTTAATCTCCCTTGTCATCTTTCAGGTCGGTTGTCAACATGGTGATTGGGGCAGATGATGCAGTTGCTTGACCTCTGTAAACCTTCTCCCCTGGCCTTATTTGTGGTAGCTGCTCTCTCTGGGTAGTGTTGAGGAACTTCAGGTGGTGCGCCAGGTGGCTATCTGTCCAACCCGCAAGTCTGTAGCATTGCTTCGTCTCTGTCCTTTGCCGGACTTATGGTATCCCTTCACCTCTTCTCTCCCTCCCGGGGGATTTTTACACACACACACACACACACACACACACACACACACACACACACACACACACACGCACGCACGCACACACAACCACACACACACACACACACACACACGGAGATCTTTTTCTAAAAATGTCTTTTTTTAGGCAGGGGCCCTCAAAACATATATCCTGTGAAATCTCGACATCGAATTTTTGGGTGGAATACAATATTTCCTCTATTTTACTCTGCGTAGTGGAGAAAGTAAAAAGACAACTACAAGAAATGTGTGCTTATGTTTCTCATCGACTTGTGTGCGCTTGTGACATCCGTAGATTGTGGTTCATCTTCAGAAGCGAACGAAATTTTAAGGCGAATATTTATTGAATCATATGGTTTAATTTATACATTATACAGCTTTTAACTTTGGCTATGAATAAAGGTCATAACGCGCAACACTTCCATATCTTATGTAAGAGGTCTGAGGTATACGATATTGGTACGGGGAGTGATACCTCACCACTGCGACCCGGTATGGATCTATTGTAGGCTATTATCGTGCTGCTCAAATGGTTACCCTCGAGGCATCAAAGTGTGAGATCAGATTGCAAGTATTCATTGTCGCAGAAAGCAACGTTGTTAAGTTTTCTCCAAGTAAACAAACGCGTTATAAGCATGCACACTTATTTCTCAGAGTATCAATGAATGAGAAGAATGAGAGAGAAAACAGCAAAGACGTTGCAACGCTGTGGTTTACTCCACGCGGAGTGAACATCGATCTCTCATTTGTGATTTCTATGCATCCACTGGCTTAAGTGACGCGCTCATTGTTGCAATGTGAACCGTCGGCGACTTCAGAGAAGTGCGTTATCTGAGAGGTTTCTATTACGAAAGATAAAGCGCAGGTTAACCTTATGAGCAGCACAATTATACCATACCCCGGACGAGAGCGAGTGATTAGACTATTCGCCTCTCGCCAAATTGGCCCAGGTTCGATCCCACGCGACCATATATGGGATTTATAATGCACAAAGCGGCGCAAGGGCGGGTTTCCTCCGGCTTCTCCTGTTTCCCCCGCTATCTCATTCCACCGGTGCTCCATCTTTAGTGCGGCAGAGAACAGCTCCATGAGTACCAAAAAAATTGCAGTTTTTAAGAAGTAGGTTTCTCTATCTATGCCATGTATGTCCGTGTGTGTGTGTGTGTGTGTGTGTGTGTGTGTGTGTGTGTGTGTGTGTGTGTGTGTGTGTGTGTGTGTGTGTGTGTGTGTGTGTGTGTGTGTGTGTGTGTGTGAGTCTGTGGACAGCATAACTCAAAAACGAAAAGTTGGTTAAAAACCAAAGTTGGAATTTAAGTTTAATGTCTTTCAAGGATGCGACACGAAGATTTTGAAGAACATAGCCCCACCCTAAGCTACCATGGAAACTTTTTCGAAAATTTTGATTTTCTCGAAAATGTCTCTAACGAGTTTGATTAAAATGCCGTATGTTTGAGATATTTTTATGAAAAACAAATGAAATGTAGTTATGTCTTGAATTTTCTGACTTTAGCCTCTGTAGTCGTATTTACTTTGGATGACTTGAATAACTGGTAAACCGTAAGAGATAGACAGAATCTTACTATAGAAAAAATGTAGATCTGGCTGAAATACACAATTTATTTCTAAATACATTTTTTTGTGGAGTGAACCATTTGGGAGATATGCCTTGTTATTGGGGCGAGGTTTGGAGAACTTAATACTTCTGTCAAATGGAACATCATTATTCATTTTTATATGTTAACTGTACAGAGAGAACGGAATCTGAAAGCTAAAGAAGATTTCACTATCACTCAAAGCCTACTACTGTATTCCTGTATTCTCCTTGTACCTACAAGAAGATCACAATAACATAATTTCTGCAATTTTTCATCTCAACTAACACGAAGAAGATATAGGTATAAGAGTTTGAAGGAATGGTTAGAACAAGAATAGAGAAAATCATGTGAATGCAACACATCAGATTTATCTTCCACCAAGGAGCTGTGCGCAGCGGAAGAGTTGTGCAGGTGTCGAGATCAGAGACAGTGGTAAACCGAGAACGCAGACTGTTGTCATACTCTACTTAACAAACGTTTTATTTAGGATAAGAGGATGTAACTATTACGTTTCTACTCTGACACCGATGTTGCATGTCGCTCTTGCACGAATTCTGTAAGTTCCTTTTAACCCAGGATACGCTTGAATGCGCGTGGCGTATCGACATGCATCTACAGTCGTCTCCGGATGTATTAGATCATCTTGGCTCTCGAGTATCATCTGCTGGAAACGATTCAATTTCTCCTCGAGTTGAACGCACGCGCGAAACTCCTTCACGATCCTTTACTCCCTATTGTTTTCATGAGTGCCACGACATAATGGTATGGAGAAGCGAGATTCTATCCGCTTTCTGCTAGTGATGATTGATATCATTTACCTGACAGCTGGAGGAATACAAACGAAGTATCAAAACAGCTGAATCTTTATATAAAAGTTAAGATCTGTATCTATTTTTTCTAGAGTGCTTCAGTTAGGATTCATGTAGTGCATCATCATTAAAATCCTAGTCACTTTATTTGGACATTTAATTAATTTTCCTTAACACAGCCATTTTTATCAACAGTATGCTTAAAATTGGTTCTTCTGCTGTACGTGTTAGAGTGTTACACAAATTGTTAAAGACTGACTAAAGGAACTTAGGTAGATTGTTGGTATATTTTTATTTTTTCGGCACGAGACTGTTTAGTTAAGCTGGCCAGCCTCTCACCAAAGAAATTTAACCAAGGTGTTCTGAACTTGTCTTCAGGTAGGTATTTATTTCTTGTCTAGAGATAGACCCAAAGTATAGACAGAGGGGATTCCGCACTGACCCAACTGTTTAGGCTGTTCTGTGTCAGACCCTGGGAGGAAGGGATGAAATGAGAGCGCTCTACGGGAGTGTTGGAACCCGGGCGAGTAGTGCGAGTCAGCGTGAGGGTTCTAACGTGTGATAGAGATTCAATAGGGCTCGCCAACCAGTCACCGAGCTCATGTCTTTCGACAGCGGACCACTTCAGCAGGTTAGAGGACTACGTCACCCATCTGTAGTTACAGCTCGCAAAGTCTCCACACAGTAGCGCCAAGCTTGCCCATCGCCAACACTTTCAACCCTGAAAGACCGGATTGAAGTGAAGTTGCAATTAAATGGAGAGACGGGGAATTCGAGGGATGTAAGTATCCCTCCTATTATTCGCATGGTGACCTGAGAAAACCCCCGAAGAAACTCATAGGGTCAGGAAGGTTGGTCGCGAGAATCGAACCCACGACCTCCCGAATGTGAGCTTCCCACGTTACCGTGGAGCCATCTCGCTCGGTTTATTTCTTATGCATAATAGGTTGTACCTAGTCGAATTATCCGTTTCCTTAGCTTATGTCGTGTATTTTTTGATCCAACCGGCTTAATCACTTTGGACTTTTTAGCATTGATTTTTTTTACAATGAATAGGGAGCTTGCCTAATGCATCAACCTCCAACCTGGAGGACCAGGAATTTTTTATTGAGGTGTTCTTCCTCTAGCCTTTGACGAACCAACGCCTCACTGCAAGGCAGCAGCTGCTAGTTTTGGTCTCTTCTTCTGGAAATAAATTAGGAGACATTCCTGTAAGTACTTGGAAGAACCATTTTGAAAATCTATTACAAGAACATAGAAAGGAATTTCTGAAGGTGAATTATGAAATGGAAACAGAAGGCATTAATATAGTTTTAGACATAGAACTAGTAAAGTTAGTAATTGGACAACTTAAGAATGGTAAGGCCTGTGGAACAGATGGTATTTATCCTGAACTTATTAAACAGGGAACGGACAAACTGTTTGAAATGTTGAGACTACTTTTGGAAAGATGTCTAAATGGTGAAGAGATACCAAAATCATGGAAAACAGGGCTTATATCCGTCATCCATAAAAAAGGAAAAAAGGATGATTGTAATAATTACAGGGGTATTGCAGTACTTAACACAGTCAGTAGAATATATGGAAAAATTTTGAAATATATGTTAGAAGATTATTATAAGGAACAAGAAGATGAAGAACAGGCAGGCTTCCGAGCTGGGAGATCAACGACTGATCACATTTTTGTGGTAAAGCAGTTAATGGAAAAGAAATATGTTAAAGGGCAGTCATTGCATCTTTTATTAGTTGATTTAGAAAAAGCTTATGACTCCGTTCCGTTACAAAAATTATGGGAAGTATTAAAGAATAAAATAGACAATAAACTTCTCTTAAATGCATTGGGAAATTATATGAAAATGCAACTTCTAGAATCAAGATAGGAAAGAACATTTCGGAGGAATTCCTAGTAACAAAAGGATTACGCCAAGGCTGTTGCCTGTCTCCAACATTAAGATATATATACAGCAAGCTTTATCCAATTGGAAGAAGAAATGTAAAAATATGGGAATACCTATTAATAACTCCACAATTTATACACTGTTGTTTGCTGATGATCAATTGGTTATAGCTCAAGATTATGATGACATAGAATATATGACTAGAAAACTTATGGAAGAATACACTAAATGGGGTTTAAAAATAAATTTGGAGAAAACACTATATATGTCTTGTGGGGATGAAAGGAAAGACTTGATTTTGGAAGATGGAATGGGACGTATCAAAGGACGAGAAGAATGTGAATATTTGGGGGTTAAAATAAATTCAAACTGCAGTCAGGAAAATGACATAAAATATAGAATCCAGAAAGGTAGATCAACAATAGCTATGTTGAACGGAATTTTGTGGGATAAGGCATTAGCAGTTGACACAAAATTACAAATCTACAAATCTATAATAAGAAGCACTATAACTTATGGAGCGGAAACATGGCACCTAAACACAAACCTGAAATTAAAATTGCTTTCTACTGAAATGGATTGTTTTAGAAGATCCACTAGGCATTCTAAATTAGAGAAAATTAGAAATACAACTATTAGACAAAAAATGAATGTTAATGATACATTATTAGATTTTGTAAAATACAAACAATTGGAATGGTATGATCATACACGTAGGATGATGGAAACAAGATTGCCGAGACAAGTTTTGGAATGGATTCCACCAGGGAGAGGAAAGAGGGGAAGACCGCGGAAAACCTGGATAGATGATATAAGGAGTAGTATGAAGGAGAAGAATTTAGAAGAGCGGGATTGGGAAATAAGAGAAGAATGGAGGAAGAAGATACGTACTTAAACGCTTTGGATACAGGAAGATGTGATCTCACATTGTAAACCTGTTTATATATATATATATAATAGGTTGTATCTGGCCAATTTATTTGTAAATCCTAAGATGGAGCCACTAATTAGGCATGCTTTGCCAACTCTGGCGCTTTGTAATTTGGAGAATAAGCACTTCAATTTCTTATACTTAGTAAGTTATTGTACGATATATTTGATAAATGCATTTGAAAGAACACCTCAAAGATTAAAACACATACAATGTTGCTTCAAGTAGCCCTATATAGATTCATTTAAAACCTAACGGGCGTGATTTCGCCTGTGCGCGATTGGGTGTGCCACAGCCGGCTTTGCTCCTACATAAACTCCATGCGGAAAGCATGTGTAACACTCTTACTTTATAGAAGATGCTGGAAATGTCGTCCACCCTTGGCTAAACAAGCATTACCTATATCGGGAGAGCACATTCCGATTCACACGATTAAGTTGGGCCTCTGTAATGTTTCCGATTTCATTTCTAATATTTTAGTTTACTTCTTCCAATGTATGGGGATTTGTCTCGTAAACTTTGTCTAGCAGGTTACCCCACAAGTAAAAATCACACACTGTTAGATCGCGAGAGCGAGTGGGCCATACACCAACACTAATCACTCTAATTTCAAGCACTTCCCTAATTTTATTCATGGACTCTTCTGCTGTATGGGCAGCAGCAGAATCTTATTTAAACCACCATATGATTTCTCTTCTTCTGTTAGTTCATGATGAAATGGGGTCAAAATGTAATTTTGGTATCTCTCTGTATTTACAGTCTGCTCGTAGAATATTGGACCGATTATGCATCTAGCTCTAACAGCACACCAAACTCCAACTCTCCGATCATGAGGGATTTTTTGAACGCGATGTAGATCTTCAGAGACCCAGTATAAACTAGCCGCGCGCACAACGGCAGCCGATAGTAGGGGAATCCAGCAAGGTCGCGGGAGAGGCGAAATGCCGGTGCTCCGTTAGGTTTTAAATGAAGAACCCGGTATATGAGCATTCAGGATCTCAATTGCAATACTTTATACAATACCAGGAGTCATTGTAACACTAATTATGCGTCGAAGACTTCTTGTTTCACTGTTTAAATCTGCCGTTTCTCAAAAAACTGCACTTTTTACGAAATGAGTTTTTATTCTCCAGGAGGAGCACTGCCTTAAGTTTCATGGAGATACGCGTAATTTCATTTCTTTTGCTCGAAAGAAAATTCGTAAGCTATAAGCGATACACAGCTGCAGTGTTTAGCAATTTGTTAACAATCAAAATAGACAAGCTCAAAAAAAAAAAAAAAAAAAAAAAAAAAAAAACTGCTATTGGGAGTAGTTCTGTTTTCTGACCAGTCTTTGAAGGGAGAACAGAATTGATGCTATTTTATCAATCAGCATGTGTTGATTGTTTGATAAAGGACTTTTCTCCTGGTGATTAACCGTCTTTTCACAAAACCTAAGGAATGAAAAGTTGCATCAGTTGAAAACACATGATCACCATTACTTGCACCATACAGATTGCTTCTCTATGGTTGACTGAAATTAGATATCGTAACTAAATGATTTGACCGCCTCCGTAGCACAGTGGTAGCGCGGCCACCTCTAGGAGGTCTGGCACGGAGTGCACTCAGCCTCGTTAAGTCCCGGAGGACCCAATTGAGGAGCTACCAACTTGAATAAAGGAGTAGTGGCCCCAGGTTACTAAAGCCGCACAACCGGCCGGGAGGGATCGGGGCACTGACTACGTCCCACCATCCAGTACTGCACCCTACTCATGACGCCTGTAGTGGGCAGGCAAAGGTGGGGGGAAGGCAGAGGCCGGGCGTTAAGCTTTGGGCCGTCAGGACTGTTGCGCTAGGGGTTAGTTTTAGTAGCTAAAAGATGTGTGTGATTTCATGCAATGGTAACTGACCATCGCTATTCGTTTTCCCTGCAATACTCCCTGACCCTAGGAACCCATTTTCAAAGAGAAATGCTGCACCCTTAGCAGATAAGTAAACATTACAATACGGAAGATAGACCCATTCCGAAATAAAGACGTCAGGGATTCTCAAGTAGTCTAGAACTCCCCGAATAGAACAAATTTAAGTTTATTTAAAAATACAAAAATTGGTATTTATAATTCAAATAATATTCTTTAGAAAGGCAAAATAAAATAAATACCTAATGGTTTTGTCACTTCCAAGTACTTCAAAACACGATTACATCAACTATAATTACCACAAATTTGATTTATTACCCGGCTCTATTTATGACCCTTAAATTGTGAGCTTATCGGAAGTATTAATCAAAGTCATTTCTGCCTGAAACTTAACATTATTCTCTGACTACATGCATTACCGCTCTTTGCACGAATAGCAATCACCCCCCCCCCCCCCCCTCAAAGTGCTCTGCGTGCACGTTGTCTTTGCCTCAAGGCAGCTGAAATTATATCTTTGCGGAGTCCGGTTGTGAGGATGGTTAGAATAGAGATGGATGTGTTGATTGTTAGCTTTCGTATTTGGTAAAATATGACTGAAATAGCCATTGTATTACTATTAGTAGAAGTAGTACTTGTTTGCAAAGCCAACACTTGATGCCTGAGTCTCAAAAGAGCAATTTTCTGTCTAACGTATATTTGATTCAGGAAGCTGGGAAATTTCACTTAGAAGATTACAATAATCACTTGAAGAGTCTCCTGTCTTTAACTTTTAGGGCTCTCAAAAAAAAACCAGTGTACTGAAGAAGACCAAACGATGTAAATTCAGGCAAGTAATACCTGCCTTTAGGTTATTGGATGTCTATTGGTATTTGTATTTTTCTACTGCGATTTTATACAGGCGCGGCGAGAAATGAAACAATAATTACTGCGCCCGACAGTTTGCCGATGATGATGCAGTAGAATTCGGGCAGAAAAAGCCCTGAGAGAGATTTCATCTGTTCTCGTATTAAGTTTGCGCTTTCCCATATCTGTTTTCGGTTCCCAGTTCCAGCCGTTCAGGCCGCTAAGGAAGCTATGTAGCTTGGCTGGTATAAGCCAACTGAGATCATCTGTTTACTGCTGTAATATACGAGCATCATGACGAAGTATTTGGCGGAACAAGTGATAGAGAAACTTTATGTAGATATTTATTTGTGGTCGAGTTTGGAACTACGTGAAGTATTAATGCTCTCATGCGTTGTAGCACAGCCTTGTGGTACCATTACTCAAGAATGCTTTTGTGTTGTCATACGTTAAGTGGCCTTTTCTTAATGCTATTCAAGTATACTAGTTGTTCTTTTTAGTGCATTAGAGCAGAAGATAAAAGTATAACCGTATATATGTTAGTCTACTTGACTAACTAGCACACCTCACACAGTGATATTCATATCATTGTGGCAATCTAAAAACTAGTTGGCCATGATATTAGTGCACTGAGAATGGTGCCACTGTTTTGTTGATAAGGCACAACGTCGTCAATGCTAGTGAGCAAAGGAAAGCAATGGGCAAGGCGTTAGTAGATATGTACAGTTGCACAATGAAAACTACTGTATCTGCAAGCTTTTCTCACTCGTAGCAACTCGGAGCTACGGAAGTTTTCGTTAGCTGACTGCGCTTCCGTGCACACTTGCTCCGTAACTGTTTAGGGCTTTTCCGCACCCCGGCCGGCTAGTACGTACTTGCTTTCTCTTCCTTCCGGACCCGTGGCTTACAGCATCACCAATACCAGCCAGTGACATCTTACATTCGTATAGAAACATCTGCAACGGTAATATAAGGCATTATTTGAAGCAACAACTATTTTGCTGGGTGTCCCCCCCAAAAAAATCACCTACAACACTCAGTATGTTGTGCGGGATGGCAAACCCATCGGTTTTCAAATAGGAACCCCTGTCCGGAAATGTACGGTTTGGACGCTGAAGAGCGTCGAAGTTTGAACGAACGGTTGTGAGAATTTGTTAACATTCGTTTTGGTATCCTAATATGGAAGGTATGCAACCCTTTAGCCATCTGTGTACTGGGATGAACGACCTGACCATTATAACATTCCTGCACATGCGCTAAATACCTCCATAATGTCCTTGGTGCGCATCCTACTGCGCTACTTGTGTAGTTCCCGGTACAGTAACATTTTGACGCAGTGCGACACGTACCGGTACGCAGTTGCGGAAATGGTCGACACGAGCTGTGCGGAATTGGCTCAACGCCGCATATCCAAATCGATGGATTGGTAGAGGTGGACCAGTTCCATGGCCAGCACGGTCGCCTGATCTGGCACCTCTCGACTATTTTCTGTGGTGTTGTATGAAGAGTATGGTGTATGGCACTCCTGTAACCTCAGCGGAGGACCTTGTGGCTCGAGTTCACGGAGCGATAGAAAATCTTCGAAGACAACCGCACGAATTGTGTCATGTGCATGAGGCGCACCACCGCCGATATAGGCTCTGCAATGACGTAAGAGGTACATAGTTTGAAGCTCGTTTGTAATTTAGACAGCTTGATGATGGGTTTATTTACGAAATGTGAACGTACACCCATCTCACAGTTCGATGCGCTACAGCGTCCAAACCGAGCATTTCCGGGCAGGGTTTCCGATTTAAAACCAGTCAGTTTGCCACCCCACAAAACATACTAAGCGTTGTCGGTGTTTTTTGGGACACTGTATAATTATAGGTACTGTTATGCCATATTTGATAGAGTTAACTGATTCTATGGAGATGTGATTAACTGATCCCGTTTTGCCGGAGTGCTTGATGTCTGAGTGTTGGTGTTTTATAATTGAGTTGGTGCAGAGGAGATTATTTTCCGTTTTATACATAAGTAAAGGTCCCCTTGTCATAGAAACAGTTGCTTTCTCCGATCTTTGGCTTTCCAAAAGTAATCTTGGCCTTGAGGAAGAGATGAAAGTTGGACGTCAAATGATCGGTTTTTGACGCTCTTATTGTTTCAGTGACAACTTAATTTTCTATTACAGCTAAATTAATAATATTGCAATTATGCTCTCATACAAACCGTTCAAGGATAAAGTGAGGTCTAATTTGAAGTGCATTACCTACTATGGAAATGTGTCGTCCGAAATCTTTGAATTTGACTATTTTATTTCTTATATAGTTCTACGTGAGAAAAATGTTTTCGGTCCATAACACTTAGGAAACTAAGAACATCTGTGTTGAAGTTTTCAGTTAATTCCAAGAATATATCTTTTATTTCAAAATTATACTTATTAAAGAGCATTTCACGTTGTAGATGAATAGTAGGTAAAGATGATAAGCGAGTCAATAAAATAGTATAAAAAGTACTATTTAATAGTGTGTATTAATAAAGTTTAACACACATAACTTCAAAACAATTCCAATTGTGTGGATGATCAAGAGATGTATCGGAAATAAGTTCCTCATTTTATGTTATAATTTGGTGCATGCATTCATATTGTGGGACTTCCATTTTAGGTGTGCAGCCGACCTTCTCACTACTTCTGTTCACCTGTGAGCATTTTGGGACCCATCTGGTTAAAACGTTTTTGTAATGCAGACGCTTCACCAGTAATGGAACGTCTGGTTTCACGAACCCGAGCATCAATGTCGCATTGTGACAGCACCTGTGCACATTTTCTTGTCCACAAGACTACTCCAATATGCTTTACAAGTTGCTGAATAAGCAAAGCGAAACCTGGAACCTATTTAAAGGCTTTCATTTCAAATTTTCCCAGTCTAAATAACTATTCCGGTTTAATTTAATTAAATCAGAAAACCAATTTAAATATCGAGAAAGATAATAGAAATGAACATATGTACCTATCTACAGTGGCAGAGTGGTTAGCACATTAGCTTCCAAATTCAGAGGTCCCAGGTTCGATTCCCGGTTGGATATGAGAATTTTTCTTTAGGCATAATTATTCCCCACTCTCTCTAGAAGTATGACTGAAGTGTAAATGTGTGTATATGAATTTGATGTTTATAAAGAAAAAGTCAATGCAAACAAACGTAATGTTGTACAAGTAGTTCAGCAAGTGAACATCATTGCCGATGAGCAATTGTTCCAAAGTAAAAGCCGCCAATGTGACCTTAGATGTTAAAAACAGCATATAAATGGAGAAAAAGAAGTCCTGAAGTAATTTCACTTAACATTTTGCTGGATAATATAAGTCCTGCGCAGTGGCGCAATGGGTAGGAGTATTCCGAAGTGGGTGAGCCCAAGCATGGGGGTACGAATTTGTTGGGCCACAATAGGACTGGTGTTCTCGCAGCATTGTGAGGAGCGTGTAGAATGTAGATCAAGAGAACCAACAATCTGGCTGGGCGAAGCGTGGTGCTGACCACACCATCTTCCTGTATCGTTGTATCGTGGTAGTAGCGTGGCTGCCTCAAGTTCAAGAGGTCGTGATTTCGGATCGCTTAGGATGAGTTATCCGGATAAGGTTTCTTCCGAGGTTTTTCCTTATCCTGAGAAGACGAATGTCGGTTAACTTAAAGCTCTATGGACCTCGGGCTCATTTGAGCATCATTTCACCAATTTCATCCGCTCACCGTCCGATATGACACTACGTTGGATGACGTTAATGCACAAAAAAAGATAATAATAAAAATAAATTAAAAAATTGGCAGTTGAGTTGGTTAGGTCGTGTTGCAGATGACTATTATGGTTGTTATTATTATTATTATTATTATTATTATTATTATTATTATTATTATTATTATTATTATTATTATTATTATTATTATTATTATTATTATTATTATTATTTTACTTTTCAGTTAAATAGCCCATATACTTTTCTGAGAATGCTTAAGGGCGCACAAGTTCTGTCATATGTGCCCTCTTTTGGCAATTATATGCATACAGGAACTTATAACTTTCTCATGCTCAATAAAACCATTCTGCACTGTCCAGTCATTGTCCTCTTGTGATCCCCATCATCTCTGGAATGCATTTTTTTTTTCCACGTTTCATTCTTCTTGGAATCCATTCACATCTTTTCTTGGCAACCTTTCTTCTTCCATTCTCGTCACATGCTCTTAGCACATTAGTTGCGTTGTTGATGCATCCTTTACTATGAATGTTAATCTTAAGGCGTCGTTGCTTATTACTAAAGGTGAGACTTTCATGCACTATAAAATCCCGAAATATGCTACATTCATGCACTATCAAAGTACGATGAAAGGAAAAATACACTAAAATATGTACTATCTTCTTGTACCGATTTCCTTACGTCACTTTACTTATTTTAGCTCAGTTAACAACTAACAATATTTCTACATTGTTGCGTTTGTCAGTCAATATGTTGTTGTAGGCAGAGAATGACCTTTCTACACCGCAAGACGTTATGGGTGCAAACTTAAAAGAACACATTTGTGACAGTGTCAGGTCGAATTGTTCATTCACTGAGCTCAAGAATGAATAGTTTGGGTTCGCATCTATGACCCTCTCCAGTTTCTTCTTTGCCACTACACCCACTTTGTCAGGGGCAGAATTGAGGGATCTTTGAAATTCCTCAACAATTGACATTGAATCTACCAGTGGCAGGCACGTTACTTCTAATATTTTATTGAAGAGGGTAGATTACAGAAGTTGGTTTTAATGTAAATCAAATCTCACACTCTAAATGACACTAAACAGCACGAGCTGTGACAGTGAGTCAACTGGGTGCGTTTCCCTGCTTTCGAAGGTCAAATTTCTTGCACCTCCCACATAACTACTCGTAGTTCGCGCTGGACTTGTGAAAGCACATCTCAATTCACAAAAGAGCCAGCAAACTGGAAATAAAATTCGGAAAATGGGAAATTATGCAAGGATATATATTTTTTTATTTTAAAGTGAAGAACTTGAGTAAAATAATTGCCACAAAAATCGAGAAGTTGAGATGCTCACTCAAGCATTAAAACATGCATTTAAAATGAATATAATGTATATAATATACACGATAAAGCCAAAAATTCCTTAAATATGCATCATGCATGTTTTTCTTCCCAAAAATGCCAAAACAAGCAAATCTGCACGGAAAAAGTACACATATTTGGGACCGGAAAGTAATGAAATGAGCAAGTACTAACTTTGAGCAATATGTTCCTACAAAAAACATGCATTTGCATGAAGTCTCGTCATTAATAAGTAATTCCATGTGATACTGTCACTCGTTTAAGTTTGCACCCATAACGCCTTGTAATGTAGAAAGGTCATTCTCTGCCTACAAAAACATATTGACTGGCAAATGCAGAAACCTCACAGAAAATAATGTAGAAATGTTAGTTGTTAACTGTATTAAAAAAGTGAAGTGATATAAGGAAATTCGTACAAGTTCTCTTGAGTTCACCGTCTACGAGCATTAATACCAAAAAATGCTATTCTCTGATTGCAAACAGAATAATCTATTATAACAGCAACCAAAGGCTCAATAAACACTATGGCAAAGGACTGACACAGATTACACATGCGCTTGTAGGGATCAACCATCTAGCCTGAAGTGAATATACTTACATGCCTGTAAGCCACGCGCCCTTGTCATCTGACAGAAAAGTAAGGAAGCCTTTGAGGTTGCGGTATAAATCACAGCATTTTGTCATGTTCCTTGAGGCAGATTGTGTTATCGATTTTTGCGAAGCTCAACGCAATCTTCGCCTTGATGAGGAAGCTTGAAATGGCCCTCGAAACTTCGGTACTCCCCTCTTCTTCTGTGCGACTTCCCTAAAATATGGATGACCCTGGCCATGAAAGCCACCACTCAAGATGCATTCATCTTGCTTAAGTACTGATGGTTTAGTGCTCCTTTATGTTCCCTTGAATTAAGTCTCCACTTTGATTATATGTTTCAACATTTTATTATTATGCTATTAGACGTGGAACCAAACGCTTGTAAAAATGTGGACTAGGTGGTTGTAAGTTATACTGATGTTATGAAGAGAGAGACAATAAGTGTGTTAGCGCGCGCTTATTGTGGAAAATTCGGAAACCAAACAGCTGATTTTTATAACTTTGATAGCCACTATTCTTTCGGACATAGGTTATAAAGCAAAAACAAAAACAACAAAACAAAACTGGGGTAGGGCGTTGCGGAGTTTAATATTTATTTCCCCAAATTTAAAAAGTATTTCACTGAATTTGAAGACAACAGATTTTTAATGTATTACAGAAAGGTAAATGGCTAGGCCCAAAATAACTAAAAATTTAGTTATGCGTACGAGGAGAATTTGCGTATCTCGTTCATAATATCAAATTTCCCTATGACTTTACTAAACGTTGTTAGAAGGAATATTGTTGTTGTATTTTTTACTTGTATTTTAGAATATGATTAAAATGATAATTCATACAGTTTGTTAGGGCGTATAATTGCAGGTATTCGTGCTGGTAATTGCGGACAATGTAGTGAACAATATTACATCAATATTTGCTTCATTTGTGGACATATAACCATACTTATTAAAAGTGGTAGTTTTCATACTGCCTACTATCTTCAAGAGGGGTGCCACAGAAAACATGACGCAGAGTGGGCGGAACAAATGCTGTAACGTTGGAATGAATACTCTATTGGCATTGAGTTCGAATGCTTTCTACGAGGCCAATGATCTGACATTATCTAGGCCAATGAGTCGTGCATTGAGATGTAAAACTAAATGGATGATCTATCTCACAGGCGTTGTTCATTTCGCGGCAGAGTCACGACCATTCCAAGAATATTAAATAGTAAACTATGTGAGGGGTTTGAGGAAAAACTGATAGACGAATAGAAAAAGAAGCAGCTAACTCACAGAAGTGGATACATATTAAGATACTTCTGTCAAAATCTTCACTTGTTTCCCTAACATTCTGTATATTTGTACACATAGGTATATACATAATTTGACAGAATCTGGCCTGAAAGTCGGTAATGCTATTCCAAATAGAAGAAGCTGTTTTACGGCAGTTTAGCGAGAATTTTGACTTAACGTTGCTTTCAAATTTAAACGTTGAGGTATACTACTTCTAAGAAAGAGTCCTCATAGACGGGCAGGGCACACACACGTGATCTTGGTGGTCATGGTTATATTAGCCTCCTGCCGTTATATTTGCACACGCCCATGGAATCTTTATCTTCATGATCTGCTACGTGACTTGTTCCAACAGTTCAGTGTGTGTCCCACGATGTGTGTGGACTACAAATTCTACTTGGCAAGCGTTCTGTGCTATGTACCCAAGCTTTCAATTGGCATCATCTGACCCTTAGTAAAGACATGTCCAGAATCTTCAGGGCACGTGGCCGTGAACAGAATGGTCTACTTGTAAAAATGATGAATAATGGTAACATTTGTTCTCCTACTTACACCTTCGTTCTATAGCTACTTCCCACATTGTTCATTTCTGAGTCTTCATCACACACCTGGAGCGAGAAAGTAATACTGTGTGGAAGGGGTACCAATATGCCTATACCGATTTTATGCTATTAGTTTTCTAAATTATATTTTTATTAAAGGATAATATGAACACCTTTTTAGAATCGACTTCCAGATTTAAGGTTGATAATAAATTAGGTCATTAGTTGCACGGCGCTACGTCCCGAAACGTTTAAATAGGCTTTTGTTGGTTTTAGACATTTTATTTCATATTACAATTACGTAATATATTATGACTAATAGTAATAATAATAATAATAATAATAATAATAATAATAATAATAATAATAATAATAATAATAATAATAATAATAATAATAATAATAATAATAATAGTAATAGGCTGCCGGACACTTCTCGAATAAACTTGAAAACCCGTTTTGGTTCTGCCGTTCTAATTGTTGTCACGTGTTTGCTCGCTTGAGTGGCAGCCCGGCCCTGAGCTTCCTTTGATGTGTGTAATTAGATATGTAAGTAGCTGGGTGACCGAGCTTCGCTCGGCCTTTTCCCCCCCTTTTTATTGTGAAATCTTGTTTTTTTTTGGGGGGGAGGGGGAGAAGATACTTATTTAGATAAACCTGAAAACGTTAACTAAATATAAATTTTTATCGCAATTGTTAAGAGTCGTTTCCAAGATACATGAGAAATAGAGATGCATATAAATATTTCATAAGCATCATCAGTTCAGTCGTAAAACGTCCACAGCTGAACGCAGGCCGCCCCCATAGACATCCACCTAATTTGAGGTTTTCGTCGAGCATTTGTTCCACTATGACTTCAGTTCTTGGGTACTGCGACTCTATCTTCCAGGGCGTTAACATGTTGGTCAAGGCCCTTCATCTTTCCGTCGAGTTCTTCCATGTCTTCTTTAACCATCGCCAGACGCTCGTTAGTATTATGCGATAGCTCTATCTTCATATCTGACATTCTCGTTTTCATCTTTTCCATTCCGGAGTTTACAATTTTCAATTCGGCTTCCATTTTTGTTTCCATTTTTTTTAATTTCATTTTTGTTTCCATTTTTTCCATTTTTGTTCCATATTTTCCATTTCGCAGTTTGCATTTTTCAATTCGACTTTCATATTTGTTTCCATTTGCCGCATTCCGGAATTCACTTCTTCTCTCATTATGCCCATCTTGGCTAACATTAGATAATTGTTTCATCAACTGTTCCATATCGTGTTTATCGTCCCATTCCTGGCACCAAATGTCACAACTTTACTTTTTAACTACTTAATTATTTTTAATTAAAACACCGGAACGACACTAAGCAAAAGCACTGTTGAACAATAACAAATACTACAGAAAGAAAAGCTGATTGATAAAGCCATGTGAATGTAATGCGCATTTCTGTTTCAATCATATAAAAAATGTATGACTTTTTCGTCGATGAGAGAGTAGTGAAAGAAATGTGTTTGTGTTTAGTGAAAGAAAAATAAGTATAAAACCCATGTGAACGTTATACGTTGCACTTATATTTCAAATGCATGGAAAAATGTATGGATTGTTTGTAGAAGAGGGAGTAGTGTGTTATGTAAAAGAAAAGGGAGTATGGAAAACCATGTGAATGTAATACGTTGCGTGGTAAAATGGATTGCATAAAAGCCTTCTCTATGAAAAGAAAAAAAGCAAAAAACACTTAGATATGCAAATTTTCATGGCGATTGGTCAACCGACTTTGAAGTTTACTCACTCGACATACAATATGTGTATGCGTTGGTACGTATGAAGTTGATAAAGGATAGAGAATAAGATGTGAATTGTTAGGTAAAACAAAAATGAGTAGAGAAAATAGTATGAATGTAATACGTTGTATTTCTATTTCAAACATATAGCACATTGTATGAATTGCATGTTGAAGGGCAAGTAGCGAAAGAAGACTGATTGCGTCTCGTAAAGGAAGAATTAGTAGAGGAAATAGTGTGAATGCAATACGTTACATTTATATTTCAGTCATAGAAAATTTGTTTGGATTGTATGTTGACGGGCTAACAGAGGATATAGGAATGTGCTACGTAAAAGAAAAGCGAGTAGAAAACCATTTGAAAATAATATATTGAAAATAAATAATTGAACTGGTTACTATAACTATATTGTATATATGGATGGTATGACTTATTTGTAGAAGAGTGAGTGGAGAGAGATGTGAATGTGTTACCTAAACGTGGGTGGAGAAGACAGTGTGAATGTAATATATAAATATACAAGAATTGCTCGTTTAAATATATAAGGTATATTAAATATTCGTAGCTAAAAATTACTTGAGATAAAATTATTAATTTTTATGGCTATTCTGTACATTAAATGAATTTCAGTTATAATAACAACATCCTTTAAAAACTCCATATGTATATTTTTAGTATGCTAGAGTAAATGCAAAAATAGGCTCTACAATGTGGAATGAAGACTAATGTTTAACACAGTCAAATACGTCGTGACTCATTTTTAAGTGAGTCCAATAAGTGCTAAGCTAAGCGTGTCTGAAGTTGCAGAATGATTCTGCTAAACTAATGTAACATTGGTGAGATAGGCTCTAAATTCTCCTCGAAATGTTTACTGATCAACAAGTTTTCCTTTACTTGTAACAGTGTATTGTATTTAACAGCGAGAGAAGGTAGACCCAACCAACTCCTCAAATAATGTTACCATCTGTGAACAGTGCTGTTGTAATATTTGATCCGGTTTGAGCAGATGGACTTTCAGACAAGAGAACAGCATGGAGAGTTTTCCAGGATGTAGCTCTCCCGTTCTATGAAAAAACAAACTGTTCATTTCGCTTATCTGAGTACTACCTGTCTTTTTGTGAGCACTGTTTAGGCAAATCAGGAATAATATTAATATTTTGATAAGGTTCAGACTGAAAATTCAATGCCATAGATTGGATGTTTTAGTTTGATTCTACTTTTCCTACACACGACTAGTGTGAAAGTACAATTAATTTTCATTAATATTGATATTTTGCTTGTTAACGACGCTTTCAATTACCAGGATCATATCAGCGCCGCTGGTGTGGCGGAATTTCGTCCTGCAGGAATTCTTTTACATACCAGTAAATCTAGGAAATGCGGCTGTCCTTTTAAGTCGTTTTAAGCCTGGGCCGGATTTGAATCTGGGATCAGTAGGTCAGCGCCTAACCAACTCAGCCACTCAGATCCACACAGATCAGGAAGCATTGGCTGAAAATATTAGGATTATACTTTGAAATTGAATACTTTTTGTTTAATGATGCCTCCCCAAATAGAACACGCTTGGGTAACAGCATTAAAGACGCCTTGTTTGAGCGGTCATATTATTTTCTATCCCTTCTTTCCCCTTTCATTTGTATCAGGAGTTTCATTTAAACCTGTTGGGTGATTTCTAGGGCTTTGTCACGAGTAACAATTGAGGGTATTCCTAGTTTTGTGAGTTTTTTAACTGTTAAAACTTACATTCATATTTTCGGACTCCATGAGGAGATAGGGAATGATTAGGACTAAATAACAATTATCCGCCGCAACAGGCTATCGAACATGGAACCTATGGGTTGAGAAGTCAGAGTGCTAATCACTCGACCGCAGACGCAATTCGATAGACATTTTTGAGCTTAAATTAGGATTTTTGGTGGAATAGTTTAAGGGGCACTTTGGTCAAAATTGGTCAAAAGATCGAAAATTGTTTTTTTACATTGAAATGTTCCTGGAATCCCCCACTCCATGTGGTCATTACGGCCCTTCCCTTAACGTTCCTGTCAAAACTACATTTCTGCATATTCCAAATGTACCTCGCGCATCAGGTTTGCTTCAAATTCAATGAACATTTCCAAAAGTATTCATAAATAGCAGCTAAACAGTTCTATGATTCGATATTGATGTTATGATTAACATAAATTCCAAAAACATTTTTATGAAAAAATCAACAATTTTTAAGATTACATTTTCTTTGTCATAAAAAAAAAATATGTACAGCATAATCAGCAAAAGTATTTGAAATCTCTTCATACAATTGTTATCCATGTTTTAGAGTACAGTTCTATCAATATAAACCCATTTTGAGAAGTCAATATGCGCGTATCACATTTTGAAAATGTGCCATAATAGCATAGGTAATTAAATTCATAAAATAAATTATATATCATAAACGAATTATCCAATTTTAATGAAATTTGGTGTACCTACATTCTTTTCTCGTATAACTACAAATACAGTAAACGTTTCAAAAAATCGGTCAAGAAATGTGGAACTTTTAAATTTCACTTCCAATGTCCCTTAATGGGGTTTCACTAGCCTTCTTAAAGTTACTTTAAGTGTGCGTATTTTGGTATTTTACATGTTCATTATAGTGAAAGTGCAGTCTTAAGATATTGTACGAAGTTTTAGGTTTTCAAGGCACTGAATTAGCTATATTCTTCGAGATAATTTAGCACTACACGCATTTTATAAACAATTAGGTGGGAGTTTAACAATGTAGAAGTTAAAGGCAACCAAAGATTCAAGTAGTGTATAAATGGCTTTTAGATAATATGTAGAATTCTTTGGTAGCTGTTATGGAGTGGCAACCGTGCAACTTGACACATGTGTGAACTGCTTGTGTTACAGAAGTCCATTTTGATGGCAAGTGTAACAAAGAATCGTGTTGCAGGATGGTACGACGCCTTTGATTCTGGCTGCGGCAAGTGGACACCTGGAATGCGTGAAGGAGCTGCTTGACCAAGGAGCTGATCCGAGAGCAAGACGCGTGGTGAGTACACTGATCCCTACATACCTACTGTACTGGCATTGGAATCTGAGGCTGATTCACACGGGGAAACTCCAACCAGAATCTGTAACCACACAAAGAAAACCCACGCTAGAGTTGACATTCTTGGTTATTGATTGTAGATTGGATAGACGTGGGGGACAAATGTGGTGCACGGGGGCCAAGAAACTTAAGAAACAGGTAACGAGGCGCTTGAAATTTCTAAAAGTCCTCGTTACAGGACACTGCTTTGGTGTCGAGCGTCTTCTAAGGATGATACCGCTCACTTCGTTATACAAATCTCCTGTTACCAGCTCTATCTAGGAAATCCCAGCTTAGCAGGGGGAAACACATACAAGATTCATTTTACAGTGAACTGAATAATTCGAAGCTGCAGGGACAAGAAAAGATACTCGAATTACAGAAGTTACGTCTAAAATTTACATTTTAGCAATTTACATACATCCATGGGGATTTTCTGTTGTGCCATTTTTTTCGAGTATTTCCATTTTCACTTGAGGCACTGATTGAAACTTTCTCTTCAGTTAAGTTGATAAAGTGTTCATTGGTATCCCGTATTCTTTTGCAATTTCAGATTTGCATTTCAACTTCTCGAATGCCGGCGGCTTTTTCTGCAAGAGTTAGTCTTGTACTGGACACGCGGTTTACTAAGAGACCGTGGCATTCATTTACAACACCCTGAACAGTAGGAAGCTCAAGCGATGATTAAAGACGTAGGTACGTGTTTTAAACAAGGGGATGTGGGAGTAGGTATAGAAGTTCAAGACCGGCAGCTAGGAAAGCTATTCCACACCCCTTCCTTTCATTGAAATGGCCTACCCGATACGGTCTGCGGTGGTATGAGAGTAAGCAGGCATCAGTGGTGTTGCAACTCTTGCAAGTGAAATATCGGTTGTCAATGTGACAATGAAGAAGGATCACCCGCCACTGGTGTGTCTGCTCTGCCTAGCTCGCCATAAAACAGGATCGGCTTAGAAAGAGATGGAGAGAACTTATTTCTTTCTCTATATAAAAAGTAGATGCCAAGTTAAACCTCGTCCACTTATAATAAGCTCATTTTTTCCTTCCCTTTTGTTGAAAAAGGCAAAATATCCTCCAGTTAAACCTAACATGTTTTAAACTCCGGTGAAATCTTAACTATGATGTTATTCAAGAAAAGGAAAGGCAGAGCAGAAAGTACTCATACATGGGATTTGAACCAAGTGAGGTCACGACTGACAAGCAGACGGTTTAACCACCCAGTTGCCAATACAACTGCCAACTTTGCATTAACACGCATAGCTGTCAGAACACGCTATTCTGCTTTGAAATACGTGTTTTACAGTGCTCCAGGAATCGACCACTAGTCCCTTATTTTCTCTCTCCCTTCTTGTAATGGATAGAGATATTGTATTCCACCAAACTATAATTTCATATAGAAATTTCATCATAAATATTTTGGCGTCCTTAAATCTAAAGTAAAACTTTTAGGAAAAGGTCCACGCGCGCAAGCGTGTGTGTGTGTGTGTGTGTGTGTGTGTGTGTGTGTGCGTGCGTGCGTGCGCGCGCGCGCCTGAATAGCATTATAAAAAAGCATGAAAGCCGGATGAACACTAAACTGATAGTTCAAGGTTGCGACACGAAGGTCTTCCAGAATATTTCCTAACACCACACTACCCTTTACATGGAAAGCAGTTCACTATTTTTTCAAAAATTGCTCTTTTCGTTTTTTATTCATACGTACGTATGTTTAAGATATTTGTTTGACAAATGAAATCTTTATTATTATTATTATTATTATTATTATTATTATTATTATTATTATTATTATTATTATTATTATTATTATTACTTTTGAATATCCTGTGAAGTCCTCTTAGTTCTGAATTAATTTTGTATAATTAGTAAACCATCAGAGGTAGACAAAAACTTATTACACCAATAAATGTGGTTCTCGTTAAAACTTAAAATTTTGATAAATACGTTTTTTATTTTTTTTTTTTATTTTAGTGTTTCGTGGAATTAAGTAGTTCCTAGATATTTTTAGCCATTTGTTAGAATTTCCCAATATTTTACCACGCATTTTTATGTGCTAAATCATCTTTTTTTTTCGGAAAGTTGTGCAAAGTTGTGAATAGAATTTCAAAGACTGAATATAGCGACTCGCTACACAAATAAATATGCAGATATGTAATAAACAGGGCGTATTGTCAAGTTTCTGATCTAATGACAGAACTATATTATGATTTATCCATGTTGAAATTACGTGCTGTACCGTTATTATTTAGTGTATTATCAGAACAGAGTAATTATTTTTTACAATATATCGTACTGTTCATCCATAATATTTATACATTCTTTATGTGAAATTACTTGATGTAATTGTGCCGACAGTTCTTACAAATGTTTTGTACTGCATCCGATATCAAATCGTGCTTTTCACTAATCCCCCTCTCCAAGAGCTTTCCCAATGAGAACCAACTCCAACTCTAGGATTTAGGCACCAGTGGCATGACAATAGCCGCAGAACTTTGTATCCGTATCTAAAGTTAACTTGATAGTTGTTTTGTTTTAGTTTATTTCTAATTAGGTGAAGTGGCTGTAACTTTGGTTTAGACCATGTGTTAGGTCAAATATGGTTACATTTACTAAATATAGCTTATATATAGGGTAGCCTGAAATTATTATGGGGGTTTTAAACATATTTTTCTCTGCGTGTACAACATAATTTTGAGGTAACTGTAACTGCTTTGACACGTGTCCACAGAGAGCTCAGCCTGCGCAGCTGTATCTCACCGGGGAGGCGGTATTAAGGTGCAGTCCAGTGTGACTGCTTTCCCTATCTGTGGAAGAGTTGGACCGCATCCGCTATTACCATCTGTTTTCATTTTTAATATCTCTAAACTTATGGTGGAACTTTGGGTCATGGTATTAAATATGTATACAATACGGTATTTAGCTTTAGCAACTGAGGGAAATCAAGGGAAAAAACCCAATCAGATTGCCCACGGGATTTAAACCAGGGAGCTCTCGAATGCGGGCCGCACACATTACCGCCTGAGTCATCCCGCTTGGTATGCAGATTTTTTTCCCTTTCTTTTCTTTTTTTTTTTTTTTTATATTGCCGTGCTAAAATGAATCAAAGCGCTTTTGAGCTTCTATTTCGTCACCATTGTGTTCATGGTAACGAAATAAACAAAGTATAGCAACTTAAATGCAAAAGGCTTTTTATGTCCTGGAATTCTTCTGCTTCTGCTTCTTTTTCTGATTATCCTCCCCGTATGAAGGACTTACAAGCTTGTGCCTAGAATCAGACGCCTGTCGGGGATAACAGGAACCTATGGACCGGACAGAGTGAAGACCTGGAAGCAAGTGGTCAGCCCAACACCAGGTATGAGAGTGAGGAAGAGGATGATATGAAATGCAGACGAAATGAATGATTGGAAAGATGATGGAGAAGTCGGTGGATTGAGTGGCGGGGGAAATCGGAAAACCCGGAGAAAACCTGTCCGAATGCCGACTCGTCCACCACTAATACCTCATGATTCGGGTCCCTAGATCGAACCCGTGCCGCCTCGGAGACAGGCGAAGGAATTCACGAAACATAACTCAAGTTTACAGTAAAGAAATTCAGGCTTACAATATGGCAGGCTTATAGGCCAGAGCTGGGCAACTGGCGCTCAAAGAGCGCAGATTGCTCACGACCTTAAGTGATAACTGTGTTTAGCAGGTAAAGGAAATGAAGGTCGCTCAAAGTGTCGTGCGAGTCGCCCAGGCCTGATATAGGCGAAGGTTTGATTCTAACGCCCCTCTAGTAACAATATTGGTAGGTGATTCATACAATCAGATCCAAGCGGCGGTATGTGTCTCTAAAGAAAAGAGCACTGGACGGCTACTGTGTCTGATGAGAATGTGGAGAGTCGAAGCGGCTTTCTAGCACAGCCCTAAAAAATCTGTACGGTAGGCGAGTCGAGAACTAGCAATTCCAATGACAGTGTGGAAGGTATAAATATATTAGCGAAATTATAGAAAATAATACAATATGCATACGGTGTGCCGTTATTGGACGCTATTGGACACTTATTGTGCAATAACATATACCCCTTTTCCATACAAACGTTTTAACCGTTAGCACTTCTAGTTGTTTTGAGACTTGTGATTCTTGCCATTTCCTTCTCTCATCTTCTCTAGCATCCGCTCTGGAAACTTTCTTCATTAGCGTATTGATCTTTCTACCCTTCACAACTTACCATATCACATCGGAGTTTTATTTCTTCGCTCTGAAGAAACACGCCAAGTAACTTTTACTATTAGAAATCTCATAGGTCCTTCGATACAGCTTCACTTATACTTCATATTCAGAGTAGTTTCTTTCATGTGAAACCGCACTTATTTGCAATTCCCATTCCCCTTCATGTATTTTATTTATATGGGATATCCATAAAAGAACTCTGGGGACTTGAACTGAAATATTGTTATAAAGTCTCAAATGAGGCACATTTGATATGTACTAAGTCGTATAAAATAAACACACATGGCAATGTTACCTTTCAGACTAAGTAAATATTATCCTTAATCTTTTATTTAAGTATTAAAACATTTAACTTCAAAACCCCGGAGTTCTCTTATGGATATCCTGCATTTGTAATAAAAAGCATAAGTATTTTTATACACTATCCGTTTATTAAAGTCTATTAAAATTGCAATCTGTGTTAACATAAATATAAATCTGCCATTTATATTTCTAAATGTTGATAAAACTTTCTTGGCGACGCCATGATCGAGCGGTCAGACCATTCACCTATCACTAAGGCGGCCCGGGTTCGATCCCAGGGACCCTCATGTGGTATTGGTGGTGGAAGAAGCGGCGCCTCGGCGGTTTTCTCCGGCTTCTCCGGTTTCCCCTGCCACTCATTCCACCAACTGCTTCATCATCACCTTTCCATTCATATATGGCCTGCATTTCCTATCATCCTTTTCCTCACGTTCATACTTGGCACTTGTTTGACCACCCGCTTCCAGATCTTCACTCTGTCTGGTCCATAGGTTCGTCAACAGGCATCTGATCCTAGGTACAGACTTGTAAGTCCTAGTGGGTGTGAATCCTCCATACGAGGAAGGTAACCAGATAAAGAAAGAAAGATAAACTTTCCTCTACCTCAAACAAACCTTTACGTGGAAAATTGTTCGTTATTTCTGATCTCAGAACTGCTATACAATATGATTATGTGTAAATAGCTGGTGAGATCTTCTCATTATCAAATGTGCAACTGTGCATAGCTGGGAAACCGTATAATCTTGCATGGAAAAGTAAGAGATTACTAAAGCCAGATGACTGCTTCCCAACATAGCTGTTTCTAAGTATTGGTTCTAACTCTAAATTCTCCCAGGTTGAAGTTTACTGTGGTGTAATATACATTTATTTTATTGCGCGAATTCATTACCGACAAAAATCGGATTGCGATACAAATAGTTGGATGTTGTTTCTTTAACTTGAATTTAACGGTGTCCTTAGCATAATTTGAAGTATTTTTACATCATGATTATGCTAAAATGGACAGAAAATCGCGTTTTATATCAACAGAAGGGCTTATCTGTGAATTGGTGACGCATAGAGAAATCATCCATGTTAAACAAAATATTTATAATTACCGCAGCACTTCTAATATTGTATCAGATGTATGATCATTGCTCACTGAAAAATTAATAACTTTCTCGTTAATGGAGGCCAATATCGAGAACCTGCTGTATACCCAATCAAATAATAATCAAAGTGAGGCACTGGCATTTGGAACAGCTAGCAATGAATGAATGCAAAATGTAGGATGCGTGTTTTCAGAATCGGGGAAAACAGGTCAGAGGAGCGCATATACCATCTGGTGCCAACCGCAGCTGCTGTAGATGCAAATTGACGCTTGTCACGGCGACGTCTCTATGTAGCGGATATATATAACATCCACAGCAATCTGGGCTCATTTCATATTCAACATGTATGTTAGTTGGGTTACTGGACTTGACAGAGAACACTGAAAATGTGAAATTTCTTTTAGGAAAAAAAAAAAAGCTAGCTTTGATCAGCTCCTAAATGTCCCTGCTGCATGTTTTGAGGAGTTTTAGGTCTGCAAAGGCAATCCCTTATCTAAGGATGTAAACAATGGTTAGATATTGCCTAAAGATCGTCCAATGTTTGAGTGCTGAATGATGTTCAGGCGGTATTTAAAATGCAATTCATCCTAGAAGAGGAGGATCAACACTACAATTTAGAACTTCCTTAGTTTCAATACGCTCCCAAGGAATTCACCAATACGATTATGCCACAGAAATTAAATTAATAATAAAATTACCCAAGGCGGAAGTGATATAATTCTAAGTTTTTGCGTTTTGGCAACTTGTTGGCTTTGTTCAGAATCAATAGTATTGCAACATTAGTTCTTTCGCAGTGCGTTTCTCTTTTCCTTTAATTCGATCATTTGATATGGGTATTTTTAGACGTGGCGAATGGTTGGAAGTTGCGCGTGGCTCACTTTTGTGTTTATAAGACCATAGAGGTGTCAGGTTAGTATCTCTCCGACGTGCGTGTAGTAAACATCGCGGGAAAGTGCGTGGTTAAGTACAATGCCTACTCGAATTATAGCAGTCTCTTGTTTATTTCAAGTAAGAAACAGACGTTAACCCCATCATCAATTTGCACGATGCCGCTCACGCAGAACATAGCAAGGTTATTCATCACGTGTAAAAAATGCATCAGTACTTTGTCCCTTAGCCAAGGCGTTACATTTTTACGCGGCACTCTTTATCACAAAATGCACAGATTTTCAAACAATAAATCGTTCCAAGCAACAGACAGCACTAAAGGAAAAACACATTTGTAACCGGACCGAAACTTTTATAGGACTCCAATTTATTCAATGTTCAACTTGGACAGGTTTCATTGGTAATACTGTGCTGTCTAATGAGTTAGAATGGCTTAGAAAATGGCTAAACTGCTCTTCCGATGGAGAAAAGAAACATTGTGTACATCCTTTCTGACAATTGTAAATTTTACCAAGTGCATTTTAACAGGCAAGGAGAGCTTGGTCAGAAATTTAGGTCCCAGGTTCTGGCATCGAAGTGATCATTGAACCGAACCTAACATTTTTAATAGTCATTATGATACATCTGGTACTACTGTTTTTTTTTTGTTTGTTTTTTTTTTTCACTAAATACCCGAAAATGCTCGCTTTTTCACATTACCTTACAGCACAGTCCTTCAAGTTAACCCGCATGTGGTATTCGTGGTGGACGAAGCGGCGTCAGGGCGGGTTTTCTCCGGGTACTCCGGTTTCCCCCGCCATCTCATTCCACCGGTGCTCCATCTTCATTCCATGTATCATCAGTGTCACCGCCTGCGGTGCCGTAGTAGTAAAAGCGGGCGTTAAACACTACAAAAAAAAATTCAAGTTAACCGAATTCCAAGCAACTGTCCGCCGATTTGCAACAATGGAAGCCAAATTATGAACTTTCTGCCTCTTACTAAGCCAAGTAGAGGAAGTATAATAATGTTATTGCATTTCAGCCGAATATTCGATACTGAGATTTTACAGGAAATACAGACTGACGTCAACTGGACCTGCCATTCACAT
The DNA here is from genome assembly GCA_030765045.1 of Tenodera sinensis. Lineage (NCBI taxonomy): Eukaryota > Metazoa > Arthropoda > Insecta > Mantodea > Mantidae > Tenodera > Tenodera sinensis. The sequence continues at coordinate 92,453,574 of CM060968.1, read as the reverse complement.
ACACAGCGTAATTCAAAAAGCGAAAATTGGATAAACACTAAACTTGACATTTAGGTTCAACATTTTCCAAGAAGGGACTCACTTTTTTTACAACATGGACAATTTGTCTCTACAAATTTTCATTTTTTCCTCAAATAGGGCTCCTAGAATTTTGATTAAATATTGTGACGTCGGGCAGCCGCACGTCTGAAACGCTCAAGGTCAAGCTACCTCACACCACCGGGCGGCGAGTAAAAATGAGCGCGGTCGAACGAAAGTTTCCAGAACGTTCGCGAGACTTCCGGCTGCCAGCTTGTTTGTCGAAGGACCGAGAAAATGTAAATTTCGTGAAAAATCCGTGCTACGACATTTCTAGTACGCAAAGATGCTAGATGGCGAGAGAAACGAGTTGCTCTTGTGATGGAGCTGTGAGTGTTGATCGAGATAGCAGTGTGTGTGTGTGTGTGTGTAGGGGGGGTCCACTTCGAGAGACTGTGAGTGTGTCGACAGAAATAGTTTTGGGACATTTAATCATTGGTCGGAATTGTGTGAAGCAGTTTTAGTGAATGTGATTGTTGAATCCAACTGTTACAGAGAGAGAGAGAGAGAGAGAGAGAGAGAGAGAGAGCTGAAAGACAGAAAAGTGTGTGTCAAGGTTACGAGAGATCAGAACAACTGTGAGTTGCACACTTACGAAGAACTGTAGACTGTATTAACGATAAAACAGAACGGTGCTTTTATGCTACAGTTTTAGAGAAGAAATAAAGTGACAGAAAAAGTATCTGAAGGTGCCTTGTCTCAATATCATATGTTTGGGATATTGACATGAGAAATAGAATGCATTTTGTCAAATATAATCAGGAAAAACTGCTCAGCATTGTATTTTTTGTCACTTTCCCACCCTCTCTTTTCCTTCGTAAGGGGTTGCTCCCATGGGGTTATTCCATCGTGTTTCCCCATGTGTATAACTAAGTGCTTATTGCTTGCTTTGAAATTATTTCTAAATGAAACGTATTGTAAAAAGAGCTAGAAGAATCACTGTTTAATGAGTGCTGCAGTTTAAAAGGTGTATATACGAATTCATAATGAGCAGAAAAAAACTTTGTGACTATAGAACTTAGACTTTCTTTCGTTGTGAAGAAGACTTTGGATGATGCGTTTGGTCATGTTTCACACGATTTACTTAATGAATATTCTGTAGGAGGGTATTCTTGAGAGGTTTTAATCTCCAAATCCTCTTTCTGCGCTACTAACACACATAGTTGTCACATTGTGGTCATCTTTGTGTGCTGCTCGGAATAAAAGTGTTCTTTAATATGCCTGGCCCCACGCGTTTCCTCTGAAGTTGCAACAGCGAAAACCCAGTTAGCTTAGCTAGATTATCTCTTATGGCCCCATCTTGGTATTCTAATAGCAAGGTCTTGTAGATCTTTGTTTCTCCTTTAGTCACTTAAGAGTTGAAATTATAAACTGTACTGTGGTCTGTGGCGAATAGGAATACCTTTCAATGCCTGAAGAAATCACCATCGGTTGAGTGGTTTCCATGATAACCCCTCCCCCACACACACTTTTGTGTTATATAGACTTAAAAAGACGCGAACAAGCATGGTACAATATGAGAAGGTAGCCGCAGAAGTTCGGCCATCGAACTGGTGCTCTGCGATTGCCGAACTGGTGATGTTAATTTTCATAGTCTAAAAATCCTCGGAGTGCTTAATGATTTTCAAAACCGGTTTACATAGTGCACTGCAAAAGTGCTTACGACTGGAAGTAATGACCCTCTTCAGCTGTGCAGGAACTCGGTGACAAGGATCCTATTTATCATCCTTGGAGGATGAACACCTAGAGATCCAATTACGTACGTATATAGTCTGTAGGTGTAGTAACGGAACATTCGCCTGCGACAGCCACTCTGTGCTTCCTGCTGGTAACAAAAATGGCCAGAAACATCTTGAAACAACCACGCAGATGAAAGATGCAGTGTCGGTAGGAGCTTCGGCGGGCAGAGCAGGCATTGCTCTTCGGGATCGAGGGAGGTATCTCTATCAGGGGACCTGTGAGACCGCAGGGGAAGGGAAGACGGTGTTCATCGGGGAGCTCACATCTGTAATAGTTAGGGGCTCTGTCCTCTGCTGACTGTCTCATCAGGTTCGGCAACCCTTCGCATCCTCTCATCTCACCCCTCCCTCTCGAGGGTAGGGCGCCCATCAGGGGCAAGCACAAAATATTTAACTGGTCGAGGTACTAAGTCCCTCCGTACCTTGTCTATCCTATCCTAAATGTTGTTTAGAAACAGAATATAGACACAGAGAGTCCAAACTTTCTGGTTCAAATTGCATAGATCAGGGGAAGACAGGTAACGCTGCTGTGACGTCAGCTCACTCAGCTCACATGCTCCCACGGAAAGCCAGTTGAACGTGTGATGTCACACCGGACAAGAGGAAATGGCATACGGGACATCGTAATTTTAATGCTGACTATTTCAATTACGGAATAGTCACAGATTATAAATAATTACGTTTCAGCTTTATGCCATATATATTAATTCTAGTTTATTTGAATAGTCATGTTATAACGCAAATAGAACAGGCATTTTAACTATTTTGCCTGAGCTAGAGGAGAGCTATACAGAATAATTAGGTGGACATTTTCCGACATTTGCCGTTTCACTTTTCTTTAACTAGTTTGTCAATGTTAGGGCGTAATGTACGGCACATTTGTAACCGAAGACTGCATGTTAGATTCACATTGTTAACGTCCAATAAATACGGGGTCGCAAAGATCTGAAACGTAGTTGACAATGTTTCTACATCTTGAAGCCTGGTCTCAAACAAAACCACTACATACCACACTACACAACGTCAACAAAAACACAAAATAAAAACAAAATTCTCACTAACGCCGTTAAGATCCCTCAAACAACAAATAAATACCCTCAGACTAGGCTGAAGAGCGTTCTCCCTAAACAGCCCGGGCAAGTTGTAAACATGCCCAAATAACATTCTTCATATCCATTCAGTTTCCTGCAAGTAGCGCCGCTGATCTAGGCAGCATAGCAATACACTGCTCTCGCCTGACATCACACGAACGTACAAGCTGGCTCTTCGTTTAAATACGTCACACGGCCCGAAGTTGTCTTCCCCTGGCGTAGATCATCACCTGAAGAGGCTGTTAGGTTAGCTCAGTTGCTTGGAGACATCTTCGCATTTTGCTGCCATGTACAGTGGCGAATTCACTGACAGGTATGTGGAAGTAGCGACACCCGACGTCGCAGTGAAGGATGATACTGTGCTATAGATGCAAGTAAGAGTGATCATCTGTGATAAAGGCGAGAATAATATTTTGATCGGCATGCTAAGAATTTCAGCTTAATATCGCGTCTTTGCTTTTATTATTATTATTATTATTATTATTATTATTATTATTATTATTATTATTATTATTATTATTATTATTATTATTATTATTATTATTATTATTATTATTGTTGTTGTTGTTGTTGTTGTTGTTGTTGTTGCACATAAACCATTAGTGTTTTGTGTTAACCAGTTTTTACTTTCTTTACTGGTAAGTAGAGGAAGTATTGTATTCCACCCAAAAATTCGACGTCGAGATTTCACCGGAAATATATGTTTTGAGACCCCCCTGAATCAAAAAAAAAAAAAAAAAAATTGGAAAAAGGTCCTCTCTCTCTCTCTGTGTGTGTGTGTGTGTGTGTGTGTGTGTGTGTGTGTGTGTGTGTGTGTGTGTGTGTGTGTGTCAGTCTGTGAACAGCATAACTCAAAAACGAAAAGTTGGTTAAAAACCAAAGTTGGTACTTAAGTTTAATGTCTTTCAAGGAGGCGACACGACGATTTTGAAGAAAATAGCCCCACCCTAAACTACTCTTTATGTGGAAATTTTTTTGAAAATTTTTATTTTCTTGAATATGAGTAATGATTTTGATTAAAATGCCATATGCTTAAGATATTTGTATGACAAATGAAATGTATATTTTGAATTTTCTGGCTATAGCCTATGTAGTCCTGTTGTTTGCTCTGGATTACTTTTGAATAACTCGTAAACCGTAAGAGATAGACAAAATCTTACTATACAAAAATGTAGAGCTCGCTGAAACACAGAATTTATGCTTTGTGACCTCTTCTACCAGTCCACCGTTGTAGAAAACCCTGGTCTAAACACTGACAAAAAATCGGTCCAAAGTGAGCTGGAGCTCCATCTCTATCTTGTTGGAAAAAGATGTCATGTTTTAGATTGCTCCTGGTTGGTTGCTATAAATGCTCTTTAACATGTGTTTGAGCTATGAAGGAAGGGGGAGACAACGATAGATCTTAAATGAAAGCTAAATTTGTTAAAACTGCTATTTAGCTGGTCGTCTCCTTAGCGCGATGGTAGCGCTGCCTGCTTACCAAGCGGAGGACCCAGGTTCGATTCCCCGTATCCGCGTGGAGATTTTCTTCCGCTGGGAGACCTGGTCCGGGTGCACTCAGCCTCGTTAGGTCCTTGAGGCGCTAATTGAGCAGCCACTTGATTGAAAAGCAGCGATCCCTGTGCAAGAAGACCGCATAACCGACCGGGAGGGACCGGAGCGATGACCACGTTCCATCTCCAGTGCTGCACCCTACTCATGACGTCTGTGGTGGGCAGAGGTAGGGGACGCAGAGGTCGGCGTTAGTCCTAGGCCCGGATGGGCTATTGTGCCACGGGCTTATGCTACTAATCTCAGCACTTGTTAGGGACTTCCGCGCGTCTCTGTGGCCTGTCTAGCTGCGACCCTGTGTGGTACCTTCGGTTCCCTCATTTCATCCTTGCCTCCTGAGGGGTAGTAGCCACAATAGATCTATGTAGGTCAAAGTGAGCGAGGTTTCCCCTCAGTGTCTGCACCCTTTATCCTTTAGCACACCCGAATTTATATTAAATAGCCAGGTATAGGATGCATGCAATCGAACGAACTGAGAACCTGGTTTATTAATTATGTGTTGGGAAATACTGGAATTTCATAGCTGCATTTTCAAATGAAAGTTATTAAAAGACACAACGATTCGCTATTGCAGACTATGCAATTTTGATGGCAAGTATGCAACGTTCCAAATCTTTATGACACTTCATTTCTGACATGGAACAAAGCAAATGATAGTGAGGATAGCTGACGCACAGGTCGTGCACCGATTATTACAACATACGTTGTTATGTAGAAAAGCATGAATGGAGCCAGATTAAAAGCAAACTCACAATCCAAAATATCAAGTGCCAACTCACACTGTCCCTCTTGATATACGAGGTTGCACTAGCATGCAATAGTTCAGCGTGCGTTCGATATCCCTGCATGGAATTCAGTGTTTACTTTTGTATGTACACTCATGCTCCACGCTGTCCGAGGGCTCTAGATATTCATTGGAGCTGTTTTAGAAGTCATCGATATTTGTAGCATTAAAGTCTCATCAGAGGCGCAGATACTTTCTAAATAGAACAAGCAATTTAAATCATGACGATTTAGTATTCAGTATTTCAATCACTGCTCTTTTAACACCATGAAGAATCAACGTGTTTCATGTTTTTGTTTTACTATATGCCTGTCCAATTTGGGGAGGAGCCAGTGCTACAGAAATTAAACGCATCCAAACGTTTCAAAACAAAATCTTACGTATCTCAACTAATGCGCCATGGTTTGTCAGAAACAATCAACTACACAGAGAAACTGGAATCAGTACCATTCAACAGTCAATTTCTTCACAAGCCGAACAGTTTTACAGCAATCTAAAGAACGTTCCTGGATCTATTCACTACTCTCTTGGCAGAAAATCCAACTTTCCAACACGCATCAAGAGTCGTCTACCACTGGACCAGTTATCACAGCAAGATCTGATTTAATTTCAACTAATACTGTCAGTGAGGGGCCCAATGAGGTTTACCTCATTTCAATGTTACTTATTATATTTTATTTATTGTTATGTGTATTTCAACAATGGTCTGTAGAGCGCACATGCGCTGATCGATCAATAAATCATTAAAAAACAAATGTTTTTGTAAATCAGGAGTAGTAGCATTTGTTTTCTTTGGAGTAGCAGGCTATCTCTTTTCTCATCCTTTTAATTCAGGGCTTGATATTAATGCCATAGGAGAGCGTAGTACTGAAGATGTAATCGCTGCTTTGCGCATCGATCCCGGTAGCATGACCCTTTCAGTAGGCTGCCCAAATTAAAAAAAAAAAAAAAAAAAAAAAAAAAAAAAAAAAAAAAAGGCAGAAAGGCAGAAAAGAAAAAAGAACCGTTTATGTTACATTCACGTGACTTCATTTTTGTATAGTTTATGCACACTGTTCTTACGAAAGAGTATTCTATCTCTTCATCTTAATCAAAACGGAACTTCGCAGAAATAGTTTGATCACCATTTCGTTGTGGGAACCAGGGGGAGAATAAATCGAACCGAATCGATAGTCAAATGTTTAAAAGCGAGTCGGCATATGCTGCCCTTGAAATTCCACATTCTGTCAATGGCATTACGAGATACAACCTCAATAGCCACAACACTTTAAGAAAATGACAAAGTGTTGAGAAATATAAACCATTAATAACGGATATCTCGTAAATGTCTGATGCTACAGAAAATAGTATATTGCGATAAAGTCGATAATCGATCTTAGCAGAACGAGAAAGAAGTTAGAAAATGCGAGATAAAGTTAAACATTTTCACCCCTGAATTTCTGAAAAGCATTTAATGCATATGGACTACATACTACTTTCGACGAACATAAAACCAAATTAATCAATCTCAATCAGCTGTTCAAAAAGTAGTATCAAGGCCGAGTGCACTTGCCTCTGAGAAATGCAGATCGATTAGTCAGACCTGATAGTATTGACCAAGTCGATCAACTACTGAAGTTGACATGGTGGCTTACTCCGAAAGAGATCTTGAATAAGCAAGTATTAATGTTAGCAAATAAAGGAATTAAAGACGGTAATATATAAGATTTAAATGGCAAAATTCAGCCATCAAATATGATTGTTGCATATCTGCAACAAGAAATATACACATCAACGGTTGGAAGAATGCATTTATTTTGCTAACGTCTACAGTAAACATTCAGAACACACAGTGTGCAGGAATTTCCTCTTGAAACACATGAGTGGGAAGTGGTTTAAAAGCATATTATTTACTTGTAATAGTGTTTTAAAGACTCTACATTGTTTATGTAACACTTATGTTTTTATCTGTTTGCTATCCCTTTTCCGTTATACAAAATTATGGAAAATTACTATCGAATAAAGATGACTACAGGCTATTACCAAAAAAATGCAAAATATAATTTTTATTTGTCATGTAAACAAAAATCATTAGTCATTTTAGAAAAGAAAAATATTTCGATTGAGTTTCCAATGTAAAGGTAGTTTGAGGTTAAAGGCCTTTCTTGAAAATCTTCTTGTTACATCTTAGTAAGATACTGAACTTAGATAGTTTCTTGTTTAACGACACCTCATATTTAGTTACGATATTTACAGACACACGCGCAAGGATCTTTTTCTAAATGTTCTTTTTTCAGGAGATCTGAAAACGAGTATTTCCAGAGAAATTTCGTTATCAAATTTTGGGTGGAATGCAATGCCTTCTCTGCCAACTATGTACATAGCAGGGAAATAATAAAAAGAATCGAAGTTAACTAAAAACTCGGAGGTTTTCCCACTCCTTTCGCCTAACACATAAGCCTTGTGTGTTTGCGCTTATTGCAACATACTGCTAAGCCGCTGCCTCCATCCAAAAAAGGCTCTCTGAAGTGCTTTGCTGCATCCTGTGTTATTAGTGTTGCATTTAATAATGATAGGTAATTTCGAAACAAGAAATCGGTAACTTGGGCTTTAAAAGATAACTCATACGTGTTGTAGTCTACTTCAATATGGGCATGTAAGGTTTACCGCACAGGTGAGGCCGTACAACGTACTTTATTATTATTATTATTATTATTATTATTATTATTATTATTATTATTATTATTATTATTATTATTATTATTATTATTATTATTATTATTATTATTATTATTATTATTATTATTATTATTATTATTATTATTATTATTATTATTATTATTACAATTATTATTACTACTAGTAGTATTATTACTATTATTATTATTACTATTATTACTACTATTATTGTTGTTACAAATGACAGTGTGACAAATGATAAAGTCCAGTTACGCTTTCTTTCAATTTATTTTCCTTAAAACACACACACAACTTAAAACTAACTCCTAACTGCTAATTGCTGTCTCATTCAACACTCGATGACTCCATCATAAAAAGATACCTGCTCGTGTCTTGACCCGCTTATACAGGGTTATTCTAAATTATTGTCGGAGTTACAAAAATTCATAACTCACAGTGCAATTGACGTAGGAATATGAATCTTGTTTTATTGTGTACACTAACTCATAAAGTCTTTTTACATACGTTACAAATTCTCGATATGTGCGCCTTTTGTCACTGTACACACATCTTTTCGATAGTCCATCTCTTCCATCTCTTGACACGAGTCAACGGCAACGGTGATGGTTTCGAAGGCGGCCTGAATATCCACCGTTAGGGGAAGAACAAATACCTGATCTTTAACATATTCCCACAGGAAGAAATCGCATGATGTAAGATCTGGTGAACATGGTGGAAAGGGTAAGAGCATCAGATCACCTTCCGTTTCGCGTCCCATCCATCGGCACGAAGAGTGGTCAGCTTTTCGCGGTAATAAGCTTAGAGAAGTGAAAGAACTTCCGATAAACTGGGTAACTTTCTGTCGCATATCTCGCCGCGAGGAGGTTAGTTTGGCTCGACTGAGAATAGGGCACTGCAATTTTTCGAATGGTTACCTATTTAAAAGGGACCCTGCCCCTCTATGTCCGCTGTGTGACAATCTTTTGTGTGTCCGTCACGTGCTGCTAGAGCGCTAGACTGTTCCTCTCTAGAGCACCTTCGAGATTCTCTGCAGCTGCCTGGCAGGTTTGCAGGGGTCTTCGCGGACGACAAAACAGCGGTAGATAGAGTTTTTAGCGAATTATAATATCAATTTGAGGATTTAAATTTTTAGATATTTGTTTATAATTTTTGACATATCTATTATCTACCTTGTTTTATATTTGGCTATTGCCACTGTATTTTACATTTGTATATATTTTTTATTGTTACCAGTGATTTTATTTTTGATTGAAACTTATATCTGGCCATTGCCATGAATTTTATAAGGGCGCTGTTGACCTAGAAGTTGAGCACCCTTAAACCCACAAATCCCATTCATCGTTGTGGAAGTTCTTGGTTTAAAAATGCTCTAACCTCCCTGTGGAAATGAGGTGGGGCATCATCCTGTTGCAGCACGTAATCGTCCCTGTCATCACTCAACTGGGGTAACAGCCATTCTGTGAGCATGTCCAGGTAAGTCAGCCCTGTCACTGTCTGTTGTTGAAGTTTTTGGGGGTTGGTTTGGTTTAAGGGCGCTCAACTTCGAGGTCATCAGCGTCTGTTGTTGAAGAAGAACGGGCCATAGACCTTCGTGTTTGAAACGGCACAGAACACATTCACCTTAGGGGAGTCTCGCACAGTTCCACATAACAATGGGGGTTCATTGTACCCCAAATGAGAACGTTTTGTTTGTTTACCTCTCCATTTACATGAAAAGTAACTTCGTCACTGAAAACTAATCTGTCAAGAAAACCATCATCTTCTTCAATACGTTCCTGCAGCGTCATGCAAAAGTTGAAACGCAGGACTTTGTCATTAGCTGTTAGAGCTTGACGCAATTGTAGGCGATATGACTTACCTTTAGGCGCCTTCGTAACACACGCCATACGTGGTTTGAGGAACTTGCAGTTCCCTGCTACATCTCGTAGTTGATTTCTTAGGACTACGGAGATAAACGTTCCTAATCCGATTCACATCCGCTACTGAGACAGCGGGACACCCACTGTTTATCCCTTTGCACAAACAACCTGTATCCACAAATTTGTGACTTCCATCTGCGAATGGAGTTGTCGGAAGGAGGCTCCTTCCCGTATTTTGTCCGAAAATGGCGCTAGACTGTGGCAATGGATCAGTATTGATGATATTCAAGAGTACAAAAACCTTTCTCCTTACCGCTAACCGTCATTTTGTTACACACTGATATTACTGCCTCTGGTGGTAACTTAGGTACTACAGTTGATGCAAAATAAAACTTTGAGAGTTTAGTATAACCGTTACTGCTACAATAAAAATGTTTTCCACAGTTTCAAAAAAAAAAAAAAAAAAAAAAAAAAAAAATCAAGAATCCCCGACAATCATTTGGAATAACCCTGTATAGGCGGAAATGGTGTAACACGGATTTTTCTCAAAATTACCCTTTTCGTAAGCAAGCTCGGCACGTGAACAGTTATCTCGGACAATCTGTAATAATCTGTCTTTGTTCCGGCACACTCCATTGTTACGTGTTTACTCGCCGCGTAGTGCTGTGACGTAACTTGATCTTGAGTGGCTCTGGCGGCTGCCGGCCAGCGTCATATTATTCGTTCTCTAGAGTTAACCAGTCCATATACTCAGGATAAGCTAAACCCCAGGAAAATCCTTATCCAAATAACTAGCTAGCCCACTTGTCCCCACATCGGGGTGACATTTAAGCCATCCCTCCCCACCAGTTTTGGTTTTCATCCAGGGCACTCGACACCTCAGCATTTGTTCAGCTATCTTATAAGACATCAAGGAAACAATTACTCACTGCTGCCGCTGTTACTAATAATACTAATAATAATAGTCACGTGCATATTGTTTTATGTAAACGTGTATACGTTAATTGCGCTTTAAAGTAATGAAAGCGTTAAAAACCACTTCGTAAATGCCATTTCATTAAATAAAACACGTTTTTCAAGGTGAAACAAACTAGTTTTTATTTCTTTTTTAATTTTATCCGTTAACCGGGTAGGTGAGTTCGAACTATCAATGAAGGTATAAACGAAATGCATACGTGAGGTGTAGGTCATAAATCGTATGTGATACTCATACAAATATTCGAGGAAAAAATATCGGAAAAATATGTCAAACTTATCAATAGGGTCTGAAACCCTATCCACTGTATGAGAGAGGAAAGGTTATCAAAGATAGAGGAAGCACTGCGCGCATGTGTGTGTGTGTGTGTGTGTGTGTGTGTGTGTGTGAGAGAGAGAGAGAGAGAGAGAGAGAGAGAGAGAGAGCGAGAGAGGGGGGGAGGAGGGAGGAGGGGGGAGGGGGGAAGAGAATAGCATTAGTCGAATAATAATGGTCGTATAAATGTTGTTCAGTCTGAAAGGTGTTTAGGATCCAACGTGAATATATTCATGGAGCCTCTCCCCCACATACAGTCCAATACTTATAAAAATTTTTGTTTTTTTATTTTCTAAAGGTAGCTCAAACTGCTTTGGTTTAAGTGTACCTATGTTTTAGATATTGGCATAACAGACATAATTTGTGTGTTAAACCTTCTGTCAATAGCCGGTTAAATCCTCTTCATTCTTATTGCATTTTATAAACTGGGAAACCTTAGAAGATAAACGAAAGCTACTCAAGGAAAATGTGGAGTTAAAATGCACGTTTTGTGGAATAACTTAATTATTTTCTCTACTACGTACTCAGAGTAATTAAAGGAAATATTGCATTCCACCCCCCCCCAAAAAAAAAAATTATATTTCATAGGAAATACATGTTTGAGACTCCCTGAATACAGAAAAACGTTTTTAGAAAAAGGCTTGTGTGTGTATGTGAACATCTCTTGTCAACAGCATAACTCAAAAACAAAAAGTCTGTCAAGTACCAAAATTGATATTTAAGTTCAGCTTCTTCCAGGGTTGTAACACCAAGATTTTTAAGAAAATCCTTCCCATTCTATGGAAACTACCCTTTACATGAACTATTTTTTCGAAAATGTTTATTTTTTCAAAACAAGTGTATTAAAGTACTATATGCTAAAATATTTTCATGCCTCTGAAGTTCTCTTCATTCTGAATGACTTTTGCATAACTGGTAAACTCTAAGAGATAGCCAAAATCTTACTACACAAAAATGTAGATTTCGGTAAGGCACACAATTTGTGTTAAAACATCTTTTTTGGCGACCAATTCCGAGACAGTAGGTGTTTATTATCCATTGGTTTGAAATTTCAAATGTCATTTTCAGGTGTCACAACGTGAAGACAGTCGGCATTCAACATTTCGGTTCACAATAACTTGGCAACGAGAACGGCAAGCCATATTAATAGAAAGTTGAGGTCGATATTCCGCATTGGGAATTCATTTGTTTCTAGCTGACCAATGATATTTTTTCTAGCTTGCAACTAGAGGGAGCTCCAGCAACTGTTCCATGACATGATCGTCCTGAACAATTTCTACAGTGAAAAGTCTAATATGTGCAATATGAATCTAACATGCCGTGCCCAGCAATGGGAACGAGAAAGTAGAAACTTGGCCAAGTCTTCTTTCCCGTCCCTGGGCTCGGGAAAGCTTCCTGCTGGTTGTGAACACCCCCATTTGAATACACGTATTTCAACTTTCTCGTTATGGTTACCGTTACCGGTGTTTCCGAAGCAGCCTTAACCGTGGAGAGATGGTGCTCCGGTCACCTCTTGTAAAATGAATTGACGCAAATGCTCATAGTTCTCGTGCATCAGGCAATACCGAGCTTTCAGATTAACCCAAAGAGAAAACTGTTCGATAGTCACACCCATTTGTGTTGCACTGTACAAATTTACTTTAATACACAGGAAATGCCCAAACTACTCTAATCGGTTTGTTTCAGTAACAAAAGAAATATAAAATGGTAGAAAAATCATTTTAATGCAATTCAATAACAACAATGGCTACTGATGATCCCGTGGATCTTATACCTACAAGGAAAAGGAAAGACTTGCTAAGACTGACAATAGGAATAACCCAAATAAATTTGAACGTCCAGTGTATGGAAGAGAGCATTCTTCCTCTCAAAAGAAGATTTAACGCTGACTTGCTCTTCTGTGATATTTATTGATTGAATATCGACAGCAGGAAGCAATTTGCTGATGAAAATATCTGAGCTATCATTAAATTCTTTCGCCGCAATTAATCTCCCGCCTTGGCTACCGTGCCCTCCAATACGTAGGCAGCATATACAATAGCCAAGGGCGACGTGTAAGTGCTAGGCTCCAATGCTGCAATTATCTCTTTCCTCTTCAGTGCATCTGTTGTGCGCGTACCTATTCCCAAGTCCTTAACAATAGCACAGTGTGCGTTTGCTTTAAGGACTCTGTATGGGTTTAAGGAAGGGCGTTTGTCTTCTGTGTGTAGAGAGGGAAAATTAGTGATGACGTAGGAGGGTTACTCATGCAAAAAAGTCCAGCGAGATCTGCTACATTAGTTCATTTACTTTTCAGCTTATTAATTTTGGATAGTAGGCATTTTACTAAAGAAAAGTTCAAGTTATTAATTCTACTAGTTCCTGCAAGAACCAGGGAGATGATCCATGGTTACGTGTGAGGCTCGCATTCTGGAGGTCGTGGGTTCGATTCCCGTGGCCGACCTTCCTGACCAATGGGTCCCAATTCGCCGGGATGAGGGGCCAGGAGGAGTATAACGTTTTAAGTTTTAACAGTTGACAGGCTGTCTTCCGCTCAAAGATAATAAACTTTGCCCCGCACCGAGGCTATAAGTACTCGTATATGCGCGTTAAGACGCACTAAGGATAACATATACAGGATTGCATGTAGCGAAGAGAAAATCAGCCGCAGTTACCTTTCATTGTTTTATCCCAGTGATGGGTGCCTCTAACTAAAGTGAGGGGGGGGGGAGGGGAAGAACCTGGTGAGATAAAATGGCACCTTTTTGTAAGGTCTTTCCTTTAATATTTTTAAATACCGATATATGCAAGCAATGATATATCATTCTAATTTTTAAACTATTTTTCTTATCAAACTTAGGCCTAAGGGAGAGAAAACCGAGACAGTTATTTTTATTTCCGATCTACTAACACTTAAAAAATCCCACCTCGATCCGCAACATCCATGTGTCAATGACCTACCATGTTGGTATTTATGCGTTTACGAAAAATATTTACTTTGCAAATACACTCTTTCGTTGACTATGCTAACGACGCGCTTTTGCTGAGATGTACTCGTAGTTTTGCACCTAAAGTATTCATAAGAAGATGAATGAAATGCTGAAATGTTACCCGCCATAGATTACTCATGGCTCTTGGCCACAGAAGTAGATTTCCACATGAGAGCACGTGGAAGGCGGTAGAAGAAAGGGTACTTGTCAGTGAACTTTCCGACTAAAATCTGTACTTAGAAGATCGAGTGAGTTAGCGAGCGAGCATGCTCTGCAACATAATATAATTAGCATTAGAAAATAAATAGTGACAGAAATTGGTTTACGCTTCTTTGCCTCTAGAGAACTTTATTAGTCATAAACATAAAATATTTGAAACTCAATCAAAACCATAGATTCAGCAACATTAGCACCCGCTACAAATATACCTTTTTATTACATTTTAGTAGAAGCGGTGATACACTGAAAATTTATAAAGATGAGATGGAATTTGGAAAACATTAAACATCACTAAGTAAAAAGTACCTGAACATGTTTTTAGGACGACTTATCCTCATTGTCAGCAGGCCTACAACTGCCTTAATTAGTGATGTTAAATATTCCAAACTCCAAATCTTTATAAAATACTTTTATTTTTCATCACCCTTCAGCTCGTATAGGTACTCTACAGTGGCATGCCCCCCTTAGCGACTTTCCTGAGATAGAATGATTATTTTATCCCAGTCTCTGTTTTTCTCTCACTCATGCATACATAAAATATGGCTCTGGACATAGAAATAGAAGGTCAACGAGTTGTAGCAGCTAGCCTAGAACTAAACCTGGAGCCATAAATTGGCAAACCAGTTATGCTACGACATTCTACACCTTTACTCAAAAACATTTTAGTTTTTGTTTTGTTTTGCTTTGTTTTTTTTAATTACAGCTACTTCGTTATTTAAGCCAGCGGTTTTCAAATGTTCGTATTTCGCACTCTCCCTTCTCTACCCTGGAAGTTCTGCACCCCAGCCTACGCTATGGCCTATTGGATGGGAGCGTAGTTTCCAGTTCTCAACCATGTAATACGTGGGTCCTAGCTCATACTACTCAGTCGGTCTGGGTGGCTCAGTTGGTTAGACGCTGGCTTACTGATCCCAAGCTCGCGGGTTCAAACCCGGCCTAGGCCGATGGTTTTTAAGTGTGCTTAAAAACGACAGCTCCATGTCAGTAGATTTACTTGCATGTAAAAGGACTCCTGCGGGACGAAATTCCGGCACACCGGCGACGCTGATGTGATCCTGGCAATTGACAGCGTCGTTAAACAACAAAATAATTTTTTTTACTAGCTCATACTTGGTGGTGCGGATTTATGGATGACCGTCCATCTTTATCGTGCTACAGAAAAAAATTCTGCGGCTCCCTGCTTAATATAAGATAGGAGAAGGATAACATTCCCCTACGAGAAAATGTAAACTCTCTTTTGGAAACCATTTTTCTGTTGCCTTGTCTTGTCTACTTATTCGACACCACACATGTCAAGCTACGGCGGTCTTTCAAGCGGACGAAACCCACAGTTTGAGCAAGCACAGTTAATTTAAGCTGTAGCTTGAAAGCAATTTGTAAACATTGAAGTTTTAGAAGAAGTTCAAGAAAAACGTGGTTATCTATCGTTATGCAGAATCCTTGCGCTTGTTGCATTCTAGTTAAGCACTTCGTTAAGACATTTAACGCCGTGAAGCCTTAGAAGCGTTTAGGGTAACGATGCATGGTGAAACTCAAAGTGTTTAAGAGGTATTAGGGTACTGACGAAGTCGACAATACCGCTCAATAACCACGCATACTTTACAATGTTCTTCCTTAAAACTTCAATGATGTTATTTTACATTGTGGTTGAATTCAACTCCATTGTAAATCAGCAACAGTAGAACCTAAAAACATGCTGTTTTATTTCAAAATACCTTTAAGCAATTTTGAGCTATGTACGTTTCTGGATCATCGTGTAAGAAAGTGTTAAAGCCAAATTTCGAAAACAAATAGCAGCTACATTCTGAATTTACTATTACCGAAGGCATAAGTAAAACTAAAGGTAACTAAGTATGAAAACTAAAAGCAAATTTACACAGAGCAGACATTTTTCTGTCAAATATATTCTAATATAAAATGCTAAACGGATATTTATGAAATTTAAAATGCTAATTAAGAAATTAAATACAGTGCACTCATATATAAAATTATTCTCATACAGAGAATTTTGGCTTAATCGAGATACTGTTAGATGTTTGTGCAAGTTCACCGTTATGTGCATCCTGTGAAGGTGTCACGCCTACGTTCTATGCCATAAAATGAAGTTGCTCTGCCTGGCGATGCTGGTCTAACAATCTAACCTATGGGCTTGCTGTTTCCGCCTTTATTCTCTATCAAACTGAGATAGAAACTGGGACAGGACATTGCATGTACTCAGCTCTAAAGGTACTACTCTGCAACTCCACCTTCCGGAAGTCATAGAACATCCGCTATTGCTGCAGCTTCCACTGCCATAAACCTCAAAGTGTCTAATATATACGAGCTATTCATGTTCAACATTGTTGACAAATGTTCTGTTTCGCTCTCTGCCTTTGGATTACAACATACCGCATTATATGTATATTTTGAAACAGGTACTTCAACACAATACACACATGTTGCAAACATTTATTAGTTAGACGCAAGGAGCTTAGGGTGCTTTTGTTCTAAACCCATCATGGACAGATCCAATTTCATTATAGCCTACAATGACGTGTGTGTTTTGAACATAATGGGAGAAAATATTGAAGCAAAAGTGTAAACTTATTATAATTTATGGTGTAAGCTGTTAAACATGGACTGAAAAATGTAACACCCGAGAACTCCAAACCAAAATTGTTAAGAGCAGATTTTGAGAGAAAAACATTTAAAGTAACTATTTTTTATTAATCTATTATTTATTTACCAGGGAGAAATACGAACTAGTTTGAGAATTCAATGTCATTCTGGCAGGTTGTCACAGTAGCTTAATGGTTAGAGCACCCGCCTGGTAAGCGGAGGGTGTGTGGTTCAAATCCCAGCTGTGGCATTGAATTTTTAAGTTCCAGTTCTACCTCTCAAATTAAAGTGACCTTTTATCAGTGTTCGAATCAAACTTTCTGACGAGGGGGGACTTGAGTTTGTGTTGTATTTTTGGCAATAATGGTAGTAATATCAGTGGTGCGTTATATACACACAGTGTGCATTGCAGTATTATATACTCGTAAAAAAAATAAAAAATAAAAGTAGCAGTATAGCGAGGGTAGCGGCGGCAGCAATAGGTATTTTACTGCTTTTAAGAGCACCATGATTTTGTATTTCTGAGCAGTACAGGCATAATGTAACTCTGCAGCTTTTACCTGAGAAGCTGTAATCATGGGCGTCGCGAAGGGGGTGCAGGGGGGGCCCTGGAAGCTAATACACTCAATGTGTAATCATTTACTGAGTATTAGACCATATTTTAATTTTGATGCAAAGAACAAATTTTATTCAGCACAAATTAATATGGTTATCCACAACAAATGCTATAACTTGGCAATAAAATAATGTATTAATGTTTTTTGATTGCAAACTTCCAACATGCGCCCCCCCCCCTGGAAAAGGGTCTGCAGATGTAATATTAATATTGCTCGTAGTTGACCCCCGATATTCGAACTGGAATATATCACTGTCATTACTCTTTGTAACTTCGCTTTCTTGTCACAAATTTATCTGACGAACAATACATATCTATATCTATGAACAGTGAGTTGCAAGAAACTGAACTGAATACTGCGAGCTATGTACAATCGTCATTGCTGGCGCAGTATTGTTGGGATTCTGATCCTGAATGCCAACCCAATGAACCTGAGAATTGTTATTGTTTAGCTTACTTGCGATATGATACATTTGCTTACTCACAGCTCGACTCGTACCACATAGTCTGTATCGAAAGTGTTCCGTGTCTCCTTGTACTTTCAAAGAGCAGTAATGGCAAATGCTTAAGGTAAAAATAAAACTTACTTTCCTGGCAGGAAAGGAATTCTTCTTTGACGAGTCAGGGAAATTATTTAATGAGAGGGAGAAATCTCCCCATCCCCCCTTTAATTCGAACCCTGCCTTCTATATTTAAGGATGGTTTTATACGGAAGTATTTTCTTGAAAATATTGTGTAACAGTTCGTTGTTTCGGTATCTATATTTGTTCCAATTCGTAAGAGTTCTTTCGTTTTGGGGGGTAACGATGTACAGTTACAACAATGGAGAAGAAAACTCTCTGACCTAGAAGTATCTAAATCTTGTAAAGACATAATTCGTATTGACAGACTTTAAAGAGTGTTAATAGAAAGTAAATTTTTTAATATTCATGTGAAACTTGACATAATTATAATTTTGTTTCTATAATTAAAATAAAAGTTATTCTTCATATTGGAATTCTCATTTGATCAGAAAACATCAATGATTTTCTTTTGCATTGTGGTTAAATTCAATTCCATTGTAAATCAGCAAACCAGTGGACCCTGAAGATAAATACGAAACATTTATCAGCAACAGTAGAACTTAAAAACATGCCCCTTTTGCAAACATGCTGTGTTATTTCAAAATGCCTTTAAAGCAATTTTAGAGCTATGTACATTTAAAAACCGCAACTGGCGTCCTTAAACAGTGTTCAATACAAACATGACATGTATTTCTTTCTTTTCTTATCTATTTTTATTTATTTCTTATTTTCATTGAAAACTGGGCGGCAATTTTTTTGTGTGTGTGTGTGTGTGTGTGTGCGCGCGCGCGGGCGCGTGCGTGTGTGCGTGTGTGTGTGTGTGTGTGTGTGTGTGTGTGTGTGTAATAGGATCGTCCTTGAGTTTGATACGTAAGCGGTATATAAAGTGAAAAAGAAGAATAGCAAAGACAAGAAAGACCAGTGGAGTCTTATGAAGTAATGTAATGTCAACTTTGCTATTCGGCAATGAGGTATAGATTTAAACAAAGAACAGACTAAGGATTCTTCAAAGAAATGTAGTCTTAAGACAACCAAAGAACAGAAGAAACGTTGAAATGGAAATACTGACGTGTATCAAAAGTTAAAAAATATTCAATACGTAATTTAAAAACACGTTTGCCATAGCAGTCCAGTTGTGATACAGTAAAACAAGCATTGATTGTATACTAAAGAGTCAGATAGATCGAGTAATTCCGCTTAGTTTTGAAACAGAGTATGCATTTAACACAGCAGACGTTAATTTCCTATTCAGAGACAGATCTAATAAATAATCATAGAGGCAGAAACGGTAGCTGAAATACATATACAGAGAGCTGAAGACCAGTGTTTCAATTTGCAGCAGTGTTCTAGAGTCTTTAAGTCTTGATTCACATGTGATGTAGTTATATGAAAGGGCTATTGATATAATCCATCGCTTACTCTCCCCCACCCCATTATTTTATGTAAATGTTGCTGCAAAGAGTAACAGTTGAGCATATATTTTCGGAGAAAACGAAATAATACCTGAGAAGCAGATCTTAACATCACAATAAAATCTTTTGATAGGAGAAACTGATTAGAGATAATTCACATTTATATAAATACATAGATAGGAACAATCTAGTGTAGGACTTTGTAAAGCCGGCAAGACAAAATAGTGTTACGGACAACTAGAAGCCACACATGTGCAACGGGCAAAAGGGTTCAATAAGGATGTGCTGACAGTTGACCGAAAGTTGAACATATTTCTTCAAGAGCAAACATTTCGTCGGAGGGACCATCATCCAGTTTTCGGTGCAAGATGAACTCTGATGAATTTTCTGTTGGGCTTGCAGCTAGTTCAGATTGCAGGTTTAGAATAAACCCATTTATTAGAAAGCAAGACAGTGGACATCTATGACAGACTTTGTATGTGGTAGCATACACACGAGCGTAGGGAACAAGAAACCACTTTATTCTCGTGAAATGTTGCAGAGGAACTACTTGACCGGTATAATGCAACTGGCAGACGTGCTCGCTGGACATACACAGCTAATGGTCAGCGTTTAGAAATACAAAGGCGACCTTCTTCATGTGAGGCAGTCTGTTTTTACATGTGGGAGGAACTGTCCAGGCGCAAGAGAGGACATGCATATGACTTGTGCAGACGTATCAGCTCAAAATTTAAAGGGCACTTTAGATAGTATTTTCTTGCAAATCTTAGTGTCGCAAATTTGTACGTAAATACTAAGTTTGATATACTATATCAAACATTTTCTTTGCGAGTTATACTATTCTCTCTCTCTCTCTCTCTCTCTCTCTCTCTCTCTCTCTCTCTCTCTCTCTCTCTCTCTCTCACACACACACACACACACACACACACACACACACACATGGAGCTTTTTCCAAAATTGCTTGTTTTGGTTCAGGGATCTCACCGTATGTTACTGCTGGGAAATCTCAATATCGTATTCTTGGGCGGAATACACTCGTACTTCCTCGTTACCTGCTGATATAGGTAGACGGCAAGAAAGTAAAACGGGTTTGAAAAAAATGATTCTTACCTGGATAAACGATATTTTCGAAGCTTTTAATTTTAGAGAATGGATGAAAAGCGTGTTTTTACCAGCGAGTTCCAAATTTTAAACTGCTGTCAGGTTTTTTTTATAGAAATTCATTCAGGCTGTAAAGAATTGTCACAATATAAGATGTTTTGTTAAAAATGATAATTATTGTTAAAAACAGTTATCAAATTGAAATCGAATGCTATTTTTAGCAAAATACACACACATATATATATATATATACAAATATAAATATATAAATATACAAATAGTATATATATACTAATAATTTGTGTAATAATAATTTTTGAACATATCTTGAAGCAATGACACATTGTTTCCTTTCCCAAACGTAACTACAAACCCCTCCCTTTAAAACTGTATACGACTTTCGCACAAACGTGTATTCCAAGCACGTACTTCTTGAACCAATGACAGGTTGTTCCCTTCCTTTTAATTGTTATTGCAATATAGTGGGTACCAAAGGAAGATGTAATCGTGCTCACAGGCATTAACAAACCTCATATAGATTATTACAGTTTGTCTAGTCCCTGGCAGGTCTGCAACGAGCGAGTACGTCAGTAAATATTTCTAGGTACACAGCGATATCTGAAGCTGTACTCATGCATCTGATAACGCTTAGGTTACGTGCAACTAGAAGCATGAGACCAGCTTGAGATATCACTGTGTACCTAGAAATATTTACTGATATAATGACTCGTTGCAGACCTGCCATGGACCATCAGCTGGTGGGAAGACTAAGTTAGGCATTGCACATAGTATATGGAGTTAATTTTTGTGCTACGCTTAATGACTGCTATTTTTAAAGCAACATTTTCATATAACCAACTCGCGTGCAGGAACCCCACGAGCTTCACGAGCCGCCCTGGACATAAGAAAATCAGTTCCCGAGTGACTGTTACGGCCAATTCGTACCCAATCAATGAGAAGAGATTTCTTTAGTTTTGTATTTTGTATCTTGACTTGTTTTGTAAGTCAAATCGTTTCTGGCAGAGCTTATGAAATGTCATTCTGACTGGCAGTTTGTGTCAGATCAACAATAGTACATTATGATAAACTTGTGGACAAGGGTGTATAGCTAAAGGTGTGGCTGTGCATCATTTTATTACAATGGATGGATCAACGCAACACTGTTACATAAAAGAGCTAAGGATTGTAACTTTGTGTTGAAACAGTTCATTGCGATATTCCTCATAAAGTTAGGAATACGTGCTCACCCATTATGCCTGTGCGAATTGCAAAAATTAAGCCAGACAGTCTTGAATTACCTGTATTGCATTTTCTTTTCTTCTTTACCTGATTACCCTCCCCTTATGTAGGACTTACACCCCCTAGAACTTGCAAGTCAGTGCCTAGGGTCAGACGCCTGTCAGGTAGCACAGGAACCTATGGACTGGGCAGAGTGAACATCTGGAAACGTGTGGTCCAGCCAAGCACCAGGTATGATAGTGAAGAAGAGGACGAGATGAAATGCAGGCGAAATCGATGATTGGAAAGGTGATAATGGAGCAATTGGTGGCATGAGTGGCGGGGGAAACCGGATAACACGGAGAAAACCCGCCCTGACGCCGCTTCGTCCATCATAATGCCACGTGCGGTTCCCTGGGATCGAACCCGGGCCACCTAGGTGGTAGGCGAACGCTCTAACCGTTCCTTGTATTTTTTTTCAGTATTTATAATATTTCGGTGCTTCGCTCTGCTGCAGTTGAACTACTTGTGTAATGTAGAAATTTGTAGTCGAAGAATCTACTTGGACTATCATAATTGCAGTCACAGCGAAGGTGACTTACTTGATACTAGCATTGAAGTGGCTGTCCTTGGCCTTTAAAGAACTGTCGAGCAATGGATTGTTGATGATCCTGATGTTCACTGTGTGTGCTACCCATTATAGATGTGCACAAGTCATGTATGTGGATGTTGGAATTTGTAACTTCGTCTTTATACCACACGTCTTTTGGTGGCGCAGTTACGTGATTTTGGGAGAGTAAATAATCAGATAGTCGCTTCAAACCGTTAGTTATGGCCCTTATGTTAACTGGCACAGCCGAGATTGTCGTAAACGTAAGTTATGGTGCACTGCGATGCTTTTCCCCACAGACGCGCATTCTCAACGCACGTCAATGCTACCGCGTCTCAGAACTAGAGGACTCTTACAAGGGTTCTACCATGGTGGGCCCAGAAATAAATGCAGCTATTTGTTGCACGTTTTACTCCTGCAGTATAATTACATCAACAGGTTCAGAATAATTCATTATCGATGTTGTAGCTTTCGAATATTGGTTTTATTCTGCTTTGAAGTTAACTCTCCGATGCATCGGGTCAACTGTGTTCATGCCATTTAACATCGTAGAAAGCTAATACCGATGTAGTTTTTCAGCTTGGAGAAAAGCCTGAAAAGGTCATAATTGTGTGGGTTCCTGACAACCATTTGCGAGATATTTTTGTTACTGATATGCATTTTCAAATACTTTATACAAATCGCTCTATTTTTACTTTCTGTACTGCAAAATTACCAACAAGATATATAAATCCCAATTTCGTATATCTTGAGTTTAGCATCTTTCCAGGATGTGACACAACGGTTTCAAGGTCTTGCACTCCGATCCTTTACATGGAACATATTTTGAAAATCTGGAGTTTCTCAAAATTGAGTCCAACGATTTTGATTAAAAGACCATATATTAAGATATTGTGACGCCGATCGGCAGCCGCCATCAGACACTCAAAGTCAAGCTACCTCACACCACTGCGTGGCTAGTAAATACGTGGCCACAACAATGGAATGGCCAGGACAATGAGTGCGGCAGAACAAAGCGTTTCCACACGAAACTATCGACTGTCGGGTTCTTTGTGAGTGGTTCAAGAAAATGTGAATTTCGAGAAAAATCCATGCTAGGTCAATCTCGCTTATATAAGCGAGTTGAGACGACGAGAGCAGCCAGTTGGTCTGGGTGACTCAGTTGGCTAGACGCTGACCTTCTGGTCGCAAGGTCGCGGATTCAAATCCGGCCCAAATTGGTGGTTTTTAAGTGTGCTTAAAAACGACAGCTCCTTGTCATTAGATTACTGGCATGTAAAATAACTACTGAGGGACAAAATTCTGGCACACCGGCGACGCTGATGTGATCCTGGCAATAGACAGCGCCGTTAAAAAACAAAATAATTTTAATGAGAGCAGCCAGTTTTCAAGATGGAGTCATTAAGTGTACAGTCATTGTTGAGGGAATGTGTATATCGTCAGACAATTGTAGTAATTGAGTCAGTGTTGAAGTGAAGCAGTTTTAGTGAGTGTTGACTGAGTGTGTCATCAAAGCCAGCTGTTTGTGACACAAAGTAACGAAAGATAGTGAGGTGTGTGTCAAGGTCATGATCGGACAGAACAGCTGTGAGTTGCAAGATCACGACGAATTGTAGACTGTGTTAACGATAAAACACTGTGTTTAGTACTTCAGTTTTGGAAGGAAAATAAAGTGACAGGAAAAGAAACTGAAAGTGTCAATTTGTCACAATATTTCCATGAAATGACAATTCATGACCTGAATTTTCTAGGAACAACCTCTGAACTCTTCATTTTAGATGACATTTACATTGTTGATAAACATAAGAGACAGACAAGATTTTATTCCCAAATAATTATAGATCTGATTAAAATATACAATTTGTCTTTTTATTTGTAGAAATAACAATTTCAAGATATTTTTGTTAATGGTTTGAATTTTCCAATGGTGACATATACTTTTCTCAAATAGCAAGTGATTTTTTCTGGCCTTGCAAAGAGAAAGGAATGTGAAAGCCATCACATAGTGACTGTCTCTTAATTAACATGAAGTAGATAGAAAAATAAGCATTTTAATGACAGGTTTGTATGATAGGGAGTAAATAAAGTCATGTGAATGCAATGCGTCATGATTTTTTAAACAGGCTGAAGTATTTCTCTCATATCGTAGTTCCAGAGTAAAAATTTAAAATCTACTAACTAGTTATTAACTCAGTTATGCTAGAATTTTCCTTCTTCGTATAGCAACATTATGTGGCTTTTCGGCTATGGAGTGAAACTAATACAACATCATGAGGTCTTCATTAAAAAAAAAATAACCTTTTAATACTTAACTGCACAAAAAGTGCTACTATCATCTTTCCTCTAAAGTGTACTTTTCTGTTCAGACAGGTACCACTGCGCTGTTCTTTGCAGCACAGGGTGGGTTCCTGGATATCGCTCAAATGCTGCTAGACCATGGTGCACCTGTTGACTCTCCTAGTGTGGTAAGTATATTTGTATTATTTTGTTAGATCACAAGTGTAGACCAAAAAAATGAGCAGTAGCAATACCAAATATACAACTTCTATTTCTTGAATTTATAACTCTAAACCACTAAATATTCTTTGTACAAAATAGTTTTTTGATATTAAATTACCTGTTACATTAGGTTAAATGTCTTCTTTCCACTTTGCAAAACTGATCATTTGTGTAAATTAATTTCAGTAGCTATAAAGAATGAATCGAGTATAAATGCTTCATGTCAAGAGTAGAGAAATTAGGGTGGCCATCTCCATAGGAGAAGAATGAGGGACAACTGTACCAAAAAAGCAAGACACTTCAGGATTTTGAGTAACAAAACACAGAAACTGAGTTGTAATTGTCAGTTTTCTTCTCTTATAAAACATAAATTCTTTTCCAATAGATGGTAGATTTTGAGCTTGTAGGCCGTGGTCCAGTCAATGAATTTTCTGATGTTTCGCCCAAGACTGCATTGGGCATCTTCAGAGAGTGATTCCTCTGCTGGTTAACAACTAGTTGGATTAATGATGGCTGTGAAAACCTAAACATGTATAAATTCTTTTGTCATATACTGCACAGGAAATATTAACCAGAAATATTGTAATAAAATAGATGACAATAATTTTTCTAGAATGCCTATACTTGCTTAATTTCTTCTTCTTTACCTCCTTTTCCTCTTTCTTTCTTTATAAAAAGAAGTCTTAGAGACAAATTATTTCTAAATCTTTTTCTATAATGTTCGTCCCTGAATCCCTTTTCATAAAAATAAGTTCTGAAGACAAAAAAAAAATGTTCTTATATGTCAAATGTCTTCACAATTTCATCCACTTCTTCTTACCACTTTGATCATTGAAAATGTACTTTGAACTGTCACAATTACTTTCTGCCTCCATTTTTACATTACAATCTGCCACAGCCGCAATCAGAGCCATTAAATGAAACAAGTGAAAGAACTGGCAGAAATGAAGTGGAGTTGAGCAATCTGGCAACATTCATTTTTCTGCATACATCTAGACAGCAAATGTTATAACATCTTTTGTAGTATGCTTACAAACTTTTGTTATGCAACTTTCTCAGAAGCCTTAATAATAAGAAAAATATTTTAGTGTTTTGATTCTACATCTTATTAGAATTAGATGGTGAAGAGGTGTCTAAGATAGTCTAATGCAGTGCTGTCCAACTTATTTATGTGCCCAGGCACATTTAACTCATGCCTAAGGAAGTGCAGAAGTCTAAGGAAGTCATGAACATGGCTGCAGGTGTACAGAAACATACTTCATGGGTATATACTGGGAAGATATTCAGCAGGAAATGGTTTTATCTTGAAATTTGAATTAATATTAGGAATTGTAGGAGTAAAAAAGCACTTATGAAGGGCACCAGAAAAATACATCACAGGCGCCACGTTGGACAGTGCTAGTCTAATGATTTACAACAGTAGTACAGCTGTTCTTGTGAATGAAGTTAACACACTTGCACATACACGTATTTAAAAAAAAATTGCTTAAGGGAATAATTATACAGATAAGTATTCATTATTCAACCAAAATTGAAAATTAGCATAAATATGGATTGGAAGTTTATTATATGTATAGAAAGATTAAGATTTGCACACCTAAAGCTTTTTGTTCCATTGTATTGAAAGACAGAAGCAGAAAAAAGAAATAGTCTTACAAAATCACTTTTCTCTGTATGTATCAGCATGTACAATATATCAACAAGTAAATTTAGTTTGGTTCTTTACAAATGGAGGTATTTTAAACTGAAAATAATAAAACAAACCAACCCTAACTAGAATAGAAAGAGTAGAGAGAGACTGAAAAATTCAATGCCTCTAGCCTTTCCAATCCTGTCCTACACAAGGCTATTGTGTGGAAGAACATTAATTACAATAACCAGAATAGTTTGCTGTTTTACTTCTCTTATTCCCCTTCCAGTATTTGTCTGACAGGAAGACAGCACGTTCAATAACACTTGTATATAATATTTTCAGGATGGTGGCACCCCTCTGTTTGTAGCATGTCAATGTGGACATATGGACGTTGTTAAAGAACTTGTGGAGCGAGGGGCAAAGGTCAACACCCACATGAAGGTGAAGTATGCAACATTAAACACACATTATTTTTACATTAGATACATTAACTCATTACGAGTTTTAAGATGTATTTTTGGAGGTTCAAATCAAATAAGGTTACCCAAAATGGCAAAAAAATTTTCACAGTGTAATGTGGTTTTCATAAATGATCTTAATGCAAACACTTTCACACAAAGTACAGTGCTATATTTACATAAAATGAAAAATCAAGTATAGCTAATATAAAGACAAATCAATACAGTTTTGCTGACCACATTAAATTGTGTTGCATTAAACTTCATAATTTTCCATTTATTTTCTTTAATGGAAGTTTTTCATGTTGAATGTATCACACCAATTTTTTTATTATTTTATTTAATTTATTTGTTTATTTATTTCATGTTAGTATGAAAAAACTAAAGGAGCCTTCTGCATCTATAGATTGTGGTTTTCTATTAAATGTCAGCACTGATTTTAAACATTAACTTTTTCATGCATAAACAACACCCATTCAGCGTCCATTTAAAGGCATATAGTTTAAGGTGGTTAATGCATTTAGATAAAACTTTATAGAACTTTGAGAGGTAGAACTGGAACTTAAAAATTCAATGCCACAGCTGGGATTTGAACCACAGACCTTCCGCTTACTAGGCAGGTGCTCTAACCATTAAGCTACTGTGACAAACCTGCCAGAATGACATTGAATTCTCAAACCAGTTCGTATTTTTCCCAGTAAACCACAAAGGTAGCCTCACATCAGAGACAATTACCCCAATGGTGACATACTATTGTAAGTACTTTATGTCCCGGGATTAATTAACCTTCAGATGGTAATTATTATTTACTTATGCCAACAAACTTACTGTTGGTGTTTTTAAACACACAAGCCATGTGTGGGCATAACTTACCAACAGTAAGTTTGTTTGCATAAATAAATAATTTATAGAACTAACTTATATTAGCATTTGGACACTAATGTTCATATGGCTTAACACTATTTTATTGCAGCATATACAACACATTTATGCAACACATATATAAGGTTACAACTTCAGGTTGTATTTGCTGGGTGAAATGTATTCCATTGTGTTGTATTGTTTCCAGGATCGTGCTACGCCGCTGTTCATTGCTGCACAGAATGGACACTTCAAAGTGCTGATGTTTCTCTTAGCAAAAGGTGCAGCACCTGATGCCAGGAGAACAGATGGTGCCACTCCTCTATGGATAGCAGCACAGATGGGGCATGACCATATTGTGAGGCAACTGCTGAAAGCTGGTGCAAATGTTGATGCCACTCGCCATGTAAGCTTAATTATTTTCTTGAACCTTTTTAGACTTTAAGTTGTATATTTCAAACCAACTTTGTTCAAAAGTAGTTTAAAGCAGGGTTACCATGGGAGAGAACACAAGGTTCAACCCAGCCATGTCCAAATGCAGGCTTATGACCTGTTCTTGGCTCACCTTTGCTACATGTCACATGGACTCTGCACCTACTGACACACCCCTTCGCTTGCCTGAATGTTATCATACTCATAACAGTGGTGGATTGTAACAGAGTGATATCACTCTTTAAAATTATTTGCAAAAAGCCTTTACAAATGGAGGTATTTCAACTTGCTCCTAGAAAGAAATACCCTCATCTTAGGGCATAAGCCTTTCTTATGCACAATGTTTAGTTGTAACTTAAGATAACCTCACTTGACAATGCAAATATCAATTTACTCCTCTCCCTCCTTCCAAATACATGTCATGTAGGAAGTATCAAAGACTGGCTCAGCATTTGTACATGCCTAGTTTAACCTATCCTCCTGTTTTGTTGTTTGGTTTGCTTATAGTCCAAGGAGCTTCTATGCTATTAACATTGCATTGCATTGCCAAACATTTGACCAGCCACAGGAAGAAAGGAGGATAGTGACATCAAGTGTCACAGAATGGCCTGCCTGGTTTAAAGCAATAAATCTTGAAACATAGACTTCTGCAATCATGTACAACTTAGACACGATTCTTGCAAATCTCAGGAAAAATATATTCGTTTCACCATTAATTTCTTTTCCACCACAATTTGTCAAAGTGCACTGTCGCGAGTTCCTCACAAGAGAATGCTCTGTGATTTCCTTTGCATCCTGCATCAGCTCCAGGAGTTCTGGAACATTCTTGGAAGCTGCAAATTCCTGAAGGTCACTCACAACAGATATTTTTTTTTTTAATTAACGTCCTCCAACATTGTGTCATATCGGACGAATGAATGAAATGAAATGGGTGAAATTATGCTCAAATGAGCCCGAGGTCCATGGAGCTTTAAGTTACCCGACATTCATCTTCTCAGGGTAGGGAAAACCTCGGAAAAAACCTTACCTGGATAACTTACCCTAAGCGAGATTCGAACTTGCGACCTCTTGAACATGAGGCAGACACACTAACCATCATGCTACCGAGGTGGTCACACACAACAGATAATGCTTCTCTAATAGTGTGTATTTTTGTCTCCCTTTTGTTGGCTTCATTGTCGTCCATTCCTTCCATGACTTCACAACTGCTGTTTCCAGCAGCAATATCTGCTGCATTTTGAATGCCTTCAATCATGGTAAGTTCGTTATCAAAGTACGTATCTATATTACACATAATGAAAATCCGTCTTAGTTTGATTATTTATGCAAACAGTTCTGGAAAAAACTATTCCATTTCCACGTTAGGCAGTTTTCCATTTTAGTGTTATTTAACATAGGAAATAGCTCAATTCGGAGATTTATTTTCCAGTTGTCCAGGTTGCCGGCATTGGGGGTCCAGTTTAGTCAGGTTTTATTGTATTAAAAATTGAGTCTTGCAGAAAAAGCCAGAAGTTTAGCTGGTAGCATGCTAACATTTAGTTGTGGTGTTAAGGTATCCAACAGCAGTGGATTATACATGGCATGCCATTTGCAAGAATCCAGAGAGCTCTCTGTCTCTGCTTTGAACCATGAATATTTGTTGTTTCTTTGTGCTCTATCACTTGGAATATGTCACCAAAACTGAAAGGTATTCATACTGTTTTTTCTTATAGGTCATGAAAACGGAGTGCTCTCATTCATTGGTACCCATAACAAGAGAAAGGTTGAACTCAAAGCTGAATATTGCCATTTCAAATAATAAGGGACTACATACATATTTTTACAGAACCTTAGTAATTCAAACTTTGTTAAATGAGTACCTTGAAATAGGGTTAAACAGGGAGTCGTATACCAAGTTTGATATTTATCCAACATGCTTTTGGTTTATGTTGCTCTCTCACACACACACATGCACGCACGCACATTCACACATGCACAAAATCACACCTTTTCAAAAATAATTTCTTTTTAATTTTTTAAAATTTGTTTTAATGCATTATTAGTGAAACCTGGAAATAAACTCTTTGCATGAAATGCAATATCTTCTTTATCTATTGTGCTTATGGTAGGAAAAGTAAAAATAGCTATCCAATCTGAAAAGACACATTTATTCTGGTGCGCTTGAATCTAATCACTTTTAGAAATGTTGAGATGAATGCATGTGAGTTGAAGTAGTTAATTAAGTTAGTTATTTGAACTTCTCTTCAACCCAACTCTGTGGGCTTGAAGCAGTAACATGTTGTGGATGACTACTTTTATTTCAATTTATATTATTAGTTATTACTTAAGAAAATCCTGTAGCTTTTGTTAAAATACAATGCTCTACTAAAGTGAATGTCCAAACCCTCCTTTATTTATTCTGCTTTGTTCTCAAATATAGGCATTTATGAGAAAAAATACTTTAATAGCTTAGGGAGGTCCTTATGTGGGGAAGTACCAATAGGAAAACCTTGGAACCATTATTATGGTTGCTGTGGTATGAAAGAATTCTCTTATAATTCCTGTTTACAATTTTAAATTAAAATTCTTAATAGTTTTAATTAAACTATCTTATCTTATAGTTAACAATTTCATTCATATCTTTAAAGTAATTTCATTAGAAGATAATAATTTAACCTTTTTGTTGCATAGGATGGAGCTACTGCTTTATTCAAAGCTGCCCATAAAGGCCACACAAGTGTCATTGAGGAGCTGTTGAAGTACAAACCATCTCTAGGACTGCTTCCAGTAAGAATAACATTTCTCAAATAATTTTAATGTACACATTTAGTATATAAAATGTACACCTTCCTAATTCAAACGAAAACTTCATATCTAAAGTCAATCCAACACATACATTAGACATCACATATTATTTACACCTGACAGAACAAGTTAAAAAAAGTGATACTCCAACTAGTGTTCTAAAATTATTGGCATTAGAGACAATCCATACTAGATTCCCAGAATATGAGTGGCTCCATATTTATACTGATGGATCATTGATATCAAACCAAGATGGAGCAGGTGCTGGAGTCACATGTCACCTCTTTTCCTATTACAAATCTTTAAGTTATGGAACTACTAACTTTGATGGAGAAATTGAAGCAATTCGAATGGCCCTACAAAATCTTTTGTACAGAATTTCACATTTTCAGCAAGCAGTTATTCTCTCAGATTCCAGGGCAGCAATTATAGCAATTACTTCCAAGTTGTCACCAAAAAACCAAACTATTATAGAATGTTGGAAGATGCTTAGCCATCTAACAGCACTTCAAAAATACCTAGTCTTCCAATGGATACCGGCTCACTGTGGACTGAGTGGTAATGAGACTGGTGTCTTGCAAAAAAAGGTACCAGCGGTGTACAAAAATCTATAGTTAATCTACCATTTTATGCAGCTAAAAGATTAGTCAACTCTGAATTCAAAAAAATTGTTGCAAAATATTACTATGAAAAATCAAAGAATAAAAGATGGAAACTACCAAACATTCAAACAGTGATTCCTGAGTATCCTCGGAAAACAGCAGTTGCAACCTTCAGGTTGATTACAGGACATGATTGTCTGGCAAAACATTTTAAACAGAATTGGGATATATTCTTCACCACTCTGTCCTCTATGTGATCTGCAAGAGGAAATGGATCGAGACCACCTTCAAATATGCCCGGCCACTTCTAGTGCCCCATCCATCAGTGAAAAATATTGGAGAGAAAGAGAATTAATGACTTCATTGTCAGAAATCCAGCATTAGCTAACAACAACATTTAGTGTATAATAATTATTTTGTTCTGGGTTGATGTATTTATCTGGATATTTAACTGGTGTCTGAGCAATTCAAAAGTAAGCTTCATCTTGTAGATGACTTCACAAATATGGAGTACAGCAAAGTACAAAATAAATATATTCTGAGAACATAAATCACTGGCACTACGAAAGGGACATATTTTTGTGCAATTTAATTTATACATCAAATATTATATACTTGCTAAGTAACTGGGAACAATTAAACATCAAATGCATCAAGTTGTACATTATTTTGGTAAGATCAAGGTGAAGTGATCTTAATAGGTCAAACTGAAGGAGTTCTTGAATAGATTGGTTATTTTAAGATGTATAAAATGGTCATTATAATAGAGATTCTACTACTGAAAACAGTAAAAAAGTGAAAAATTAAATTAATGTGTATATTAATTGCTTGTAATAATACTGGCAAGACCTTTCAAAAGTTATTTCTAACTTCAAACTTAGTAATATTTGAAATCAGAAATACATAAAACCTTGTTTTGTAAATCCTTTAGTTTGCATAAAACATAAGAATATGTCAAGTTATTGGAAGTGGTTATAAACTATAAAACTTTTAAGAGTATTTTAAAATGGAGTGGACTTGGTGACACTTTAGTTTCACTTACTAAGTTTTCATTTGTAACATGTCTTAAAGACACTAATCTCTTTTCAACATTACTTTTCACAAACATTCTGCTACCAAATACCAAAATTGCTAAAGAATTGGTTAGAATTATCAAAACTGCAGAAAAAAGAAATAGAAAAGCTGGTAAAACAAATGGACAATTGTATGCATAAAGCAAGTTTCTTCACGTTTAATCAGAACTTTTATCAGAAAACCTCAGGCCTTGCAATGAGAAACCTACTGTCGTTACTGCTAGAAGACTTAACTCCTCAAGAAATTCACCCTAACAGAATCATTTATACACAGGTTTAAATCTGGGTAAGATATGTAGGTGATATTTTTGTCATTATAACAAAGTATTTAGATGTTATGAAACTGTTAAATTTACAACACTGAACTATAAAATTCACCTTGGAAGTAGAAAAAGACAGAAGGCTAAGTTTTCTAGATCTGAATATGACTCACCATAATAGAATTGAATTTGGCATGTACCAAAAGCTCACCCATGTGGACAAATACGTAAAAAACAATAAGCACAACCATAAATCACATCAACATAAAATATTCCACAGATTGACATACATATTGATGGACTTACTACGCCAAGAAAATGAACACAAAGGAAATATCAACATATTCAATAAATATCCTGAGGCGGAAAGTCGTTGTGTCCTCGTTGTTGGATCGCCATTTGAAGCTGAAGTCGTTGTTCGGTTCTCGTTGTCGCCCGTTGATTTGGTTCTTTCCTGCTAGCTCAGCTTGAGATCTCTTTATCTCGGGTACGCGCAGGTGTTTTATAGAATAGACTACCCAAGAAAACCTTTTATATATTGTTTATTGCATCTTAGATATTTTCGGGAGCTATGCCGATTGTATATGTAGAGGAATCGCACTCACGTCCGCACAGCACAACCCGCAGTACTGGTCTGGGGTGAGTAGTGACGCTTTCTGGCTTACCCACGCTAGGAAAACCGTTCTCTCCACTTTTGAATGTCATGACGTCATCCAAGAAAGCCTCGTATCCAAAATGCTATTTCCTTTTCCCGCAATTTAGAAATGTCCCTTTCTATTATAACATGTTCTTTTATGAATTTCGAATATATAATTACCTTTTTAGGATTAAACGATGTTTACTTTATATTTTATTAAATATATCGCGCGACTTTTAAGGTTGGTAGACCTGACTTTCAAACGTGTATTTAAACTATGTAGTATGACGTCATGACTCGTTAATTTCAAACCAATAATGTGTTTATCCTACAAATTTAACGACTATTATTTACTCATATCTTGCTCACCTTACAACACTTCCTGCTCTATTATCTATTTATGTTATTACTTAACACTTATCG
Organism: Tenodera sinensis; assembly: GCA_030765045.1. Taxonomy (NCBI): domain Eukaryota; kingdom Metazoa; phylum Arthropoda; class Insecta; order Mantodea; family Mantidae; genus Tenodera; species Tenodera sinensis. Next base: position 92,419,534 of record CM060968.1, on the reverse strand, counting down.
CAAATCTCACATCCGGCAATTAAATTAAAACGTGTCTTTTTCAAAAGCCCATTCGATTGGAAATCTAAATTTCGGTATCAAATGCCCCCATTTATGTTATTTTATTATTTCATAATAAAATAATGTAAATGTCTTGCCCGAAAGAAAATTAAAAATTACTCCTGTATTTTGAATAATCGGCAACACTCCCATTATATACAATTTTCAATTACACTGTTTTGAAATTGGTTATTAACACATCTTCTCATTAATCTTTTATAACATGACAAACAATTATACACTTGACTAAACAATCCTTAAATACTAATTACAATATGTTATGGTTTCTTCTGTGAAACTTTTATATAAAGGTTAAATTTCAAGAGTCTTTCTTTATACTTCCTTCTTTTAGTTCATGTTTGCTCACTTCGCTCTCACTATCACTTGCACTGTGATTTTGCACTTTTGTTATTGTAACACATATCTTTACTAGATCCTTTAAGCACTAAAATGTACATATATTTATATAAATCCATTACACTCTTCAGACAAGTTCTTTCTTTGTCTTGCTGTGATAACTATCTATACATCTAAATATTTTAACAAATGTTTACAAAGTAAATATTCTGTTTTCTCTCTATGCGGAGATGAACATTTTAACAATCTTTCTGAAGCTGTTATTGGAGCTCTATACAATATATTCTTAAGCTCTTTGTAGTATATAGCAATTCACATTCTGCATTTGTCATGAATACGTAAGTACCTAACCAATATATAGTTTTCAAGTAAGCTAACATTTAAATTTTATCTCAAAGCTGATTGGGCGCCAATATACAAATGACACTTCGAATTTTTTTTTTTTTATATATATATATATATATGAAATCAAGGTTCCAAGGTACCACACGGTTTCTTGTATGGTCGAAGGAGTTGTTTATGCCATCTTCCCAGACATTTTTCATTTTTAACATCTTTTAATTCATAGGTATGATAACCAAATTTTGATATAATTTCTGCAGGACCTTTATATAACAATTCCATCCTTTTGTTCCTACCTCGCAAGGCACTTGATAACTTATGGTCTTTAACTAGTACCCAATCGCCTATCTTAGGTTCCCATTTATGTTTTCTACTCTTTTTCTTTAATTTTCGCTTCTCTGCCTTTTTCTTGATTCGTTCAAAAGCAATTTTCGCTCTTTCTTCTTCACTTAACTGAATGTCATTAATTTTCAGTGTTTTTGGTACCCCGATCAATATTGGTTCTGGTAAAATTCCTAACATTAATTTTATTGGTGCAAACCCAGTAGTTACATTAATGGTGTGATTGATAATCTTTTCTATCAATGGACAATATTTCACCCAATCCTTGTGATTATGATGTGTAAGTACACGTAAATAAATTCCTATATCTCGGAGGACACGTTCTGTTGGATTCCCTGATGGAAAGTATGAGGAACAATGATTTAGTTTTCTCGCGTCTAATGTCACCCTGATCTTTCATTAGCCTTATTTACAATACATAGGGGATTCACAAATTCTGAATTCGAAATCTCAATAACCTCATCTTCTAACATTGACTTTATAACTGCATCTACCTCTTCTCTTATTGTACTAGGGATAGCTCTCGCTTTATGTGTAAAAAGTTTGATAGGTATCATCTCAAACGAATGAGTATAAATATTACATTTACCAGGTTTCTCAGAGAATACTTCTTTATTTCGGATTAATATTTCAAACAGTTTATCCCTCTGTTGTTCATTTAGTTGATCAGCCTGAGTTACTTTTTCCCTCAACAATTCTTCTAAGTCTTCACTACTCTCCCTATCATAGTACCTAGTTGCATCAGAAAACCTCAAATTGTCTATGAAATCATTTTTATCCCATTCTACATTTTCTTTATTATCGACACTGTACTCTTTGACATTTACTTCAGTTAATTCCATAGCTCCTACTTTAACATATTCTACAAAGAATGTATCCCCTTGGATTTCTTCTTCCTCTTTTTCTCTTACAATAGTTTCTGAACTACTATCTTCCACAAATGGCACTATAATGGTCTCATCTTCAACTTTCATTTCTACAATCATGTTTTTAAAATTCACCACAGCTTCCCAGACATAAAGACAATCACAACCTATTATAATATCTGTCACAAGTCTTCCTACAATCAGAAATAAAATTCCTAGTATTCTCCCATTTATTTCAATATTTATCATTGCTTGAAATTTTACTCTCTCTTTTCGTTTTCCCACAGCTAGCGAGCAATATACCCCATTAACTGGTAAAGACATTACTTTAAAACCACTACTTTGTAAATTATCATAAAAATTTTGTGAGCATACTGTGCTATTTGATCCCGTATCTATAATTGCATTGTATTGTTTTCCATTTACTCCAATTTTGATTTTAGGTGGATCTCCTACTTTTTCGTTTTCGTCAATTCTATTTTTCCATTCTCTTTTCTTTTGTATCATCATTTGCCTTCTAGGACTATTTATTTCCGAGTACTTATCACAATCATTACTAGGATACCCAGTTCTCACTGAAGGCGCATTTGACCGGGTCTGGCGTTTCCCTGATTTTTAGGTATGGCTCCTGTACTATTTCCCGAATTGTTACTTCTGTTTTCCTGCATTAAATCGGGGTTACTTCCTACCATGTTTTTGACCGTGTTAATGGCCTCAACCATTTCCGCATTTTCGGGGGAATCTCGTCCATTAGAATATCTTTCTCCCAGTCTTGGTGACCTCGGTCTAAACTCATTATCTCTGTTTGTCCAATACCCATCATTTGAATTTCTACTATGCCCAAAATAACGTCCCCGTCTACCTCGATCAAGTCTATTTGTATTCATATAATTCACCCTTATATTTCTTCCCCTTAGATTACCATTTCTATTTTGGTGATGCCCTTCCTGGTTATATCTACCTTGATTTTCCCACCGGAACGATTCCATCCTTGGTACTGGTCCTTTATATCTTTCCCTAATCTCACTTCTATTCTGATAATACTGTGCCCCTTGCCCGAAAGAATTGACAGTTTCGTTTCCTTCATATTTATTTCCAAATGCGTGTTTTGGCTTATTGACTTCTAAGGCTGATAATAATTCGATCATAGCTGCAATGCTATCGGGTCGGGCTATGATTAGGTAGTGTTGAAGCGTTTCCGGAAAATGTGGAGTAACAATATTTATTAGATCTTTTTCATCTAAGGGAGGATCCAACATCTTCGATTTTCTCGCTATTCTCATAAAATAGTTGACCATCGATTCCTCCGATCTAGGATTAAACTTTCCATTGCTTAATTCAACTCTAATATTAGCCTGCCTACTAGCTCCCCAATATCTGGTTAAAAAGATGTTCCTAAAGGTCCCGTAATCATTATTGTTACCCATAGAAAGGCATAGCCAATTAGCAGCATTACCCTTTAGGCATTTTCTTACTATCACCATCTTGTACTCCTCCGGTATACGTTTCACTGTGAAGTACTCTTGTAACCCTTCTAAAAAGGCTTTAGGATCATCTGAATCTTCATTTTCAAAAACTGGAGGTGTCATTTCATTTAAGACATGGTTAGGCCAATGTAAATTTGAATTGTCACCTATCCCTGAGCTATTTCCGAGATCAGAATGGGAATTACTGTTACCCCTATTTTGCATCGAAATGTCAGCTGATACACCTGGTATTGCCTCGTTTCTTGCAACTTCATTACTAAGATTGTTGTGATTACATGCCTTTTCCTTTAATTTCAAATTTTCTAAGGACTCTTTTACCTGTGTAATTTCTGTTACTACCCCTTTTATTTGGTCTGTAACATCCTCCAAATTTCTAGCCTGCCTTTCACTTTCTACATCAGATCTTTCCATTCTAACTTTACACCCCTGTAACTCTTCTCTAATTTCTTCCCTGTCTTTATCTAACCTTTGTACTACCTCTTCCCTTTGTTTGTCTAATTTATGTGTTACTCTTTCCCTTTCTTTCTCTAATTTTTCACTAACTTGTTGACCTAATTTCTTTTCAGAATTCTTTACTTCTTGCCTTATTGTCTCTAATTCTCCCTTAACCTGCTCTCTATTTTCTTTTACTTCACTACTGACTTTATTAATTTCCTCCCTAACTTCTTCCCTAAAGGTTTCTAAAGCTCTCTTCTGATTTTCCAATTGCATTCCCAATTCCTGTTGTCCCTTCTCTAGTTTCTGTCCTAACTCTATACTAGTTTCATCTATCTTTTGACTTAACTCTGTACATATCATTTTCACTGTTCTTAATTCTTTACTAGTTTCATCTATTATCTTTTGACTTAACTCTGTACTCATCTTTTTCATTATCTTTTGAAACATATTCTCTATTTCTGACATAATCACTGGCCTTTCTGAATTAGTACTAAACATTTCTGAGCTACCTCTAGGTGTTTCTCTAACGTTCTGATCTTCTACTTCTTGGCATATTCTGCTACCGATTATATTTTGACTATATTCTTCCATCCTACTTACACTTTTCTCAATTTCCGGACTCTCAAAACCTAGAAAATCGCTATCACTGTCTTCCATTTCTAAACTATTTACACGTGTTTTTCTACTCACCAATATTTCACTTTTTTTTTTTTTTTTTTTAACTGCACTTAAACTTGTTCACTACACGTTTCACAGATGTTGACACGCTGGGCACCTTCTTGTTTGCTGGTTCGATGCTGGCTTGGTCGTCTTGGGGTTGGTCCATTCTCTCGACGCCACACGTTGGGTCGCCATTTGAGGCGGAAAGTCGTTGTGTCCTCGTTGTTGGATCGCCATTTGAAGCTGAAGTCGTTGTTCGGTTCTCGTTGTCGCCCGTTGATTTGGTTCTTTCCCGCTAGCTCAGCTTGAGATCTCTTTATCTCAGGTACGCGCAGGTGTTTTATAGAATAGACTACCCAAGAAAACCTTTTATATATTGTTTATTGCATCTTAGATATTTTCGGGAGCTATGCCGATTGTATATGTAGAGGAATCGCACTCACGTCCGCACAGCACAACCCGCAGTACTGGTCTGGGGTGAGTAGTGACGCTTTCTGGCTTACCCACGCTAGGAAAACCGTTCTCTCCACTTTTGAATGTCATGACGTCATCCAAGAAAGCCTCGTATCCAAAATGCTATTTCCTTTTCCCGCAATTTAGAAATGTCCCTTTCTATTATAACATGTTCTTTTATGAATTTCGAATATATAATTACCTTTTTAGGATTAAACGATGTTTACTTTATATTTTATTAAATATATCGCGCGACTTTTAAGGTTGGCAGACCTGACTTTCAAACGTGTATTTAAACTATGTAGTATGACGTCATGACTCGTTAATTTCAAACCAATAATGTGTTTATCCTACAAATTTAACGACTATTATTTACTCATATCTTGCTCACCTTACAACACTTCCTGCTCTATTATCTATTTATGTTATTACTTAACACTTATCGCAAATCTCACATCCGGCAATTAAATTAAAACGTGTCTTTATCAAGCCCATTCGATTGGAAATCTAAATTTCGGTATCAATCCTTACAAAAAAGCTTTGGCACACTCATAGTGAACAAATTAATACAAAAAAATACAAGGCAAAAAAGTTGAAGTATATGAGTTCTGGCAGATTATTTTATTTGTAAGCTTTGTTTAGTCTTTTGAGACAATGGAAGGGAGAGATATAACCTTCCACTGTCTCAAAAGACTCTGAACAATGTATATCTTAACAACACTGTCAATTGCCAGTGTCATATCGGCATCCCATCACAGTTTTTTACATGCCAGGAAATCTGCTGATATGGACTGTTGCTTTTAAGAAACTTAAAAACGATCAGCCTGTGCTGGTTTAAACCTTGGGATCAGTAAGCCAGCGCCTAATCAATTAAGCCACCTAGACCAGAGAGATATCTCGTATAGCAGACTTAGGTTCCGCCCAAAAATGTATAACAAATTCAATAAATTGTTTCTAGAATGCAGCATAAATAAATAGAATTGTTTCTAGAATGCGGCATACAATAAACACAACTGTGGTGTATTCTCCATCAGTGTACTGCTTGTATAGAATAATGAAATGACTAATATTCATCAATAATTAAAGCAGCACCATTTAAATGCTAGAAAAATAAAAACTAACCCAGTAAGAGAGAAAACTATAAATTATGTTCCAAAGAAGTATTTTCTACGCTGATAGTAGTTGATGGTATGCTTGTTCAGGTTAAAATTTAAGCAAATGGGCAAATCTGCAATAGCTCAGAGTTAACAGAACACCCCAATAAATGGCATTAAAACATGTCTAAACCCCAGCAGAACTTACAGTATAGCAAAAAAGATGCACATCAAAAAATTAGTTGAAATTCTACCAGTAGAGAACAGTGAAGTTCTCCACTAGACAGCTAGATGACATTATACTTGAAGTAGATGAGATCCTTTTCCATGCAACAGTGGACACACAGCTGATATCGGAGACGAACGTCTTCAAAGCATGTTCTAAGTGAAACTAAAGTGTCACCGATCCATCGACAATTTCAGTTATTATGAAGAACCTTTTGAAATTGCTTTTATCTCTGTAACACCATTCTTTCCGTGACACTATATTGTGACAAATCACAAAAGTCCAGTTACTTTTTTGTCACTTTACTTTTCTTTTAAAACTGAAACACCAAAATAGTTTTTTTATAACACAGTTTACACTTCATGACCTTGCAACTCACAGCTGTTGAGTCCTCTCACAACCTCCACACACATACGCACACACACACATTCTGTCTTTCAGTTCTCTCTGCCTAAAATTTGATGATTTTGATGATCACACTCACTAAAACTGCTAAAAGCTGTCTCGTTCTACATTCACAATTCCATCATGAAAACTAACCCTCTCTTGCCATCCCACAAGCTTTTGTAGGGGAGAATGGGGTAGCATGGATTTTTCTGGAAATTCGCCTTTTTTCAACGACCTTGAGTGTCGTTTGATATGTGCTGGCCTGCTCCTGGCGTTATATATATATATAGTAATTTAATTTTCAGCAAGTTTCTTGGAATTTTACTGCTTCATGTAAGGTTGTTGGGTAAACTGCTAAAGCTTGATTGAAATCTGTAGACTATGAAAGTCACATTGATGGAATGCGCCTGCTGATGCACAATTGCTAATTGTAGGTCTGAGAAATAAGAGCGTTCTTATTAAACATTAAATACAATACATTTTCTGGAGCAATGAGAAGGACTCCTTTTGTTTATAAGAGTACCTTAGGTTGCATTCAAAGAATTCCTGTAAAATGCCATGCTATTGTTAAGTTTGTCCACACTAGATTATTATATGATTTATTATGATTTAAAGTTTGAAGTTACTTTTGAAAGAACCTTTACACAACTAGAAGAAAAGTTCTGACCAAGTTCTGACTTTAGAAGGAGCCTTTATAGTACAAGAAGAAAACTATATCCAACTGTAGACATAAATTCATATAATTTGGTACATATATTTGTTACAGAATGGAGAAAGTGCCCTGCATGCAGCAGCACTATTTGGTCACGTTGCAGTGGTAAAACAACTTATTGCTGCAGGTGCAGACCCTACACTCCCAAACCAGGAAGGTGCTGCACCTCTTCAACTGGCTCAAGAAGGCAAGCATATTCATGCAGTGGAGTACCTGAATAGTCTTGCACAACACCAACCAAATGGTCTTGCTTCTCCACATAGACCCAAGTGATAGTTGTGGTGATGTTTCTACAATGCAGTATTGCAGTGCATTTATTTAAGGCAAAAGAAAATCCTATTCTAACTACCAAGCGATGGGTTTTTAAAATGTATAGGAATATTATGAATGTGTAAAGCTCAAAGCCAATCATATGAGTAACTAAGGAAAAATTTTTATTTGTTAACGTGCTGTTTCTCAAATTTTAATCAATAGATATTTTAATGAAAACAAGGTTCAATCTTAGAACCTGACTTCCAATTTTCAGTATTAAAAATAATGTATGTATATAAATGATATGTGAGAGTGCATTGTAGTACGATTATTAATTAATGAGCTGATTGAGTACCAATTTGAAAGTTTAGTAACCAATACAAGAGATGAAAGGGAGTAAACAGCATAAGTAAATATGGTGTGTTGGTTTACTTACAGACTATTACATCAGTACTCTTATACGTCATAGCAGCATAACTATGGAAGACAAAATATGACACCAGATACCTGACTACTACTATTCTCTTTCCTGTTGTGCAAATGATTTTTGCGGGCGCAAATGGTATTTATATTACTGGCTTTACAGCATTTTTCTATACTATTTAGCAAGGCCTGAGATGCTTCTGATTGGATTTTGTGTTGACAAGCTCCTCCTGCCAGTGCCATTAAATTCTGTGTCAGCCATAGTTAACAAGCGTGCTAGATAATATATAAGAGCCTTTAAGGTTTTCTACACTTACAAGCAAACATTCTGAAGGGGCAGAAAAAAATTGTAAGCATTCTATTTGATGATGTTCACTATTTAAAAGTAAGTGCTTATGCAGATTTTGGCCACTCGATTGCAATTGGTTTGTGAGAAAAATGAGTTCATAGAAGGGAGGCGTGGAACATGTTTTCTTCCTGAATGTTAATACTAATATTAATAATACTAATAATTTCTGACCTTAATTTGTAGTAAGGTACATTGTTAGCCTTGAACAATTGTACTGCAATAATGATAGTCATTAAGAAGTGTGTGAAACATAATTTTTCTGTACACCAATCACATTTGATAACAATTGTTCTTTCACATTTATCATAGCGTCCTTTCAAATTTTTGAAACAACAGTCAGTTTTGTTCTGAAAATGCTCACAATGTCTTTCAGCTGACTGTAGTTTGGGATTATGTGTCTCAATCAGGAAAACTAATGCCAAAGTTATTTGTAATTCTTCAAGGGCCATCTGACATTAGTAAGAAAGTGGAAGAAAAGATGTTCAAAACAGACAATCTAATTGTAAAATGGAATTCCTCAGGAAAAATTACAAAACTGTTGTTCAGTATATTTTTGAAAGAAACTTTCCTTCCATATTCAAGTGCACAAAACTTCTTACTTTTGGACTCTTATGGTGTTCATAGTGATATAGAACACATTCAGTGACTCTTGGAAGAAGAATATTATGACGCTGATAAGCTGGCGGTAAACATACCAGCCATACATACGAATTGCAGCCTCTCGGTCATTATTTCTTCCAGATGTACAAATATATGATACATGAACTATCTCATAGTGTTGAATTTGATCACCTGGATGTTAGATTGCAGTAGTGGGGCAATATACTCAAACTACAGTCCTTGACATATCAACAGTTCCTATCTGCAGCGTGCATATCAACTCAGATGGGTACTGGTGGGGTGAGTGAAGGATGTTTGCTTTTTCAGAACACAACTGACTATTGTTTCAAAAACTTGAAAGGATGCCAGGATTAATGTGAAAGATCAGTTGTTAGCAAATATGGTTGAGAAAAATTGTTTCACACACTTTTTAATGACTATCTTTACTGCAAGACATTTGTTCAAGACTAACAATGTACTTTACTGTAAATTAAGGTCAGAAATTATTATTCTTATTATCAGGATTAGTATTATTAAAATTATTAACAAGGAAGAAAACATGTTCCATGCCTCCCTTCTATAAACTCATTTTTCTCACAAACCAATTGCATTTAAGTGGCCAAAATCTGTAGAAGTACTTATTTTTAAATAGTGAGCACCTCAAATAGAATGATTATGATTTTTTTGGCCCTTCAGAACTTTTGCTTGTTAGTGCATAACTTTGCCAGTACTTTTTTCATTGCCATCATAGGTCTCAGACTTATCAACTACTAATGACATGTAGTTTGGGTATTGGCAAAGGAATGAACTATAATGGAAGTAGTGCATGTCATTCATAATTTTAGTACTACAACTCTACAGTCCAGATCTGTTAAACTTGCTGCCAACAATATATCAACTCTTGCCTGCAAAAGTCTGAAGTTAAAGCAATACATATTTATATATGTTGATTGACTATAACAGAATGAAGGGCAACACCATGCTCCCCTAAACCCAAGGTGAATATTTTGTGGCTACAAACCCCCCATCTCCCACAGAAGGTGCAGATTAAGCAAAGCAACTGCAGGAGGCTATAGGCCATAGGCAGGCAGATCACAGAGATGTGCAGAGGTACCTAATAATTCGAAGTTTGAAGGTCCAATTGCCCCTTAGGGTTGCACAGAGAAGTCTTCCCTCTGTCGGAGTCATGGAGAACGAGACATATGATAGGGCCAAGAAGAACTTTCCAATAAGCAAACATCTGCGCATCAATCTAACTCCATCTGGCACTGTATAACCCCAGATCCCACATGAAACATGAAAGGAGAAATGAAATGAGAAGGAATGAGGGGAAAGAAAATGGATTGGGAACCAGAAAAACCATGAAAAACCATGGTCAGTGTGGCTGACACCAATAATCAAGCTCAGAACCTCTCAAATGCAAGCCTCAGACTTTACCACAGAGCCATCTCGCTCAGTTATGTATTCCTTAGCAGGCAAGAGTAATACTTGAAGCTTAAAGAAACTGTTTCTGGTTCAACCAAACAACACCAATAAATAGTGAGTCGGGTTTACTGATACTACATCACTTATTTATTAAAAATGGGACATGTTTTGAGAGCTTACTTGCACCAGTCAGCATCAGGTTGAAAATAGGAGCAAGTGAGCTCTTGAAACATGTCCCATTTTTAATAAGTAAGTGATGTAGTGTTAGTAAATCTGACTCACTTTACTATCTAGACATTGTTACACATCACTGTAAGCAAAATCTTCTGACAGAGTAGCTTAACACCAACAAAGCTTACACTAGCCTACAAAGCAATGGCAAAATGGATTGCAGTGATTGATATATCTAATTTTTCTTTCTTTTCTCCCTGAACACTGCCAATACCAACTGTGTTATTTTTAAATTTTCTAGAGAGAACAGTTGGACTATTACAGACTTGTCTAAGCTGGCTATGCATATAGTCAGTGTATTACAGTAAAAGAATCAGTTACTGTTAGGAAAACAGTCAAAACAGCCATTGTCATTTGAGAATTTGCAATGGCAGAAAGGTATCTCATTCTCAAAGATTTCACAATTTACAAGTACTGATAATAAATACAATACGATTAATTTTTTTCTTTATCACCACTTCGGTAGACTTGAGTACTTTGTCTTCAAATTTCCATTAGGATGTAATATCACTCAGTATTGTCTTTTTCTAATGGAACAGCTAATTTTCTCCATCTCAAGCATAAACATCAAAATATGAATGGTATAAATGCAAAAATATTCTTCTGTGATTATAATACATTAATTTTAGCTTTAAAATGGCTTCAAATATTTTTAATAGCTCTAAGAGTTCACTTTTTGTGATTGATTACTGATTTTGTGCAGTTTTACAACCTCTTCGTGCAATAAAATTGCAGTAATGCCATGGTAGTTAGAAAAGGATTGTTGATGAAATCAATTTCTGTGCATAATTGAAGGTATTTTCTTTCTTTTCTTCTTATTCCCCTCCCTCTAAAAGAGCTAAAAGAGCATAATATATAAAAGATGTACCTAAAATGTGTGGTAAAATGTTCTCATGAAAATGTATTTTTCCTACCATTCAAAATTGGGTTAAATTATATGAATGTTAAATAAGCATTGGTTATCACAAATATTTTGTGAAAAACTAATTGTTAGAATGTTGTTGAAGTTTATGAAAAAATAATTTAACAACAAAATACATTAATTGTACATATTTTATAAGAACTGTGATTTTTATAATAAATTTTAAATTAGTGCATGAAAAGCGATAGTTGGTCATATTATTTTTGTTTGCCACTTTAATCCTTTGCCTACACAAAATATTCTATATTTTGCCAAAAGATTAATGAATACCAGTAACATTCCTTCTAAATCCGAAACATCCTGGGACCTTTCTGTGTATTTCTCCTGTATTCACCTTAGTTTAAGTAATATATGTTTAAGTATATACTTGTATTATTTTGATAATTCTCCTGGTCAGGTCGGTGAGACCCATAAACCAACGACAGGTGTGGTCCTCCAGACATTCTGGGGGTTATGAGAGAGCGATGTGACCGCCAAAACATAAAAATATGGTGCTCTCTAAAAAACGGTTACTATTACTGCTATTGCTCTCTTCAATATCATTGTGAAAAATATTGGAGAGCAAGAGGATTAATGACTTCATTGTCAGAAATCCAGCATTAGCTAACAACAACAATACTTGTATTACTGAATTATGCTCTTCAACTAAATTTTAACCTCTTTCCCAATAAAATGCCTCATATTGGAGTAGTTTAAACATGAAATTATGCAATATGTATTGGATGCATATTGTATTACTGCTGAGGTTGCAAACATAAAACATGACTTAAGACAAAACTGGAAAGAACAACAAAAAGCATTCTGTGTTTGTGAAGCTCTCAATAGGTTCCCACCAGGAGCATTTGCTTCAGTTTGTTTTGAGCAGGTATGTTAATATTGGCATGTAATGTACGTAATTTAACCATTCTTAAATAAACATGGACAATTATTATTTATTTGTGCCAACAAACTTACCGTTGGTGTTTTTAAACACAAGCTGTGTGTGGGCAGTGTTTAAGAGGTAGAACTGGAACTTAAAAATTCAATGCCACAGCTGGGATTTGAACCACAGACCTTCCGCTTACCAGGCGGGTGCTCTAACCATTGGGCTACTGAAGGTAGCATCTGAAGGTTATTTAATCCTGGGACATAAAGTACTTGCAATAGTAAATCACCATTAGGGTAATTGTCTCTGATATGAGACTGCCTTTGTGGTTTACCAGGAAAAATACGAACTGGTTTGAGAATTCAATTCTGGCGGTTTGTCACAGTAGCTCAATGGTTAGAGCACCTGCCTGATAAGTGGAAGGTCTGTGGTTCAAATCCCAGCTGTGGCATTGAATTTTTAAGTTCCAGTTCTACCTCTCAAACATGAATGATTTTCAGAGCATGAGTGTCGGCAGACTTTTTTTCCAAGGGGAGGGGGGGGGAGCACATGTTGGAAATTTGCAATCATATAATATTAAATCATTACTTTATTGTAAAAATTTATAATATTTGTTGCAGATAACCATATTAATTTGTGCTAAATAAAAATTGTTCTTTACATCAAAATTAAAATAATAGTTTAATTGTCAGTAACTGGCTGCACATTAAGTTCACCAACTTCCAAGGGGGGGCCGCGACCCCCTTGCCCCCGTTTCGTGATGCCCATGTTTCAGAGTTTTATATTTTGAACATATATTGGCTTTAAACTATATTATGCTTTGTAGCTTTCCAGCCAGACATCTGCTCAGGCTGGCACAAGTTTATTTAGAGCCTACTTTCATAGTGTTGGGATAATAATGCCAATAGTTATATATGGAATAGAACTCTGCTGGGAGAAACTAGAAACCAGTGACATGGAGAAAATAGAATCTGTGAAAGCAAGATACATAAAGAGGCAATAGCATCTAGTAAATATGCATAAAACAGAATGGCATATGCAATCACCTGGAAAACCTACTTCCTGGAAGATATAAGAAGCAAATACAGAAGCTTACTGAGAAGCGACAGCAAGAAACAAGCAGAAGCAAAAGGAGAGAAACATTGAATTCTTTGGAATGAACATTATGATAAACAGACAATGGACGGAGAGAAACCAACCTCAGAGATGCCATAGTAAGTCTAGCAATGCAAATTATGTGAAGAAACGTGCAAACTCTACCACTACAAGTGCAAAAAAGGACATGCTCCCTAAAGAACTCTAAAGAAAACAGATAGACTAACTACTTAAATGCTCATACGAGTGCAGCCTTCACTTACTGTGATAAAGTGCCTCCCTGCAACCTAATTTGCCTGAGTGTGAATCTCATTGGCAAGAGTTGCCTGGATAAGTTTTTCTGGAGTTTTTCCTTATCCTCATAAGACATATTGGATAACTAAACTCATTTGATCCTGAGATTATTTCAGTTTCAGTTTCAGTCCATCCATTTCTTTTAACATCTCTTTAGGCCCGAGTTTTTAAAGAGACACCACACACTTTACTATAGAACAAAATGTGCAAGCATCAGAATGTTAGCAACAAATTGAAGAATATTTACATTTTACATTATGGTAGAAGAAATTATCAATATATCCATGCATTTTTCCAAACTGCCAAATAAAAATAAATATAATTTTAGCTTAAAAAGCACATCATTTGCTATTAAAAACAAATTTAATTTATAACTATATACCCTGAAGTCATTATGAATTTGTTGAATATAAATGTGTTATCAATACGCTTTAATATATTACATTAATTTTTATTTAATAAATATAAATATCAGAAGTTTAACTATCAGACATCTGTTTAAGATATTTCTACTCTCAAAAATATGACCTATAATTTTAAATTAAAATCCAAAATTGTCATCCCTGAGCAAAAAAAAAAAAAAAAGTCCAAAAATAGAAATTAAGGTATATAGCACAATATAGCTTCTCAAAATAAATACAGCCCAAAAACTTATTAGGAAAGCTTTGCAATAAAAAAAGGTAAAATGTTGTTTTCTAGTGCCTTGCATTTGGCAATGAAGCCATTAGAATAAATACTAAGTGCGGTGGCCGGGAATTGAACCCAGATCAACTGCTTGGAAGGCAACTATGCTGACCATTACACCACCATCGCAAAAAATGTTAAAAACTAAAAAATTTTCACTTATCAAATAAATTGCATGTGTTATGAGATTTAGTTAAGAAAACTAAGTACATTGTGGAAACCAAAGTTAAAGAACATTTTAGAAATATTAAATACAAGCATATTGATAAATTGTCTGTAGTAGATCAGTTTGTTCATCTACTCATGAAATACAGGGTGGGTCAAAGAAACAGGAAATTTTAATTTTGTTGTTGTTAGTACATGGTTTATATCAGAAGGCTTAGATTCATGTCATTGTTGAGCGTAATAGTTGCAATTTAGCAAACATGGAATGGTGGACTAGTGAGCAAAGAGGATTTGCTTTAAAATCTTATTATCTAAATGGTCAAAGCACCGAAGCTTCTCGTAGGGAGTTTTATCGTTATTTTCAACTCCGTCGTCATGATCCTGTGCCCTCTGCTCATGCGATAAATGACTGGGTTCATAAATCAGAAGAAACAGGCTCAACACTAAAGAAGAAACCTCCAGGTAAACCAAAATCTATTCGTACACCTTAAAATATTGAGAAAGAGTTGCTACAGTGAACAGCCCGGCACATTCAGTCCGGAGACATTCTCTGGCACTTAACATGGATCGCTCTAGTGTACGAACAATACTGAAAAACAATCTAAAATTTCACCCCTACGGTGCAACAGCACATAGTGCATGAATCTCTATGACGGAACTGCAAAATTTGTTTGGGAATCATGTCTTATCAAGGAATTGAAACATTCTACGGCGTGCACAATCCCCTGATTTGTTTGTATGTGATTACTTTTTATGGGTTTGTCTCAAAAGTAAAGTATACGCAAAAAAGCCACGAAACATTGATGACCTGAAGACAGAAATTCGTGAAGAAATTTCGAGAATCCCAGTAGTTATGTTGCAAAGAGTGATGAGAAACTTTAAAGATCGATTACAAGATTGCGTGCGTGTTGGTGGTGGACACTTAAAGGATGTTATTTTCAAGAAGTAGTGGTTATAGCAAATGGCGTACTATTTTCTAGATCTTCATATAATAAAAATTCATTAAATACATTATTGAAGGTTTCATTTCACAATTTCAAAATTTCCCATTTCTTTGACCCACCCTATAAAACCTGGAGCTAAATTAAATTGGACAGTTAAATAGCTCTATAAAATTACACTTTTTGACATCTTGTTTATTCATTTGCATGAGTGGCTGTTTGAATATTAATACATTCTGATAGTTTCTTGAACTTGCTAAAAAATAATATTGATTTTTAATAGTAATATTTATGAACAGTGAAGAAGATGCCATCTGTTCCAGTGTCAACAAGCTATTCACCTTCAACTGGAATTTAAGTGTGGTACAAACTAAACATTAGGTTTTGTACCATATTACTGTTAATTCTTCACTTCTACATAGAGGCTATTGACTATTGGAGCTTCATGTACAACATCTTAGTGACTCAACAGGACTTCTAATTGTAAGGTAATTGTATATGCTAATACTGTCCAAGCTGTTCCGAAAAAGAAGCAAGTGATCACCTTAGAATCTCACCATGCTCTGAGAAAACACAGTGTCCATTTTTACTTGTGCCTTTGTTTTCTCTTTGAAGCAAGCAACCTACAGTTACCTAGAAATGCACTTCTGCTAATGGTGTATAGTTATGGCATCCAAACATTTCAAAACAGAATCTTACATATCTCAACTAATGCACCATGGTTTGTCAGAAACAGTCAACTACACAGAAAAACTGGAATCAGTACCATTCAACAGTCAATTTCTTCACAAGCCGAACAGTTTTACAGCAATCTAAAAAACATCCCTGGATCTATTCACTACTCTCTTGGCAGAAAATCCAGCTTTCCAACCTGCACCAAGAGTCGTCTACCACTGGACCAGTTATCACAGCAAAAGCTGATTTAATTTCAACTAATACTGTCAGTGAGGGGCCCAATGGGGTTTACCTCATTATATTTTATTTTTTGTTATGTGTATTTAAACAATGGTCTGTAGAGCGCAAGTGGGCAGAGGTGGGGGATGCAGCAGCCAGGTGGTAGGCCTTGGCCCGGAAAGGGCTGTTACACTGCAGGGAGGTTGGGGGCAGGGAATTGAATTTTCTAACAATGATCATATTTGGCAGTATAGTGTTATATCAGTGCAAACAGTTCCTACTGCACAAAAGGTTAAGGCACTAGCATTAGTTAACGTTAAAACCAGTTAAATGCTCATTAGAGGCAGAACCTCACACATTTTCATTATATTTTCTGCAACTTCAGAGTCTCCTTGAACACAAATTCCAAGAAATCCAAAATAAAATGACAAAGAATAGAACAATATTAAGCTAGAAATCATAAACACATTTCTGAGTTGTGTGATATGTTACTCACAATAAGAGAATTCAGAATAGATGATGAAAAAAAAAAAACAAGAATTCAGAAGTACAATTTGAACTAAATGCTGAAATCATGACAGTCTTTCCCAGGTACTGGTGTAGGGATTTATGCCCCACTGGGAGGTCTGGTACAGGGTGCATTCAGCCTGTTAGGTCTCAGAGGGACTCATTGAGGAGCTACTTGATAAAGAAGTAGCAAGACTAGGTCACGAAGGCCGCATAACTGGCTCGGAGGGCTTGGGGTGCTGACCATGTCCCACCCTCCAGTTCTGACCCCACTCTTGAAGCCTGTAGTGGACGGAGATGATGAACACAGCAGCTGGGCAGTAAGCCTTGGCCTATGAAGGGCTGTTGTACTAGGAGTTATTTATTTACTGAAATCATAAGGAAATATGTTGTTAGCTAATGCTGGATTTCTGACAATGAAGTCATTAATCCTCTTGCTCTCCAATATTTTTCACTGATGGATGGGGCACTAGAAGTGGCTGGGCATATTTGAAGGTGGTCTCGGTCCATTTCCTCTTGCAGATCACATAGAGGACAGAGTGGTGAAGAATATATCCCAATTCTGTTTAAATGTTTTGCCAGACAATCATGACCTGTAATCAACCTGAAGGTTGCAACTGCTGTCTTTCGAGGATACTCAGGAATCACTGTTTGAATGTTTGGTAGTTCCCATCTTTTAGAATAAGGAAATATATACTGTTGGAATTTAAAATATCTATGAAACAAGCAATCATGAAGAAGACCATGATAAGCTGAATGAAAATTTCTGCGAATCCATACTTAAAATTTTAATACAAGTGATAACAAGAAGAAGAGAATTTCATCATACATGAAAATGAAGCTACAGCAGAATATTCTATTGTTGCTTGGACATCTCTGCTTTAATTTTTCAAGGTACGTATTTTATGTAGAAATGAAGTCAAAACAATTTCTTATTACATTAAAGGAATAATGCCATGTGTTAAAACAGTGTGTTATTATGGTGTATTATTATGATAATACATTCACTTGGAACTTACAAAACTTTGTTAGAGAAGAAAGAGGAAGGAACTGCTTTATAACAAGTTCTTTATTATTATCTGGTAGATATATTGTTTCAGCAATTTAAATCCTTGTGCAAATCATTGGGTTTGGCAGTCTTTTCAAGGCCTACATTTGGTAAAACCAATCAAAACATGGCAGTACCAGTTATTAAAGTATTTTGGGTTTAAGGAAGGCAAAAGAACTTTAATTCATTAAAAGTGTGTTTACTTACATGGTTGGCAGGGAATGGGCAGTATGACTCCCCACAATTTTCAGCCAAATATTTAGTCTATTCTGTTATGGAGTTAAAATCCCACAAAATTATTGATTTTGAGCTTGTTCAAAGAGGTATAGTGAGAGGTGATTTGGAAAAGGCTGCTTGCAGCAACATAATGACAAGGCTTGTGAAATAGGAAATGTGTAGAGTAGAAGCTTTTCTATCAACAGACACAAAGCTGTAAGATACCCATTTAAAACTCAGTATCCGGAAGTAGTATATGAAATTGATGTACAGCATTTGTCTAAAAGTCTAATGAAAAAATTAAAATGGTAGAAAAACAATACCCATAGCTGATGACATGAAAAGGCAGTATAAATAACCATTTTTGACTATACAAAACTGTAGTGAGAATGGTGTCATTTTAATTGAAAAATTCACATCAATTCACCACATAAAAATGAACATAAATGCCTGGAAAATGGTAGATGGAAATTTTGTAAACATGATGAATTGTTAGAAGAAAACCAATAAAATAAATTATTGATTAAAGGGAAATCAAATGGCTATCATGCTCTGAAGAAATTACTTTAGATATCAGCTTCTTAAAAGATTTAGCTCATATTTGACATTATATATGAGGGTGAGTCAAATGAAAACTGGAAATATTTTTTTACATCTCCTTTGTTACAGACAGAGTTGAAACAAGTACACTGTTTTTCAATGTAGTCCCTCTACTTTTCAATACATTTCCACTACTGAGTCAGGAAGGCATTGGTACCTTGGAAAAAAACATATTTTGACTGTACAGTCACTCATGCACCATTTCACCTCTGTGTCGGTTGCGAACTTATTGCCACCTAAGGAGTCCTTCAGTGGGTCAAAGATGTGGAAGTTGGAGGGTGTTAGGTTGGGAGAGTAGAGAGGATGGCAGAGGCACTCCAGATGCAAGTCCTTGATAGTTACCAAGGTCGTACAAGCCATATGAGGTCGTGCATTGTCATACTGGATAAGAACATATTTTGAAAGGAGTGAGCGGCACTTGGTGCATTTGGTAAGTTTCAGAGTGTCACACATCAGTTTACTATTGGTGGCACTGGTCACCATCTTGCCCTTTTCCATGTAATGTTCCACTATGGGACCCTTGTGGTCCCAGAACAAGGTCAACATCACCTTTTGTGCTGATGGCTGGTTGTGGAACGTTTTCAGCTTTGGCAATGACTGGTGCTGTAACATTTCATATTGGAGCACTTGGTCTCAGGACTCACCTCCAGTAACCATCCACTTCAAAAATGTGTCACCTTCAAGTTTTTAGTGGCACAGCAGCTCCTGGCAGGCATTGACTTGCCGCTCCTTCATTTCAGGAGTTAGGCAATGAGGTACTCATCTTGCAGCCACTTTCCAGAACTTTAACTCATCATGGATAATATGGTGAGCAGAACCATGACTGACCTATAATTGCACTGCATTGTCATCGATGGTGTCCCATCTATCCTGCAGAATCATCTCTTTTGCCGCAGCAATTGCCTCAGCTGTCACTACCTGATGTGCCTGGCCTGGCCATGGCGTGTCTGCCTAACTTGTTGTGCCACTGCTGAATTTTGCACACCAGTCATACACCTGAGTCTGCAATAAACAGTAGCCCCGCACTGTGCCAATATGTGTTGATGGACTTCTATTGGTTTCGTGCCTTCACTATGTAGGAAACAGATCACTCTGTGCTGCTCTTCTTTGGTGCACTCCAACAGAGGGGCTGCCATATTAAAAACTCCTGTATCATACTGCTGGGTCACAAGAGGTTATGGGACCAATGCCAATTGATGGTGGAAGAGTCCACGTGGTACCAGGTCTAATTGCAATAAGAGAAGTTTTAGATTTTCTATTGCAGTTTTCTGGTTTTCATTTGACTCGTCCTCTTATACATTAGGAGTTTGGAAAGTTATCACAGTCTTGGTCTCAGATGTGCTCCAAATGAATACATGTTTCATATAACAGACTTCAACATACACCACTGGATGGAACCAGCACGTTCTTTGTTGTTCACACTTGCTGTTTCAGAATCGCTACCAGAATGGTTTAAATCTTCAAAATTGCACTTTTTTGGTTCAAACTGGTAAGGATGGATACCATATTCATTAATTTTCAAAGCAGACGTTGGACTCTGGCTTCTCACCCAGTAAGTAGTAACCCGTAAGCTGTGTTAAGTCATTTAAAACACCCCGTCTACTCTGAGTTCAGTGGAGTTACTGATGTCACACACCAAAACATCAAGTGCCAGTAACATGCATGAGTGTCAGCAGACTTTTTTCCAGGGGGGGCCACATGTTGGAAATTTGCAATCATATAATATTAAATCATTATTTTATTGTCAAAATTTATGTATAATATTTGTTGCAGATAACCGTATTAATTTGTGCTAAATAAAAATTGTTCTTTACATCAAAATTAAAATAATAGTTTAATAGTCAGTAACTGGCTGCACATTAAGTTCACCAACTTCCAAGGGGGGGCCATGGCCCATTTCGCGACGCCCATGGTAACATGAGAACCACTCACCTTGATGGTAAAACTGCCTGCGTTGATATCTATTCTCAACAACAAATCAACTAATATGGCAAATGAAATATTCGTTTTGGTGTTTCATTTAAACGACTGGTACACATGAAGTTGACTGAGTCAAATTATGACTCATAACTTCTGGTTCAAAAATTGTCTCCAAATATACATGAATCATTGATGACAAAAATTATCAACTTACTTTTTCCATTTTGGGTTTTATTGCATACAACTCAAATATAATTGTTTAGGAATTTCAATTATTTTCTGTTTGTCCAAACACAATAGTCTTTTAATTAGACTGTTATGTGAGAGTCCTTCTGTTGATCGCATTTTTCTTTCCTCACCATTAACATTTTTCCAAACTAAAATTTATAATTGCTACAAAAATAACTTAAATTACTGTGTAATAATGTGTACCTATTTCAGAGATATTTATTCTAAAAGCACATGCAACATTTCAACTTTCTCTCTTAAATGTTCTTTGAGATATGAAAACTTAAATTAATGCATTAGCTTACATACTCTAAATTACATTAAAATATTAGGTTTTTTAAATTAAAATGTCCCTAAATCATTATTTATAGACTGTTTAAACAGTATCACATGATTTAAATATTTTTAATACCTGCAATTTACTTTGAAACTTTCATCTATTTCATTTATCTTGCTGTTACTGTTAAGGTTACTTTTATTCAGATAAAAAGAAAGCTTCTGTCAGTGGAGAAAAGAGCAACGATACTGAAGTAATATTTACTTCACATATCTGATAAGATTCACAGAAGACAAACATTACTTATCTTGAGTAAAAGATAAAAGAACCAGTAGGTGTGTGTGTCATATTTTGAATAGGCAATCATGGTTAAAGATCGGCTTCCTGAGCTCAGAGGCGTAAGTACATTTTTTGACATCTACTGTCATTCATTTCTTTTCTGCTTTTCTTACCCCTCTTGCTGTGCAGAATTAATACATATAAAATGTATGTAGTTTTAGGTCAAACAATGTACTACTGTATTCATTTTTGGCAAAACTGATTATTCTTTATACAGCAGCCACAATATTCAGTGCTTTAGAAAAATGAGATATAACATATTGTATTTATGCTAATGGCTTCATTGCCAGATGCAAGGCACATATTGTTGTTTTTCTTCTCTAAAAATATTCTTGTACACATACACTCATATGCACTATATAATTATAATATATTAATAATAATGATTAATGTTATATAATTATACATTACATATTAATATATAATTTCAAATAGAATAATAGTTAACTCTTTAAATGAAGCAAGTTCATCTATGTGCAAGAAACAAATTCTGATATATATTATATACATATATACTTTCATTTCTGGTGTTTTTGCACTATGAACAAGGTGCATTCTGTGTCTGTGTTGTCACAATTTAAAATGTTGGGTGACCAAGAAAAACAGTTAGGTCCTGATCATTCTAATGCTTCACTGATACAGAAACACAAATTATAGTCATGCTCTTTCAATACTGTATGTGGAAGAACTATGGTTGAGAACTAGCAAGATCAAAAAAACATTATTTTCCTTTAACTTTTTGTTGCTGTTTGGAGGTGAGGTTTATGAACTGCTCATAGTATTAGTAATCTCAAACATCTTTCAGAAAGAATTAAGTCATGTGAAATAAGTTCTTCTCACACTGGTAACTCCTTAAAATTAAGCTTCTTTGGTAAAGTTGATGTTTGAACACAAATTGATGAAGAAAATGTGTCTTTTACATGACACAATACATTAACTTGGAAAAATAGGTAGATATAAATAGAATTATTCATTGCCTAAAATTCTGTGATGAGTATGAAATTGTTCTAAGAGGACATAATGAAAGAGAATAGAGGCATATTCTTGGATTTAGTATATGAAATTGTTAAGCTACAAGACTAATGAGAACATTTGGAGGAATCCAAAGTAAACAAATATACTTCAGCAAAATACAAAATGAGTTACTGAAATGTATGTATAAGGCTTACAAAGACACCATCCAGGATGAAGTAAACAAAGCAGTAAAATAAGAACTGAAGCTTTCCTGGCGACGAACATATTCAAGCTGTTCTCGGGCTTCGAGCCAGGTGAAGTGATGAAGAGCCATCGACGTTTCGGGAGCGTACATCTCTCAAGATGTAATGGCTCTTGGTAGCCATTCATCATCCTGATGATGGGAGAGATGTACGCTCCCGAAACGTCGATGGCTCTTCATCACTTCACCTGGCTCGAAGCCCGAGAACAGCTTGAATATAAACAAAGCAGTGTTTGTGTCTGTACAAGTAGATGAAACCAGCAATATCTCCATAAGGCAGTTGGTAATGGTTCTTTGTTTTGTTCAAGGATCACAAGCAGTAGAACATCTTCATGGTTTTTTCATACACCTTACAGAAAGATCTGCACTAGAGATAGCCCAAAGCATATCAGAAACATTGGAGCTCTTCAGACTGAAAGATAAACTGGTCCCTCCCTCAAACATATGAAGGCCTCATTATGCAACAAGCATGCTTTACCTTCACAGCCATTAGAATTTTTTTTGCCAATTTATTGGCATTTTATTCTTTTTTCCTTTGTTTAGTGAGAGGACAGTTTACATCAGGAGGTGTGTCATTGAAGGCTACTGCATGCATGTCAAACAAGATGGAATTTTCGGAGTAAAGTAGTGTCTTCTATGTATCAGTGCCAGGAATCGATAATAGAGTGTTTTGAAATTATTCAGCAAGATGGCTCATGGGATTCTGTGTCAATAAGAAAAGCAGTTGGACTAATACATTTTCCTCTTTTATTTTTTTAATAGAGTAATGCCTTTCATGGAAATATTTTACAACATTTTACAGAAGAAAATGACAACAATGGTGTATGTGAAGGAACATCTTCATAAATTCATAGCTGTCATCAGTTGCATTAGGAATGAACTAGCAAACATACCAGATAATGGTTCTGTGATATATAACATCTCCAGGAAGAAAATGAGTATTAATAAAACTGTGTGCTATTGAATACTGTTATACAAGGTGTTAGGGGTATGACTACACAGACTTCAAAGGCAACTTCCTGACGTTAAACTGAAACATAAGTTCCTGCACCAATTTCCTCTATAGTCCATGGTTTCATAAATAAAAATTAAAACAGATGAAAAGTGTGATTGCGAATATGTCACCACTCTGTCACGGTTTACTTCTGCAATTAGAACAGCGAGGTAGAGCTACAAAAGATGTGTTATTCATGTCTTTACCATATGCTGCTAAAATGATTTGTTTAGCCACAAAAAGATATGAAAGGATGGGATTCCAGTGTGTCTATTGGAATAAAGTTGTGGGCATACACTTGACAAACCTGCAACATTAGAGCGTGAGAAGAGCGGAAAGTGAGGGAATGTTGACAGTACAACTACCCCTGCGACATCCATGCACAATAGTAGTTTCTGTCAGTGTTTCAGGTGCGTTAAATTCATTCAGAACTATGGCAGTCTTTACAAATCAAGAGGATTTAGATATGCTTCTTGCTTAGGACAAAACCGATTGCAACACATGTAAAGTGCAACGCTTGATGATTTTCGCACACATGTGTTTGAAGTAGCCCTAGAGATTGGGCAGATCACAGAAGCTCTAATGAGGGTGGAACAAAATTGGCTAAGAAGATGTGATGCCTGCATAGATTCTCACGGTGTACATTTTGAACATCTACTGTTCCGGCTCCAAAGTCATGTTCTTTATAATAGATTTTCCTGTTTAGCAAAAGGTGACTTATTTAATTACACAATTACATGATTGAGGTATTTCCATACTTAACATCTAAAGTTGCTATCTTTGATCATCCGACTACACCTTATGCGTAGCCTCATACGCAGCTTTTAGTTTAGTTCTCGTGAATATGATTGAATAGCTTAAAAGCAAACCACCCCATCCCTCGTTACTGGCATTAGCTGACAAGAAACACACAGGCACATGGCGAACCGGATTTCAAGCGATGGCCTAGTTTAGACCTTCACCTGTTGCAGGTGTGAACGCATGCCTGGCCGCAAACCAAAACAAAACTTTCGGCCTGTGTTGCCAGACTGTGCAGATAATGTATTCAATAATGTTTGATTATCTCCTTTATCTTTCAAGATAGATGGAGTTGTTATTGGACTTTATTATTAGTAATATTTGGATCTCCCAGCATGCAAAATCTGTGCACTCATACCCCTAACACCCTGTATAATTACTCAGCAAGCTGAAGAATGATTTGGTGTAACTAAACACTTAGAATGCTTCAATTTAGTTAATCCTACTAAATTTAATGACTTGAAGTCAAAGTTTCCTGATGGCAACTTGGCTAAGTACTTCCCTTTCATACAAGAGGAAAAACTAGGGCATAAACTTTGTACTTTGTTATAGTAAAGAGATTAACAACATAAATACTGTTAAGATACTGTATTCTTTTTTCATTAAGAATAATTTAGAGGATGTGTTTTCAGAAAAAAATAAATTGTGAATTTAGTGACAACAGCTTAATCTGAAAGATGTTTGAGCTTACTAAAATATGTTAAAAGCTGTTTAAGAAATACAGTGGGACCAAAATACTTAGTAGAGAAACAATACATTGCTAACATAGAGAACTTTAACACAAAAGTGATAACGTTTGCTGAGCAAAAGACTAAGAAAGCACAGTTCCTGTTAAATAGCTGTCTGCTTTTGTAAAAGGTAACTTCAATACTGAGATTTTGAATGGGCTTTTCTCCAATGTCTTTAAGAAAGATCTGGTTACGTCACTGATAATATGTTTGAAGGAGTTCACAAAAGATCCATGTGGCATCATCCACACTATTAAGGAGGCCAGAGAATAGCAGTGAATGAGTTTACAGTTATAGACATGGGTCGCTCAGTGTGTCTGTGAGGCAACAAGAGTAAGCAGATATAATAAAGTGAATAATGCACAGTATTTATGAAAGCTGCTTTACACTATTATAGGCATCATAGTGATGTTATAAATTTTCTTTTCATTTACTTTAGTAAAAATTATCAATATATATAAAATTGTTGTCATAGGGATGCTAGAAGCATGGTTTGACCAATTAGGGGTTTCCTGCAGGGTAATTACACCATGCAAATGAAAAAAGAAAATCTACTTACTGCATTCACAGTGCCTTTATTCATCTTAATACTAATAATACTAACTTAACTAAGTTTAATATTTGTTTTGCAAATATTTTGCCTCATAAACTTCTATTCTAATTTGTGTTTCATTAGCAATACAAAATGACACTTAAATACTCCTTTTTTCTGCTTTCTTATTCCATTTTACAGGTGCAGCACTACAATTCTGATGAAGTAATTAATCTGCATTTAGAGAACAAATATGGTTACATAGAACAGTTCCTTAGCAAAGTAAGTTAAGAATGGTGCATAAATACATGGCTGAGAAGTCTGCCAAAACATATAAAAAGTAAAATATTTCTGAGCAAACAGAAATAGTGTTGCAAAATGTATTTCAGTGATGCTTACCCAACGTGTTTGAATACATGATGATAAGTTTGTTTATTTCATGATGGAATCAGTTTCTTTCTGCAATATGCTTACACAATTAAAAAGGAAAATTAAATATTGAAAATGTTTTGTAAAATCAAAATTTAAAGCTCTTATATGTGCGATTCAGTAAGAAGGTACTCCAAATGCATATGTCAGAAGAAGCTGACACAGTATACAGTGCATTATTTAGCAGGTTTAAACATTTTACTTGTGAAAAGAATGAAATATCATAGACGAGTTCATTATTTTTTTCTTTAGCTAAGGATTATTAATGTGGATTGGTGTTCTTGTAGTAAATAAATAGCTATGCATCATACAGTGTCATGCACTAAAAGCAGTAGATTAAAATAAAGTTTTTGATCTTTGCTGGTATTTTTAACACTCAAATTTTTATCATCCAAATGTTAATAATTTTCCTGTCATGGATTAGTCTATGTAATAATTCACTTACTCTCCCAATTTGATGTCTTTCCTCATACTGCTTGAAAAGCAATTGGTAATAGGAATAGTCTTACTTGCGAATAGTAGTGGCTTCCTTTTTTCTCTGAAAGTTACTCCAGATTTTTATGGACTTCATTTTTATCAGAATCAAAATATAGGGGGAGCAAAAGAAGTTTGAACAGGCTGCACAATGTTTTGCCTGTCTGCATCCTCGGCGCTCATTGCCATCTAGTGCTATCGTGGAAAGGCATGGATGAAACCATAAAACATTTTAAAAGCTACTTTTAAAGGCTTTGCTTACCAACTTTATGAAAAGAGATGCTGAAACTGGCCACTGTCATTGTCCATACATTTTTGGCACCTCTTTAGGAAACTATCCATCACTCGCTATACTTCATGCAGAGAAATGTTGGCAATTTCTTGGCAGATATTTTGTTTTAATTCTTTCAGGGTGTTTGGTTTTGTCTTGTACAGCTTATGTTTTAAGTCACCCCAGAGATAGAAATTGCTTATTGGAGCTCTGAGAAACCCTTCTCCGCTAATGGCACACCATATGCCAATTTTTTCGTCATTAAGGGTAACTTCATGGACAATATTAGGTTCTGAACTATAGGGCCAATTCTTTAATTTTTCTTTTTTTTTTTGCCCCTCTTTTTAGAGAATTAATAGACAGGGAGCATGATTTTGCCTTTCTTCAACACAACTCTGCAACATCTCATTAGGCCAATCTTTCGATGAGGACAATTGAAAGTGTGTTTCAGGACAGAATTATCAGTGGAGATTTTAGAACCTCTTGTGGTTTCTATCCCTGGGATAACTTAAAACATAAAGTGCAGAAGACAAACCCACACCTGTTTGAACAGCACTGTGCAGCCCATTCAAACTTTTTTTTCTCTCCTGGTAACATTAAGCACATTTCTTCCCAGATGCCAGTGCAGTTTTCTCAGTAATCATATGTTCCTTAATCAACAACTAGATCAGATGTTCTACAACTGGTCATGCTATACTCGTTTCATAATGGAGCCCACATCAATGCTGCAGGGCTGAGTGAGGTTTTCACTTTTTCTATCACTACTTAGTAGGTAAAAAAGCTATTGCATTCCATTCAAAAACTTAATATCAAGATTTCATCAGAAGTACATTTTTTATATGATAGTGTATATGTGTGTGTGCATGCATGTGTGTGTGCATGTGCATGTATGTGTGTGGGGGATGGGTGTGGTATGCTATAATGTCATATCTTTAAGATATTTTCATGACAAATGAAGTGTATATCCTGAATTTTCTAAGAATGTCCTCAGAAGCTCTCTTCATTCTGGATAACTTTTGCATAACTGTTAAACCATAAGAGATAGACAAAATCTTACTACACAGAAAATGTAGATGTCATTAAAACATAATTTGTGCTAAGTACATATTTTTGTGCAGTGAACCATTTCCGAGATATTCCTTGTTATCTGTTTGAATGTTCCAATACTTTCTAGTATACTTACCTCAAACAGGAGGTCGTTATTTGTTTTTTTTAGAATGCAATGTCAAAGCCAAAGCAACTGACTCTTAAAAGATTTGACTCTAGCTTAAGCCTAGTAATATTCTCCTCTTCTCATTGTACAAGAAAACATGTAATAAAATCATTTCTATAAATGTCTAACTCAATTAATCTGAAGCAGACAGAAGAACAAGCATTTTTAGAAACATTTTGTACAAGAGTAACTAGAGAAAGTCATGTGAGTATAGCACATCAGCTCTTTTTTGTCTTTCACTTACTTACTTTCTGAATGCTTCCAATGGACACTAAAAATCATCTCACTTTTGCTGTACACAATACCATCTGCACAGTTAGTTGTTTCATATGTAAATGGTGCCTCAGAAATTCTGTTATGCACCTCAAATTTAGAGTTGTTTTTCATCTGACATATAGAAATTAATAAAAAATTTTAGCTATGAGGAATAGAGTCAGAAACTATCTCTTCTGTCATCTTCATCACTTGAATCGAATTTAAAACTTGACAATATATATTATGCTATGAAAATGCTGTGAAGTTACCTCTTGCCCACCTCTGAGGTGTGGAGGTCTGCCTCACATTCAGAGGTCCCGAGTTCAAATCTGGTTAGGGTGAAGCCCCACCCAAAAAGAAAACATTATTTCCATCTTAAAACAGCAGTAAGTTCTTTTCTGGCATTCTCATTACTTGAGGTTAGTTTAAAATCATAACAATATGTTATGAAAATGAAAATGTCCTGAAGTGACTTTCATCTTAAAATGGCAGCTTACATTTTGATATACCTGGAAGCTGCTCTTTCTTTTTATCTATTTGAATGTGATAGTGTTAATGAATGGAGACATGGGTACATTGGAGATTAATGATTTGAAAGGAACATTGAAATTCCCATGAAAGAAATGCTTAACTAAAGCTATCAAATTAGGACAGCTCATGTACAAGGTGAAACATAGGAGATGAACAGTGAATAACAAAAAAGAGGGAGCACAGAGCAAGGTGCCATTGCTCACGAGAAATATACAATGACTAAGTAACATGTGTACAGCAATTAATGTGATTTATGATGTATATATTTAAGATAAATAAATTTATTCATTAATTTATCTTTTGATGCTGTTGGGATCAGCAACTGCCTTCCAAATGAGCAAAACTGGACAAATTTTCCTTTATAAAACAGGAAAATTCCTGTCCTCCTACAAAGTAGTTTACAGGGAAATTCCTTTTTGAGAATCTGGTTTCCTGGCATGTTTTATTTGACAGATAATTATCAAGTTTAGGTCAGAAGTATTATGATCTTTAAAATACACTTCTTAATAATTGTGTATTATTTTATCTGCAGGTAGAAAAATTGCGATCAATTATTGACAGTATTCAGGATCACACTGAAGAAATAAAGCATTTGAGTGCTATTCTTATATCTCTACCTAATGGAAATGAAAGTGAGTAAGTAATATAAATGGGTGCTTATATATTTTTAAAAAGTCTATGTTAACTTACTATATAAAGTACAGGGTTTCCAGAATTTGCTACAAGGAATCATTTGAAATAATTTGTCATACTTACAGAGAAGTCTTGGTTAGCTGATACAAGAGACCAATATACTATAGAAAATATTCATAAAGATTGCCATTTATTTGTTATTTTACTGTACTGAACAATAAACCCTCTTCTTCTCATTACAAGTATGGTATCACTATATTACAGTAGAGCCTTGATTATCCAAGGTAAGGTGAACCGAGAGTACCTTGCATAATCAGAAACTCAGATAACATGCACTCTTGTCACAAATTGAGAGGGAAACATTTGGTAAACTGTTGAAATGAATGAAAACATATTCGAAGATTCAAAAAAAGTCCTCTACTGTATTATCAAATGAAAAAATGAGTGCATAGAAATAAAAATAAAATAAAAATACAAAATAAAAAAAGGAACTACAGTACCTACATACAGTATGTACATGTTTCAGTTAAGAAAGTTATTCCTTCAAAATGTCCATAACTGTTTTCTGTTTGACAGAACTCGCTCGGTTCTTTGCCACCTTTTCACATAATCATCATAGCAGTAGATGGTCTTTTCTACTGCTTTTCATCCTTCATTGTGGCTGACTTTCTGATACCGAAATTTAGATTTCCGATCGAATGGGCTTTTGAAAAAGACACGTTTTAATTTAATTGCCGGATGTGAGATTTGCGATAAGTGTTAAGTAATAACATAAATAGATAATAGAGCAGGAAGTGTTGTAAGGTGAGCAAGATATGAGTAAATAATAGTCGTTAAATTTGTAGGATAAACACATTATTGGTTTGAAATTAGCGAGTCATGACGTCATACTACATAGTTTAAATACACGTTCGAAAGTCAGGTCTGAAAACCTTAAAAGTCGCGCGATATATTTAATAAAATATAAAGTAAACATCGTTTAATCCTAAAAAGGTAATTATATATTCGAAATTCATAAAAGAACATGTTATAATAGAAAGGGACATTTCTAAATTGCGGGAAAAGGAAATAGCATTTTGGATACGAGGCTTTCTTGGATGACGTCATGACATTCAAATTGGAAGAGAACGGTCTTCTTAGCGTGGGTAAGCTAGAAAGCGTCACTACTCAACCAGAGACCAGTACGGGAGGTTGTGCTGTACGGACGTGAGCGCGATTCCTCTACATATACAGTCGGCATAGCTCCTGAAAATATTTAAAATGAAATAAATGATATGCAAAGTTGTTCTTGGGTTGTCCATTACACTTACGCAAACCCGAGATAAAAGTAAGAGATCTCAAGCTGACTAGCCGGAGCGAAACACATCAAAGGGCAACACCACGTCACCAACGACATTTAAGTATCAACGGTGAAACATCAGGAAGGGAAGAAAGACAATTCAGCTTCAAATTGGCATCCCAACGTGTGGCGTCGAAAGAATGGACCAACCCCCCAAGACGACCGAGCCAGCATCGAACCAGCAGACAAGAAGGTGCCCAGCGTGTCAACATCTGTGAAACGTGTAGTGAACAAGTTTAAGTGCAGTTAAAGTGAAATAGTGAAAATATTGAAAATTTTGGTGAGTAGAAAAACACATGTAAATAGCTTAGAAATGGAAGACAGTGATACCGATTTTTTAGGTTTTGAGAGTCCGGAAATTGAGAAAAGTGTAAGTAGGATGGAAGAATATAGTCAGAATGTAATTGGTAGCAGAATATGCCAAGAATTAGAAGATCAGAACGTTAGAGAAACACCTAGAGGTAGCTCAGAAATGTTTAGTACTAATTCAGAAAGGCCAGCAATTATGTCAGAAATAGAGAATATGTTTCAAAAGATAATGGAAAAGATGAGTAAGATAGATGAAACTAGTATAGAGTTAGGAAAGAAATTAGAGAAGGGACAACAGGAAGTGGGAATGCAATTGGAGAATCAGAAGAGAGCTTTCGAAACCTTTAGGGAAGAAGTTAGGGAGGAAATTAATAAAGTTAGTAGTGAAGTAAAAGAAAATAGAGAACAGGTTAAGGGAGAATTAGAGATAATACGGCAAGAAGTAAAGAATTCTGAAAAGAAATTAGGTCAACAAGTGAGTGAAAAATTAGATAAAGAAAGGGAAATAGTAACATATAGATTAGACAAACAAAGGGAAGAGGTAGTACAAAGGTTAGATAAAGACAGGGAAGAAATTAGAGAAGAGCTACAGGGGTGTAAAGTTAGAATGGAAAGATCTGATGTAGAAAGTGAAAGGCAGGCTAGAAATTTGGAGGATGTTACAGACAAAATAAAAGGGGTAGTAACAGAAATTACTCAGGTAAAAGAGGCCTTAGAAAATTTGAAATTAAATGAAAATGCATGTAATCACAACAATCTTAGTAATGAAGTTGCAAGAAACGAGGCAATACCAGGTGTATCAGCTGACATTTCGATGCAAAATAGAGGTAACAGTAATTCCCATTCTGATCTCAGAAATAGTTCAGGGACAGGTGACAATTCAAATTTACATTGGCCTAACCATGTCTTAAATGAAATGACACCTCCAGTTTTTGAAAATGAAGATTCAGATGATCCTAAAGCCTTTTTAGAAGGGTTACAAGAGTACTTCACGGTGAAACGTATACCAGAGGAGTACAAGATGGTGATAGTAAGAAAATGCCTAAAGGGTAATGCTGCCAATTGGCTAGGCCTTTCTATGGGTAACAATAATGACTACAGGACCTTTAGAAACATCTTTTTAACCAGATATTGGGGAGCTAGTAGGCAGGCTAATATTAGAGTTGAATTAAGCAATGGAAAATTTAATCCTAGATCGGAGGAATCGATGGTCAACTATTTTATGAGAATAGCGAGAAAATCGAAGATGTTGGATCCTCTCTTGGATGAAAAAGATCTAATAAATATAGTTACTCCACATTTTCCGGAAACGCTTCAACACTACCTAATCATAGCCCGACCCGATAGCATTGCAGCTATGATCGAATTATTATCAGCCTTAGAAGTCAATAAGCCAAAACACGCATTTGGAAATAAATATGAAGAAAAAGAAACTGTCAATTCTTTCGGGCAAGGGGCACAGTATTATCAGAATAGAAGTGAGATTAGGGAAAGATATAAAGGACCAGTACCAAGGATGGAATCATTCCGGTGGGAAAATCAAGGTAGATATAACCAGGAAGGGCGTCACCAAAATAGAAATGGTAATCAAAGGGGAAGAAATATAAGGGTGAATTATATGAATACAAATAGATTTGATCAAGGTAGACGGGGACGTTATTTTGGACATAGTAGAAATTCAAATGATGGGTATTGGACAAACGGAGATAATGAGTTTAGACCGAGGTCACCAAGACAGGGAGAAAGGTATTCTAATGGACGAAATTCCCCCGAAAATGCAGAAATGGTTGAGGCCATTAACACGGTCAAAAACATGGTAGGAAGTAAGCCCGATTTAATGCAGGAAAACAGAAGTAACAATTCGGGAAATAGTACAGGAGCCATACCTAAAAATCAGGGAAACGCCAGACCCGGTCAAACGCGCCTTCAGTGAGAACTGGGTATCCTAGTAATGATTGTGATAAGTACTCGGAAATAAATAGTCCTGGAAGGCAAATGATGATACAAAAGAAAAGAGAATGTAAAAATAGAATCGACGAAAACGAAAAAGTAGGAGATCCACCTAAAATCAAAATTGGAGTAAATGGAAAACAATACAATGCAATTATAGATACGGGATCAAATAGCACAGTATGCTCACAAAATTTTTATGATAATTTACAAAGTAGTGGTTTTAAAGTAATGTCTTTACCAGTTAATGGGATATATTGCTCGCTAGCTGTGGGAAAACGAAAAGAGAGAGTAAAATTTCAAGCAATGATAAATATTCAAATAAATGGGAGAATACTAGGAATTTTATTTCTGATTGTAGGAAGACTTGTTACAGATATTATAATAGGTTGTGATTGTCTTTATGCCTGGGAAGCTGTGGTGAATTTTAAAAACATGATTGTAGAAATGAAAGTTGAAGATGAGACCATTATAGTGCCTTTTGTGGAAGATAGTAGTTCAGAAAATATTTTACGAGAAAAAGAGGAAGAAGAAATCCAAGGGGATACATTCTTTGTAGAATATGTTAAAGTAGGAGCTATGGAATTAACTGAAGTAAATGTCAAAGAGTACAGTGTCGATAATAAAGAAAATGTAGAATGGGATAAAAATGATTTCATAGACAATTTGAGGGTTTCTGATGCAACTAGGTACTATGATAGGGAGAGTAGTGAAGACTTAGAAGAATTGTTGAGAAAAAAAAAATAACTCAGGCTGATCAACTAAATGAACAACAGAGGGATAAACTGTTTGAAATATTAATCCGAAATAAAGAAGTATTCTCTGAGAAACCTGGTAAATGTAATATTTATATTCATTCGTTTGAGATGATACCCATCAAACCTTTTACACATAAAGCGAGAGCTATCCCTAGTACAATAAGAGAAGAGGTAGATGCAGTTATAAAGTCAATGTTAGAAGATGAGGTTATTGAGATTTCGAATTCAGAATTTGTGAATCCCCTAGGTATTGTAAATAAGGCCAATGGAAGATTAGGGTGACATTAGATGCGAGAAAACTAAATTATTGTTCCTCATACTTTCCATCAGGGAATCCAACAGAACGTGTCCTCC
Source organism: Tenodera sinensis (assembly GCA_030765045.1). Taxonomy (NCBI): domain Eukaryota; kingdom Metazoa; phylum Arthropoda; class Insecta; order Mantodea; family Mantidae; genus Tenodera; species Tenodera sinensis. The sequence continues at coordinate 92,385,072 of CM060968.1, read as the reverse complement.
GAGATATAGGAATTTATTTACGTGTACTTACACATCATAATCACAAGGATTGGGTGAAATATTGTCCATTGATAGAAAAGATTATCAATCACACCATTAATGTAACTACTGGGTTTGCACCAATAAAATTAATGTTAGGAATTGAACCAGAACCAATATTGATAGGGGAACCAAAAAAACACTGAAAATTAATGACATTCAGTTAAGTGAAGAAGAAAGAGCGAAAATTGCTTTTGAACGAATCAAGAAAAAGGCAGAGAAGCGAAAATTAAAGAAAAAGAGTAGAAAACATAGATGGGAACCTAAGATAGGCGATTGGGTACTAGTTAAAGACCATAAGTTATCAAGTGCATTGCGAGATAGGAACAAAAGGATGGAATTGTTATATAAAGGTCCTGCAGAAATTATATCAAAATTTGGTTATCATACCTATGAATTAAAAGATGTTAAAAATGAAAAATGTCTGGGAAGATGGCATAAACAACTCCTTCGACCATACAAGAAACCGTGTGGTGCCTTGGAACCTTGATTTAATGTAAAAAAAAAAAAAAAAAAAAAAAAAAAAAAAAAAAAAAAAAAAAAAAAAAAAAAAAAAAAAAAATTGGAAGTTACATTTGTCTATTGGCGCCCAATCAGCTTTGAGATAAAATTTAAATGTTAGCTTACTTGAAAACCATACATTGGTCAGGTACTTACATATTCATGAAAAATGCAGAATGTGAATTGCTATCTACTACAAAGAGCTTAAAAATATATTGTATAGAGCTCACAATAACAGCTTCAGAAAGATTGTTAAATTGTTCATCTCCGCATAGAGAGAAAACAGAATATTTACTTTGTAAACATTTGTTAAAATATTTAGATGTATAGATAGTTATCACAGAAAGACAAAGAAAGAACTTGTCTAAAGAGTGTAATGGATTTATATAAATATATGTACATTTTAGTGCTTAAAGGATCTAGTACAGATATGTGTTACAATAACAAAAGTAAAAAAATCACAGTGCAAGTGATAGTGAGAGCGAAGTGAGCAAACATGAACTAAAAGAAGGAAGTATAAAGAAAGACTCTTGAAATTTAACCTTTATATAAAAGCTTCACAGAAGAAACCATAACATATTGTAATTAGTATTTAAGGATTAATGTTTAGTCAAGTGTACAATTGTTTGTCATGTTAAAAAGATTAATGAGAAAATGTGTTAATAACCAATTTCAAAAACAGTGTAATTGAAAATTGTATATAATGGGAGTGTTGCCGATTATTCAAAATACAGGAGTAATTTTTAATTTTTCTTTCGGGCAAGACATTTACGTTATTTTATTATGAAATAATAAAATAATATAAATGGGGGCATTTGATACCGAAATTTAGATTTCCGATCGAATGGGCTTTTGAAAAAGACACGTTTTAATTTAATTGCCGGATGTGAGATTTGCGATAAGTGTTAAGTAATAACATAAATAGATAATAGAGCAGGAAGTGTTGTAAGGTGAACAAGATATGAGTAAATAATAGTCGTTAAATTTGTAGGATAAACACATTATTGGTTTGAAATTAGCGAGTCATGACGTCATACTACATAGTTTAAATACACGTTCGAAAGTCAGGTCTGAAAACCTTAAAAGTCGCGCGATATATTTAATAAAATATAAAGTAAACATCGTTTAATCCTAAAAAGGTAATTATATATTCGAAATTCATAAAAGAACATGTTATAATAGAAAGGGACATTTCTAAATTGCGGGAAAAGGAAATAGCATTTTGGATACGAGGCTTTCTTGGATGACGTCATGACATTCAAATTGGAAGAGAACGGTCTTCTTAGCGTGGGTAAGCTAGAAAGCGTCACTACTCAACCAGAGACCAGTACGGGAGGTTGTGCTGTACGGACGTGAGCGCGATTCCTCTACATATACAGTCGGCATAGCTCCTGAAAATATTTAAAATGAAATAAATGATATGCAAAGTTGTTCTTGGGTTGTCCATTACACTTACGCAAACCCGAGATAAAAGTAAGAGATCTCAAGCTGACTAGCCGGAGCGAAACACATCAAAGGGCAACACCACGTCACCAACGACATTTAAGTATCAACGGTGAAACATCAGGAAGGGAAGAAAGACAATTCAGCTTCATTTCTCATTCTCCATTTCAATGTCTTCATTTTTACTTTCTTCAGCTTCTATATTCACTACCTCTACCATCATCTCATCAGTAACTTCCAATTGTTCATTTATGTTGATCTGTATGGTTTTCAGTGACTGTTTCATCTGCCAATCTTTGAGTTAGCTGCACCATTTCTATTTTTACATTACATACTTATAAAACAGTTAAACCCAGAACTCGGCTAATCAAGGCTCGGACAACCGCAGCTCTACTGTGTGTTTATATTAGCATGGACATTTAAAAATGGCATAGGTATTTTATAATAGAGAATAGTTTTTGTGGTGTGTAGGAGATCCATTCTGTATGAATGCAACCATTCAGATGAAAGTAAACCTCATCTGTGAATCATGCATTGTGAACTAGTCTCATCTTTCACTGCCCATACACACGTGTGCTGTTCCTTATTCCTCTCCGTAAATCATTAGGTCATTTTTCATGGGGAATAAGTGCAGATCTGAATGCAGAATTCTTTGAATTCACCAACAAGACATTACCAACTCACCAGGAGCCCTTGTTTACTTGTTGAGACTTTAAGTCAAACCACATTAACTACCTCAGTGTTTTGAGCATGCACACTAGCAGGATGCTAGTGAACCAGGTTTAATATGCTGCATGTTTTTTTGGTGTTATGGCAACTACTAACTTGTGATGCTGCCTATGGAATTTTTCACAAACCTCAGCAGTCACTCAAACAGTCTGAACATAGGTTATACAGTATTATGTTTTTAATACAGTAATTTAGTAATATGACATTTTGTGCGCCACTCTGTAGATCACATTAATGAAATGATAGTGGGAGCTAAGGGAATTGAAAGTTGGACCATATCACATTAGTGAAGCAACAGTGAGAACTTCATAATGCTATCTTTAATATTCTTTTCCAGTTAATTGGCTTTTCTGTTTCCTAACTACTGAATCAAACTTTTTAAAGAAAAATATTTGGTGTTTCTCTATACTTTTTTGACAGCACACAACTACATTTCATATAATATTGTTGTTTCAGAGTATAACTTTGAAATCAAAAACAGAAAAGCTGCTATAAGCCAATCTATTAAATGTGGACAAACTCTTCTTAAGGGTAAGTGACAAAACAATTTACTTTATAATTATTTATGTAAATATTTTATAAGCCCTTTCAACAAAAAGCCTTGTAGAAAAGTGTATAATTATCAATAGAAGCATAACTCTTTTATAATAATGAAATCATGTGGTTCTTTACGAGTAAAACTGTACATAGTTCACTTGACTTCAGTTTAGCTTTACCTACTATTGTTTTAACTCCAATAAAACTCATTATTAGTAAATAGCCAACCCATATTTTTCAGAACTAGAGCAAGAAACAAATAAAATAGGATGGGAACAAGAATCTGATACATTTTCAAGAATAAAAGAAATTCAACTTGCGACTTCAACTCATCTTCTTATGTCTGCAGTCCAGGAATATAATAATGTACTGTTGAAGCACAGAGAAAGGTGTAAGGCCATTGTGCAGCAACAAATGAGAATATGTAAGTTACTTAAACAATTCACAAGCTCCATACACATTTAGCAGGTTAGTTGGTATGCAAACCTCTTTTTCATATACTTCTGCTTCTGTTTCATATCACAATATAGCATTTATTATGCTTATAATGAGCGCACTTATCTATAGCCAAGCACAATATGGTAATGTCTACTGTGCTGTTTTGTTTGACACAGTAATTGGGATAAATATGTTCATAAAACATGCTTGATATTACGCATCTTTGGGTGTATGTGTTGTCTACTGAGGAGTGGGTCATGCTGGTTTGGAGTATTCATATTGCTGTTCTTTCATTCCATTTGTCTTTGTCTTTCTCATCTTCTGGCAATACTCCCATATGCATATTCATTGTCCTATCAAAATTCATTTTTCTAGAAAATGTCTATGGATGTACAGCCCTCCATGATAAGGAATTCCCACAAAGAATGATGTTTTAAGAGAATATTCATGCACATTATGATTTTCTCAACTATTCTGCACATGCTTGACATTGTAGGTCATGTTAGGTGTCATACAAGTCATAAAACTTGGATTTCTGCTCATATCACTCTTCTTCTTCTTTCCCTAATTACCCTCCTCTAATGTAGGACTTACACCCCCTAGAACTTACAAGCCAGTGCCTAGGGTCAGACGTCTGTCGGGGAGCAGAGGAACCTATGCCCCAGACAGAGTGAAGACCTGGAAGCAGGTGGTCAGCCAAGCACCAGGTATGATAGTGAGGAAGAGCATGATATGAAATGTAGGTGAAGTGGATGATTGGAAGGGTGATAATGGAGCAATTGGTGGAATAAATGGCAGGGGAAACCAGAGAACCTGGAGAAAACTCGCCCAGATGCCGCTTCATCCACCACGAATACCACATGCAGGTCTCACCTAGGTGGTAGGTGAGCAGTCTGACCACTCATTCACGGGAACCGCCATTGTACATATGACTCTTAATATTCCATAATATTGAGCTAATGACATAACTGGCAAAACATCCTTTTACTTACATTATTCATCCAAATCTGATAATGTAATTGAAACATTGTACCTAGTACTAAAGTTGCTAACATATTTGTTTTGTCTTTCATATTTCAAAATAGTATGTTGTGCACAAAATTCTAGAATTCTTATTAGGGAAAAAGAAATTATAAAAATAATGTGCATTTCTAATAGACAGATTTATACCATTGGTCCTATCTTCTGTTGTTGTTGTTAGCTAATGCTGGATTTCTGACAATGAAGTCATTAATCCTCTTGCTCTCCAATATTTTTCACTGATGGATGGGGCACTAGAAGTGGCCGGGCATATTTGAAGGTGGTCTCGATCCATTTCCTCTTGCAGATCACATAGAGGACAGAGTGGTGAAGAATATATCCCAATTCTGTTTAAATGTTTTGCCAGACAATCATGTCCTGTAATCAACCTGAAGATTGTAACTGCTGTTTTTCGAGGATACTCAGGAATCACAGATTTTTCATAGTAATATTTTGCAATAATTTTTTTGAATTCAGAGTTGACTAATCTTTTAGCTGCATAAAATGGTAAATTAACTATAGATTTTTGTACACTGCTGGTACCCTGTTAGATTTCCTTCTTGTATTACAAATATATCAATGTTATAATCAAATACAATTTTATTCAGTTCTAATTTTTTTGTTTGTGTGAGACCACCCGCATTTCATTGTAGAAGTCTGATGTTAGATCTTCTATTAGTATAATGTTTTGGTTCTCGAGAAGTAGTCCCCGCCCGGAGATCCGAATGGCGGACTATTTTAACTCCGGAACATTTTACCCCTCGAGTCATATTTCATAAAAAAAGAGAGCAATAGCAGTAATAGTAACCGTTTTTTAGAGAGCACCATATTTTTATGTTTTGGCGGTCACATCGCTCTCTAGCAACCCCCAGAATGTCTACCACACCTGTCGTTGGTTTACGGGTCTCACCGACCTGACCGGGAGAATTATCAAAATAAATTCACCGACCATATCCTCTGATTACCAATCAGAGGACGTATTACATGTCATGACAGGTCAGCATGTTAGGGGTTAAGGTTTTATAGAAAAATTAGAGAAATGGAGAGGTTGGAAAAATAAGGACTCCCTAGCCCTCAGGAACCCTAATAGCATCGGGGTCGGAAGAGAACAAGAGATGACCAAGGTAAGGTCAGATAGGAAAGTTACAGTGAGGAGCAAAACACCAGTAAGTGGAAGTAATGTTCTGCTCAGCTTGGGTACCTTGTGGTTGCCATTCACATATCCCCTAGATGGAGATCCCTGAGGGGTTTAATACCAACATAAAATCCGCCCTCCTATATGGTTGTGAAACATGGAAAACTTTGAAAGCAAATATGAACAATTACAAACTTTATCAATATATGTTTGAGGCATATTCTAAACATAAGATGGCCAGAAATAGTATCAATTAAAGCTTTATGGCAAAATATGAAACAATAACCCATTGACATCCGGATTAGGAAGAGAAAATGGAGATGAATAGGCCACACACTAAGAAAGCCAACTGGAGCAGTAGAAAGAGAAGTGCTTAATGACTGGAACACTCAAGGTATAAGGAGGAAAGGAAGACCAAAGAAAACCTGGAAAAGGACCATAGAAGAGATAGCAGCACAGGGGAAGACATGGAATGAAGTAAAAAGACTTGCTACACAGAGGACAAAATTGAGGAACTTCACAGGAGCGCTATATTTTCCCTAAAAAACTAAAGTAGTCAAGTCAAGTCAATAGACTCGTCACTCGAAAGCTATTCAAGTACTCTCATATATTATGTATTAACATGCAAACAGTTGGTTTACAGGCAAGTTTCATAACACCAATAGCTGAATAAAGTTTAAGAATAATACTCCTCCTAATCATTAAGTAATGATACACTCATAGTGAAGTTAAAATACATACTTTTTATAGGTGTCCTATTAAATTAACACATGTCTTACAAAAGTATATAAACTTTAGCATAACAAATTTTCTAGAAAACATAAATATGAAATTATCTTCTGTAAGCATGGGTATTTTGCTTTTGTATTTTTAGTTTTTATTACTTATATTATCTATACCACATATTATTTTTGAGCTACTAAAATTGGAAGTTCCTGGTACATTAGACATCATACTGATCACAGAACAGAACACTCCTGTTAATGGAAGTCCTCTGTGTAATACTTTATTGCTTACATATCATCAGTTTTGCAAGATATATCCAGATATACAATTTATTTTTGTGCAAAACAGGGTACACATGCTATTGTCTTTTTAACAGCTCCAAAAAACAACACTTATAAACATAATTCCCATTTTTAAAACAGGTTCACTACCACAGAAAATTATCCCTGCATAAATATCATATTGATGAACATTTATTGCAACACAGACTGTCATTATTTTGCATATTTTATTTCAATGTACATATTTATTATTTTATTGTTTTATTAGTATCTCTTGCATGAACATGATTCAATTGTGTATCTGCCATATATGTAGAATTGCAGTAAATTGAAATCTCATAGCATGTTGTATTGGGAACTCTCATGCCTTCTGGTATTTGCACCCTGGCCATGAAAACCAGTTTAAGGACATTCTGCCATTCACTTCCTCAAACTGGCAAGTATCAAAATCAATGTGGGATGTACAGCAGAATGCCAAATTGATCTTATATCATCTAGACAGGCTTGAACAAATGACTGGGAAGTGCTTGGCCAACATGCAATGGAATTCATGCTTTCAGATTGGTTAACATGTTACACTTATAAAAACTATTACACTTAGTAAAAACTTCTTTGAGGTCTCCAATTTTTACATGTATTTTATGTATCTCAATGATTTTCAACTTACTTCAAATCACTTAAATGAATCCTTTGGTATATATAAACCATTTTTGTTAGATATTATTATTAATTTATGAACTTGTTGCTTTGTCAAATTTTTAGTCAGATTAAAAACCATAAGGTACAACTAGATTTAATGTTTTTTGTTTTTCAAATTTTCATGGCACATAAAGAAGTGTAGCTCACATATGCATCATTAAATATTCTAGCTTTAGCATAGACCATTATTGATTAATCCCTGCCTAAAATAAATTTAGTGAGCTGTAACTGACTCTTTCTTCTTCTTTTTAGGTGAAAAAGAGGTCACAAATGAAGAGCTAGAGAATTTGATAGAAAAAAATAAATCTGCAGTGTTTGTGGATAATGTAAGTCAGAAATTGCATTAATTTTAATCAGACATTATTGTCACCAGTAATTTAACCACTAAAGTGAAATAACACAAAAATTCAGTTTTTACCTTCATCTATTAAAATAAAGTAACTTGAGAAAGCTTAGATAGTTTGCTGCCTTCTCTCAAAAAGTTTAAAACTATAACTATATTTATTGAAACATTCACTACTCATTATTATTTATTTATGCCAACAAACTTACTGTTGGTGTTTTTAAACACACAAGCCGTGTGTGGGCAAAGTTTAAGAGGTAGAACTGGAACTTAAAAATTCAATGCCACAACTGGGATTTGAACCACAGACCTTCCGCTTGCCGGGCGGACGCTCTAACCACTGAGCTATTGTGACAAACTGCCAGAATGGCATTAAATTCTCAAGCCAGTTCGTATTTCTCCTGGTTCCAGTTCTACCTCTTAAACTTTGCCCACACACGGCTTGTGTGTTTAAAAACACCAACAATAAGTTTGTTGGCATAAATAAATAATAATTACCATGTGAAGGTTATTTAATCCTGGGATATAAAGTACTTGCAATAGTAAGTCACCATTGGGGTAATTGTCTCTGATGTGAGACTGCCTTTGTGGTTTACCAGGAGAAATACGAACTGGCTTGAGAATTTAATGCCATTCTGGCAGTTTGTCACAATAGCTCAGTGGTTAAAGCGTCCGCCCGGCAAGCGGAAGGTCTGTGGTTCAAATCCCAGTTGTGGCATTGAATTTTTAAGTTCCAGTTCTACCTCTTAAACTTTGCCCACACACGGCTTGTGTGTTTAAAAACACCAACAGTAAGTTTGTTGGCATAAATAAATAATAATTACCATGTGAAGGTTATTTAATCCTGGGATATAAAGTACTTGCAATAGTAAGTCACCATTGGGATAATTGTCTCTGATGTGAGACTGCCTTTGTGGTTTACCAGGAGAAATACGAACTGGCTTGAGAATTTAATGCCATTCTGGCAGTTTGTCACAATAGCTCAGTGGTTAGAGCGTCCGCCCGGCAAGCGGAAGGTCTGTGGTTCAAATCCCAGTTTTGGCATTGAATTTTTAAGTTCCAGTTCTACCTCTTATTCACTACTCATATTGCAAAGGAATGCCTAATAGTGGTGCAATAATCAAATAAAGCTCTGTGGAACATTCTGGGTTTTTCATTTAGGGTTTTTCAGCCCTGGCATTAATTTTTCCTTTTGTATAATATTTAAATGTACGACAAATTAAGGACTGAAAGTTTTTATTTATTTTTAAGCAAACACTTCACAGTAAATTTTGCCACTTTCTGCCATAGAATTTGACGATCCTTGTAAAATTTTTTACAATTGGAGAAAAAAATAAATTGAAATCGACTCTCGCAAAAAAAAAAAAAAAAAAAAAAAAAAAAAATTGTTGGACAGACAACATTTCTTCCTTTCTTCCATATTGGTAAATATTGCAGAATTTTTCATCCTGTCATAGAGAGAGAAACTGGATATCTATTACAAACAAGAGAGAAAAGAATTTGCATGGGCAAGGATAGGGTTGACATTAATGAAAGGAGTAGGTAATAAGAGATGAAGTAGATGAATGCATTGTATGAGGAGTAAAGGAGAGTTTAATACAATGTCTGGTACAGGTGCGGATCCAGGGGGGGTGCCAGGGGGCCCAAGCTCCCCCTGTCATATCCTACTTTATTGCTATAAATGCTATATGTGTGTTACCTCATCATCACACAAAATGGACAAACCAATTTCTATGAAAATTGGTATAGGTATGTACTACCTTTAAACATTATATTTAGCTAGTCATGTTTTAGCATGAATTTAATTATTAAGAAGTGGTAGTGGACCGGAACCGCTCCCCCCCTATCGAATATTTCTAGATCCACGCCTGGTCTGGTAGAGTGTGAGGAAGCAAGGGAATAGAGGAAAGAGATGGACTGATATGAATTGGAAAATCATAGCCATTAAAATGCTAACAAGTAAAAGGAATGAGGGATTATAAAATACAGGATTACTTTTTCCAGGGAAACTCAAAGAAAAATGGACAAGAATGGTTAAAAATTGAAAGAGGGAAGGAATGATAAGGGAAGGAGACGGAGAGCAATTAGAATAAAGGGATGTACCTAAATTGCTTAATGGTGGGTATAAAAGCAATAGGTAATCATCAAGGGAGGAAAGGCACATGATGTATATTGTATGTACTCCTATAGACAAAAAAAGAGTCATGTGTGGAATGCCAAATTCGTCTAAGTCCTACACAGTGCAGCATCTAGATTGATCATATGGATTAGTAATATTAAGAATTGGAACTTGTGACAACTTGTTGTTGCCACTACATAACTGTATTACAGATGGTCTAAATAAGGCACTGTGCCATGTAGAACTTCAACGAATTTGGCATTCCAGATATGACTCTTTTTTTTTTCTACAGGTGTACATATGAAAGATGTAAAAAAAAGAAATTTTGTCAGAAAGATGCAAATTATTTAGATAGATATAGTAAATTCTATTATAATTCTAATCGTAAAAGCGTTCTGAATTAAAGAGCTGCAGTCAATGTTGCCAACACCAGAATGCTTATACAAGCCAGTGTTTTAAAATCTCAATTTTGAATGAAAATAAATTTTACTCTGTCCAGACAAACACTTTTTTTATTTATTTATATGTAAGCACTGAATTTGCTTCATACATTTCACCAGACGTGCATAGGTATAGCTGACAACCAAGTTTTCAAGACAACAGTTTAAGAAAGAAAACAGGTTACATTAAATCTTTTAACATACACAGATAAATATCATCTTGGCTCATAAATTGAAAACTATTGAAAACTATTAATTTTTAAAATGAGTCATCCAGTGCCCCTCCTTGTGGATGCAGTGGAGGACAGAGTTCTGGAGAGATTTGGCTCCTTTCTTGGCTAATGGTCAGCGTGTTCATTGCCGTAGGTTTCATGGCATCCTGCAAACCACTGGAGCCCAACTGCTGTATGATTTTAATCAAGGAGTTTTATAGTATTCTGGCAATTGAGGAATTTAAGCAGAAGGAAGTTTTACTGACAAACAAGATGGCTGCTTTGGTGTCAGATGTTTGGTGGGTTGCTTGACCTTAATAGATCATTTAAGCCAAAAGGTGTTTCTAGGGTGCAACTGAAAGAGCTCTACATTATGCTGTTTTTATAAAAATATTCAATTTGGGAAAAGTTATAAAAATGTTCTAAAAATGTACTTAATTTATAGTAATGTAACCCTAATTTTTGAGATTTACTAATATAATTTTAACATGCCTATTTCAGATAGTTTCCAATACTCTTGAAGCACAGATGGCTCTTTCACAAATAAAAGCAAGACATGAAGAACTACAAAACATAGAAAACTCTCTTTCTGAACTCAGAGATGTATTTATGCAGATAGGAATGCTGGTTGAAGTACAGGTACTCACTTTCAGTGACTTGTGCAGTGTTTGCAGCCTGTCTTTTTTGTTTAATACTAGTTTATTTTACAGACAAACATATATTTAACTAATCATGATTGTGGAACTTCATGCATTAACTTATTAAAAATTTAGATTTGTTATTCTCAGTTCATCAAATATTAAAATCGTTTTTCTTTATATTACTCTTCAGCAAAACACTGTTTAAATTGATTATCCTTGGAATGTTTTCAAATTGTTGAATTTTATTTTTGTCATTAGTTTATGTTATATGGTTGACCACAACCAATGTAAGAAAATCAATTATAAGTGTAAATTGCCCTCCTTTTGCAAAGCTTAAAAGGTCTACATGATTTCATTATTTTTACTTTAGTTGCATATTTTAATTCACCCAACTCCAGTTAGCTCAGAATGAATACCTACTCTAGTTATTGCTATACCAAAATTTCAACTAAATGAAATCAAAACAAAAAATAAAAGCCTTTTCTCTTTAGATGGAAGCCAAAACACTGTTAAATTTTATCTTCAGCATGGCCTAATGACCTCATTTATTTCTATATTACATTCATCTCAATGTTTTTTTGCACATTCTTCTTCCACTTTTACTTTTTCTACCATATAGTAGAAGAAGTATAACATAGTATCCAAAATTAGACACAAGATTTATCTGGAACACATGTTCTGAGACACCATATTTCCTAAGCATTCATGAGGGTATGTGAGCAGTATAACTCAAAAACAAAAAGTAGGATAAATACCAAATTTAATACATACTATGTTCAATATCTTCCAAAGATATGACACAAAGAAACAGCTGAAGAACAAGAAAATACCCATGGCTAATGAAAAGACAGGCTATGGCACGAATCGGAGTTATGTAGTAATGATATTCAAGATGCTCTCGGCCTTATAGTCAGGTTTAGTGATGCAGAGCCACTGACGTTTCGGGAGTGTACATCTCTAGTAATGATAGTCTGATACATAGCTAACACTGTGTACCATCATGATCAAACTGTATCTTTTGTATGGACTCAACGAGCAATTGTTTTTGATTGTTTAGAATATGGATATATTAGGCGAATGTGGTTTTACTTCATTGGGCCATGATCGGACTAGGAGAATTACATCACTACAGTGTCACCGCGCCCGCCGTATCTAATTGCCGACAACCGTAGTGTCACGCATCGCATTATTGTCGGCACTACCGCAAAGGAGCCGAAGGAAAGAGACAGAGCATGGCCGCATTGTTGGGGCGCTTGCCGAAAGAGAGAAAAGGATAGAGGCTACTGGAATCTTCTACTTTGTACCCCAGCGCAATAAGTGAACGTTCTGGAAGCTTCCAGAAGAGTGCCTGGGAGATATAAATAGCGGTAAAGTGTGAGAAGAGAGAGTCAGACGTACGTGAAGCGTTGAGTAGTGCCGACGGAGAACAGTCAGACGTACGTGAAGCGTTGAGTAGTGCCGACGGAGAACAGTCAGACGTATGTGAAGGTTGAGTAGTCGTGCCGACGGAGACGGACAGACGATGTGGAGAGTTGTGCCGACGGAGAAGAGTTAGTTCTTTGTGTTACGCGTTCGGAGCCGTGCTGTTGGAGAATCGGAAAAGACTTTCTTGCTGTTGCAACGAGTGTACAAGTTACTGTTTACGGAAATAAAAGTGTTTCTTTATCTAGACTACATCTGTCGTATTTACTTCACACCCCCCAACCAAAAAGTCACACTGGTGTCAGAAGTGGGATCCGTCGAATTGCTTCTAGTTTCATTACATCGTCAGAAGTTGCAACGTTAGAACCAAGATGGAGGGAGATTCGGAAACCAGGATGATGGCAATGATAAAAGAATTATTTGCCAAAATGGAAACGTCATACGACAACCTCGCTGCCAAAATGGAAACGTCATACGACAACCTCGTTGCCAAAGTGAAGACGGCAAACGACAACCTCTTTGCCGAGCTGAAAGAAGAAATAAAGACGAGACACAACCTCGCTGCCGAGCTGAAAGAGATGAAGACGGCAAACGTCAACCTCGTTGCCAAAATGAAGACGAGAAACGACAACCTCGCTGCCGAGCTGAAAGAGATGAAGACGGAGCTATCGGCGAAAATTGACGGCGAACTGATTGGCGTGACGGAAGACGTGAAAGAACTCGGCGAAAAGGTGGAAGACCTCTGCCAGCACGTGGACGTCGTGGAGGACGACGGGGAACGTCTTGGCGCCCTGGTAGTAAGAGTTGACGAGAGCGTCAAAGTACTGGATGCCAGGGGCAGGCGGAATAGCGCGGAGCCGGGGAGGGAGCACCTAGTGGCCGAGGCGACAGTTGCGCCCGTTTCGGATGATATGAGGGAAGACGTGGAACAACTCGGCGAACTGATTGGCGTGACGGAAGACGTGGAACAACTCGGCGAACTGATTGGCGTGACGGAAGACGTGGAACAACTCAGCGAACTGATTGGCGTGACGGAAGACGTGGAACAACTCGGCGAACTGATTGGCATGACGGAAGACGTGGAACAACTCGGCGAACTGATTGGCGTGACGGAAGACGTGGAAGAACTCGGCGAAAAGGTGGAAGACCTCTGCCAGCATGTGGACGTCGTGGAGGACGACGGGGAACGTCTTGGCGCCCTGGTAGTAAGAGTTGACGAGAGCGTCAAAGTACTGGATGCCAGGGGCAGACGGAATAGCGCGGACCCGGGGAGGAAGTACCTAGTGGCCGAGGCGACAGTTGCGCCCGTTGCAGATAACGAAAGTGTACGTCTCGGGGAAGACAAAGGGGCAGTTCAGGAACGTCGTCGAGGATCCTCTGGAGGAGTGTGTCGGGTACGTAACCAACCAGGATATGACGTGGAGGACGATCAGCAGGGAAGCGCACAAGCAAACGAGCAACACGCGAAAACCGACTTGTCGTGGGACATGGGGGGACCGTCGGAGCCATCCAATCACCTGACGCATAGTGCCGTGAACGGAAGAATGGTGGACATCATCGTGGACGGCAGGATACAGGAGAGGCCGTGCCGAGCACGAGTGAACACGAGTGCAGCGGTGGACGCGACTCGCGCGGATGTGGCGGGGTTTGTTGCCGGACCCATCGGAAGCAAGGTGGCTGAGAAGGTGCGCCAGAGAGGTCGGCGGACATGGTACCCAGTGAGCCGTTTCCCAGTGCGCAGGATGGCCCGTCAACACACCAGGAAGAAGGGCAACTGGACGAGGGACCGTCAAGACCGGCGGTACTGTTGCAGATTTTCGAAGCAGGATGGCATACGTCGTCCTACCCGGACCAAGGGACACTATCCAACAGCGATACCTAGGATCGTGCCTCCTGGAGAAGAGGTTCGATGGGTTAGTCCACCGGGGCGCAAGGGAGATGCCGCAGTGATAGTGCTGGTCGGGACGACCAGCTCTGAGGAGGGAGCAGTGTCACCGCGCCCGCCGTATCTAATTGCCGACAACCGTAGTGTCACGCATCGCATTATTGTCGGCACTACCGCAAAGGAGCCGAAGGAAAGAGACAGAGCATGGCCGCATTGTTGGGGCGCTTGCCGAAAGAGAGAAAAGGATAGAGGCTACTGGAATCTTCTACTTTGTACCCCAGCGCAATAAGTGAACGTTCTGGAAGCTTCCAGAAGAGTGCCTGGGAGATATAAATAGCGGTAAAGTGTGAGAAGAGAGAGTCAGACGTACGTGAAGCGTTGAGTAGTGCCGACGGAGAACAGTCAGACGTACGTGAAGCGTTGAGTAGTGCCGACGGAGAACAGTCAGACGTATGTGAAGGTTGAGTAGTCGTGCCGACGGAGACGGACAGACGATGTGGAGAGTTGTGCCGACGGAGAAGAGTTAGTTCTTTGTGTTACGCGTTCGGAGCCGTGCTGTTGGAGAATCGGAAAAGACTTTCTTGCTGTTGCAACGAGTGTACAAGTTACTGTTTACGGAAATAAAAGTGTTTCTTTATCTAGACTACATCTGTCGTATTTACTTCACACCCCCCAACCAAAAAGTCACAGCAGCCTGTCTTTTTCGTTAGCCACAAAAATACCCCTCCCATAAACTAGCCTTTACATGGAAAACTTGTCAGTACTTTTGATTTTTTCAAAAATGGTTCTGATTTTGATTAAAATACCACAAACTTAAAATATTTACTCAACAAAATAAAATTTGTATCTTACATATTTTGGAAATAGTCTGTAAGATCCCCTTCATTGGGAAAGAATTCTGTATAACGTTGTATAATTTTTAAATAATAAGAGGTAGACCAAAATTTACTGCACAAAAAATGTACAATAATTCTTTAAAGCATATAACTCATGTCATCAAATACTTTACTTTTTGCCTTCTCTACTGCATATCTAGTAGGTAAAGGAAGTATCATCATAAAATTTGATGTTCATATTCAGTTTATTAGCCATAGAATTTCATATAGAATTATGGGCATCATCAAAATATTTAAGAGTATAAGACAATATATTTCAGTGGAAATACATGCTTTGAGACCCCTGAATGCAAAAAAAAAAAAGCATTTGAGAAAACATTGTGTGTGTGTGTGTGTGTGTGTGTGTGTGTGTGTGTGTGTGTGTGTGTGTGTGTGTGTGTGTGTGTGTGTGTGTGTGTGTGTGTGTGTGCGCGTGCGTGCATGCACATTTGTGTGCATGTGAGAAAATATCATGATATATGGAACAACTGCACATAGTATTGTTTTGTTTGTAGGGTGGTGACATCAGAAGAATAGAACATCATGTAGTAAAAGCTCAAGACTATGCTCAGCATGGAAACAAAAAACTTGAGAAAGCTAAAACTGCTAAGAGGAAAGCTGAGAAGGTATTTCACATTTCAAAACTGAATACATGTTAAATAAGGAAAATTGAAGCTATTAACAGTGAAGCAACAAGATTCTAAAGTAAGAACAAATTAGAAACTAAGATAAGTGAAGTTTTTAGTTTCTAATTTGTTCTTACTTTAGAATTGAATACATGTATTCCCATTTATTATTTACATGCATGCTATATGACAGAGATGTGACTCTGAGATTTGTAATGGTGTTGTTTATTAAAACAATTTTCAAAATGCCTTTACAAGCATCATTATAGGAAAAATTAAATTCTATAGGCGAGTGATCACCAATTATTTAAATTGAACAAACACAACCTGTAATCAGGATGTAGGCCTGTATGGCTGATTTGGTTAGGATCTTGCCCCCTGATCTCAAGATTGCAGGTTTCAAACCTGACCCTGACCAATGGCTTTTAAGTGTGCTTAAAAGTGACAGATACATGTCAATAGATTTACAGTCATGCAAAAAAATTCCTGCAGGACAAAACTCTAACAGATTCTGGGAATTGATAGTGTCATGAAGAAAAAACTTTTTTTAAATCAGAACTACTCAGACAATTCTGGGTCTCTCAACGGTCCACAGTAATGGTCCAGTAGGCTCCTCATTAGCTAAAAATTCCATATAATCTGTATAACAATGTGAAGTAATAGCATATGGGATGGAGAGAATAGAATAAATTGTTATATTATGATAAAATAACACTTTTACTGTTCTGATACTTTATTGTCTATCGCAGTGGTGTCATTGAGGGGAGACAGGATGCTTACTTTCTCACCTTCCTATTACTCTTCGATGGTGGCATAATAGATATGAGGGCAAGAAAGAATTCTGGGAGTACTGCAGTTGGAGTTTGTAATGGGACATGTTGACACCTGACACCAACTTTCTTATTTTTTGTAACTCAAAGGGGTGCAGACGTCCTGCATTAACCAACACCAGTCACCTTGTCCCTGCTTGGGCACGTCACTACATGAACGTGAGTGGAGCGGGCAAAAGAGGAGCATGACCCACAGTGTCACTTTTTGGCACCTCTGGTTTAGCCCCTTATGGTATTCCTGAAGTCCTAGGTTCCTGACACGTTTCCTTTATGGTTGTCTTTCCTTATAATACTGTCCTGTGCCTGTGGCACTACAACCCTTTGAGTGTAGCCTTGGCCTACCGCCTGGCCACCATATCCCTCACCCCCACTACAGGCGTCGTGAGTTGGGTCCAGTGGTGGAGAATGGGATGTGGTCAGTGCCCCAAGCCCTCTCAGCCAGTATATGCAGTCTTCATAACTGGACCTTATAAAACTACCAGCCATAAAATAGATATTCTCAACTTACACTATTGGAATTGATTTTATGTATTGCAGGCAGTTTTTGATGACAGCTTCACACAAACCTAAAGCTCTAAAGCAGGCATCCCCAACAGACTGCTCTCTCGGGCAGAAGTAAAAGCCCTCAAACCCTGACCGACCAGTTGCAGGCAAGAAATGGAGGTGCTA